>CM026397.1:70189209-70273675 GCA_014843695.1 Archivesica marissinica
TTTCCAACTAATGATATGCAGCTGACCGGGTTTCCAACTAATGATATGCAGCTGACCGGGTTTCCAACTAATGATATGCAGCTGACCGGGTTTCCAACTAATGATATGCAGCTGACCGGGTTTCCAACTAATGATATGCAGCTGACCGGGTTTCCAACTAATGATATGCAGCTGACCGGGTTTCCAACTAATGATATGCAGCTGACAGGGTTTCCAACTAATGATATGCAGCTGACCTGTGCCGTCCACACACTTTAAACACACTCAATGTAGTTCATACCCCAATGGAAACTATTAACTCTCGATTCATTACTTAATTGCAGACTGCTGTAGAATTAAAACTTGTTTTGGAGTTAATACCTAACAAATACCGGTACATTCCATGTTTTCTTATTTGAAGACATTCCTTTTTTATTTACAGCAGTATATATTCCACCAGCAATGGATGCGAATATATGTGGAGGCTGCAACAGAAATGAGATTGCAGTTACACAATATCGTTGCGGTCACATTGTTTGCAGAGAGTGCACGCCAAGGAAGGATTCTAAGGGGAACTTCCCGTGTTGTATATGTGGAAAGGAAGTAACAAAGGTTGTGGCAATTGACAGTAGTGCCTTCAAGAACTAAATCTGAATAGGCGACACATCAGGGTGGAGTTTAATCAAATGTCTCCAGACTGCAAGTCATTCAATACAGTCAAACCTGTCTTAAGCAGCCATCCAAGGGAACCACAGAAAGTGGCTGCTTATAATTAATAGAGGTCATATGTATAATAAAACAACATATTGGGAATCTGGAAACTGGCTGCTTAATACAGGTTGGCTGCTTAATGGAGGTGACCACTAACACAGGTTTGACTGTAGTGCAGTTAAATGTTTATAGAATACTATTTGTTAAACTGGAAATTAAGAAAAAGCATTTAAAATGCTGCAATGAAATGAGACAATAACCCTGGATAAGAAGGAGTGTGTTAGTTTGTTACAGTGTTGTCTTTCTAACTTTATTATTTCTGTCTTTCATTTTCTTCATTCATTTTTATATATAGTGTATACAACTTTATGTTAGCTCGTTTGCGAAACAAGTTCTTAATTAATCATTCTCGTGACCTCATTCCTGATGGAATCCATCGCTATGAGGGAGCGTGAAGAGGCACCATGGAATTTAAGTGCCTTGCCTAAGGGCACAATCGTATCTGTTCCAGCGGGGCTCAAACACCTGGCCTTTCGCACCTGAAGCGAACATGCTACCACTGTGCTTTCACGGCTTCCACTTTTACAGTTACTGATTGCATGTGCTCTAATTTATATCAATATATGGCTTTAGTTTAAACTTTATTTATTTTACAACGATTGCGAAGAAAGTTCTAACAACTTATATTAATCACTCTTGTTGGCGCGGATGAAAGCGTAAATGTGGTTAGTCATGTGGGAGGAAACCGGAGTACCCGGAGAAAACCCACCTGTCCGATATGGCGACCATTGAACCATCTCGCATACTTCCCGGTCCAAGGATCAAACCCGGGTTGCATTGGTAAGAAGCGAACGCGCTAACCACTGTGCTAATCGGACAGCTAGTCTAGACTAGATAGTTTAATATTAATTAATAATGCATCAATAAAAGTGATGTTAATTAAAATATAGCTTCTTGAAGATTAAAATTTAAATTAAAAACTTTAAAAATACAGTATGATACAATGTTAGTGATTATTTTATTTTATGGAAAATTGTTTTCTCTGGAAGCCGAATCATGATATTTCACTTCTTTTTATTCTATCTATCAACTATATTTGTACGGCTGCATCATTTATATTTTTGACACGTTTTTATTTTGAGCATTTATATTTTAGGTACATTTTACAATATGGTACATTTTTATATGCGTCTACATGGAACAGACATCCAGATAACGTTTTACACGTTAAATGAACAAAATAAATAGTGTATGAAAAGTGTTGTTAGGTAGGTGGCCAAGCTTTGTATCATTTTCTGTCACTTGTAGAGTTGAAAACCCTGAGGAGAAAATGACAAAAATATGAAATTGTAAACACAAAAAAAACAACAATAAAAAACAGCATGGTCACATCGTTTGGGATATTAAGAATAAATTCCGGGGACCAGCAGGAAAAGATCTGAAGAGTTCTAACATTTCAAAATTGGAAACGTAACAATTATAATTAGAATGTTTTTAAATTATGCTGATATAATTGAAAGTTTTTTTAATAAATATAGATATTCATTGAAAGTATTTTAATATTAAAATTGAATGTTTTTTAATTATACTGATATAATTGAAAGTTTTTTAAATAAATATAGATATTCATTGAAAGTATTTTAATATTAAAATTGAATGTTTTTAAATTATACTGATATAATTGAAAGTTTTTTTAATAAATATAGATATTGAAAGTATTTTAATATTAAAATTGATTAAACTGGTTGGATAATGGAAACTATGTCCAAAAGGGAGAACATTTGTATTCACATGGCTGTGACCATACTATGAAATATAAAAAAATGCTTTATATGCTGTTCTTATATGTGGGTTAATAGTATCCAAACTGAGTATTTCAACAAATAAACAAGCATCGTATACGCGGTTTGTTGACATAACAAAATAATGTAAACAGGGTTGACATACATGCGTAATACAACCTGTGTATCCAGAATAACGAGATTTATGGTACAGATTTACTGTTATATCTCACATTTGTGCCAATGCATATTTATTTGTAGACTAATCTTAGTTAAATTTATTATCTCTAAGCGACAGTATCACGCGTTTAATATTGACTACAATGACAAAGAAATGTCAATTCAGGAGCGTGGATGACCTGTATATGAAATCCTACTTTCACTTTTGTTAGTTTGTAGACCACAAACACACTGTTTATTGATTCAATATTTGTGTTCGAATGTATTTGGAAGAATTTGTAGTTGCAATGCATTTATACGTGAACAATGCATTTTTTGGCTTTTTGCTATTTAATGTCGCTTTAAAGTATGTGGAAGCCAAATAACTCTACGCTAACATTAAACACCCCCAATGTAGTTCATATCCTGATGGAAACTATTAACCCTCTTGCCACAAAGAAGAAATATCACACTTTGTATTTAAAATGTATTTAGGATATATTTGCAACTTAACGTGTGGTGGACGACTTACCATGTGGTGGACGACTTTGGACGAGAAATGCTGCGAATCACTGCGAATAACTTGTCGGCTGCATATCATTAGTGAGCAAATTCATAAGCAAATACAAACATATTGAAGGAAATGCAATATCGATGTAAATATATACATATGAATACCAAGAACTTTCACGGATACTAGTGACTGTGATATAAATAAATGATTCAGTGTAAATATCCTGGAGAAGATACATGTATACAAGTATAATGATATCATACGCCTTGAATGTAGCTCCTTAATTGAATATACCGTTATGTCGAATTCTCCGGTTATCTCGAAGTCGGATCAAAGTCCAGTTTCAGACACTATAATTTCACATATAACTGGCTCTGTTTATATCGAATTTCATTAAGTCAAACTTCGGTTACCGGTATGGCGAAGTATTTTGTTCGGTCCGACGGAATTCGACATAACGGATGTAGACTGTATGTTGGTTCAAAGAGTGCTTTGTTTCTATCATTCATAATGTGTATGAACATGAGAACAATGTGAAAATAAATGCATGTGCGTCTACAAACAATTATTATTTGTTGTTAATAAATAATATTTTATTGGTTTGAACAAATGTCCCACCATCATCACCATCTTCAGTAATTGTGTGTTTTACGTTTATTTATCGTCGCTACCGGTTGCCCATATGAGCGACGAGATTAGTCATTTTAGATGTTTGGAGGATAGTGCAATGATACAGACAGAGATCCATTCCGGAGTTTCCTCTGATTCTTTTATGTGCACAGTGTACAGCACCGACACGAGACCTCGGTTTAATGTCCCATCTGAAAGACTGTTCATTTTATTAGGGTCAGACGGGGGATCGAACCTGCGATCCCTGGATTACCAGTCCAGCGTGTTATCACTAGACTACAGATCCTTCAGTAATTGCTGTCGTCTAGAAGAGTATACCAGCAATAGTGATGAGAGACTGTACATGTGCAGGCAATTGGTGTACTATACAACTAAAATTCACTTCTTTTGTTTGTTTCTTTTTGTTTGGGTTTAAAGTCACGCCAACATCTTAGGTTGGCGACTCTCCAGCTATTATTGGTGGAGGAAGACACCGGGTGCCATGCTTTGCAGTATTGTTGCATCAACAGTTCACTGTAGAGACATGTTCTAATTGGTTGCGTAGGATGATATTGTTGTCAGCAGTGATTGGGCATACCGTCAAACCTGTGTTAGTGGCACCTGTATTAAGCAGCCAGTTTCCAGATTACCAATATGTTGTTTTAGTATACATTTGACCTCTATTAAGCAGCCACCTGTGCTAAGCAGCCACTTTCTGTGATTCCCTTGGCTGGCTGCTTAAGACAGGTTTATCTGCATATTTATTTGAACTATTACTGATTTAGCAGAATTTGGAAGAAAATGAATACTTTCATCCGACATGCAGGTGACTGGGATTTGCGGAGAATCTGTGCTACAAAGGATGTCGGCTTGCAAGAGTTTATTTTGTTTCTTACGTATGGCTAAAATCCTTTTATAATAACCACATACAGTCCAACCTGCTCTAAGCAGCCAGCCAAGGGAGCAACGAAAAGTGGCTGTTAGGTAGAGATGGCTGCTTAATCGAGGTTGAATATTGAACTAAGTGTTACATTGGGAATATGGTAACTAGCTGCTTGATTAATACAGGTTGGCTGCTTAATAGAGGTGACCGCTAACACAGGTTTCTCTGTATATATCCATCCATCATAGGTTATGTCACTTGAACCAGGAATTGATGCATAAACATAACACCAAACTGATGCAGAGTCCAGTTCAAGATCATACAGAAGAGTGTAAAGGTCATATTCACAATAGTGTCCGTCCATAGCCCCCACCCCCCTGACTTTAAAATACAGTCAAACCTGTGTTAGTGGTCATCTCCATTAAGCAGCCAACCTGTATTAAACAGCCAGTTTCAAGATTCCAAATATGTTGTTTTACTATACATTCGACCTGTATTAAGCAGCCACTTTCTCGGACTCCCTTGGCTGGCTGCTTAAAGGCCTGCAGGTTGACTTATATTTGACCTTAAACACACGAGGAATAGCGGTACAAATGTGACGGTCGACGCACATCGTATTTGCCACATGCGAGGCCCTGCATGGTATACATCTAATACATGAGCACCACTTATATCTATTATGACCCACGTACATATCAGAGGTTATAAATTGCTGAAATTGAAGTTCTGTATTTTTATAGTACTTACAACTGGTATAAACAATTCAACTCCACTTATGGCCCAAATAAGGCTGGTTGCGCGGGTTAGGCAGCCAGTTCCTGCATTGCTGTACCACACATTCAGGCATCAGTTCCCTCTTATGCCATGTACAGTCTCCTCTTCTAGCCGCTACTTTTCTCTCTATATATCTGACATCTTTCCATGCGCCACAATTATATAGCATTGCCCAAAACCTCCTGTATAGAAGCTTTCTCTCATGTGAATTTAGATTATGCGGTGGACGATTATTAGCAGGCCACCAAAGTTGTTTGTTCTGTTCATTTATTATGCAAGGGGAACACAAGCACAGTGGACACTCAGCAACACCTTCAGCATGCTGAGGCATAGGGGGAGGTACGTAAGCAGCCTCTGCAACGGGCATGGCGGTGGCTGTTTCTTCTATTTCCATCTCTACGTCCCAGTTCTTATTTTGCAAGAAAGTCAGCAATTCTTTTCTCTGCTCATCAGTTACATACATTGTTATTTTACTCAATGGCATCTTGTAGAAATCGGCAGAATATGTGTAATACTCGTATGTTCAAGAGATTATAATTATAATATTATACATGTACTCATAGCATTCACTGTGATTATTATGTAGCATCAATATCGGTAAACACACACTGACACAGAGAAATATTTAAAATATAACAGAAAACTTGCGAATAATACTGTAGATATATAATTAAATGAAGTATGAAGGTTACCATATAACGAACACATATAGTTTATTCATATAAATACATACATATTATATACATACATACAAATTATCAGTCTCAGTGATTACGCTACGGCTGATCAGGCACCTACATAACATGTAATCTATGTCCCTGGGCTGATCTGGATTATGTAGTTTGAATACTCATAACTATCAATTTTCTTTATAATCAATAATATACGTTTACTTAAATTGTCAGGGCCTCATTTTGACTAATTCTCAGCTCACAGAGTGATCGTGCATATTAACCGTTATTATACTGAATGTACTGCTACATTGTTGATACAAGCCACTAATCACATGGAACAGGTAGTAAAGTATAAATCTTTACAATTGGACGGGGTCAAACTGCAGGCCTTTAAGACAGGTTTGACTGTAATTTGGTATGAATGTTCGTCTTTTCAAGATTCTATAGAAAGCAACTTTCATCCACATTGGTTCAATGTCCAGACATTGTTGACATTTTAAGCATGCTCTATTTCTCTTAATCTCGACAGAATGGATACTATAAATGCCAGCATTAATTAAAATACATAGCGATCAAAAGCTAGTCAGAAATAAGTCAGAATTTAACTTCTTGCAGTGTCCTCCGGGTTATTCATTGACCCAGTGACTTAGTCTGTGGAAGGGATCAAAATATAACACAAATATACAGTATAAGAGTGTTGCCGAGTAGAGATACAATATAATAGTGTTCCCGAGTAGAGTTACAATATAATAGTGTTCCCGAGTAGAGTTACAATATAATAGTGTTCCCGAATAGAGATACAATATAATAATGTTCCCGAGTAGAGTTACAGTATAAGAGTGTTCCCGAGTAGAGTTACAATATAATAGTGTTCCCGAGTAGAGTTACAATATAATAGTGTTCCCGAGTAGAGTTACAATATAATAGTGTTCCCGAGTAGAGTTACAATATAATAGTGTTCCCGAGTAGAGTTACAATATAATAGTGTTCCCGAGTAGAGTTACAATATAATAGTGTTCCTGAGTAGAGTTACAATATAATAGTGTTCCCGAGTAGAGATGCAGTATAAAAGTGTTCCCGAGTAGAGATACAGTATAATAATGTTCCCGAGTAGAGATGCAGTATAATAATGTTCTGAGTAGAGATACAGTATAATAGTGTTCCCGAGTAGAGATATAGTATAATAATGTTCACGAGTAGAGATATAGTATAATAGTGTTCCCGAGTAGAGATATAGTATAATAGTGTTGCCGAGTAGAGATAGAGTATAAGAGTGTTGCCGAGTAGAGATATAGTATAATAGTGTTCCCGAATAGAGATACAATATAATAATGTTCCCGAGTAGAGATACAGTATAAGAGTGTTCCCGAGTAGAGATATAGTATAATAATGTTCACGAGTAGAGATATAGTATAATAGTGTTCCCGAGTAGAGATATAGTATAATAGTGTTGCCGAGTAGAGATACAGTATAAGAGTGTTGCCGAGTAGAGATATAGTATAATAGTGTTCCCGAATAGAGATACAATATAATAATGTTCCCGAGTAGAGATACAGTATAAGAGTGTTGCCGAGTAGAGATATAGTATAATAGTGTTCCCGAATAGAGATACAATATAATAATGTTCCCGAGTAGAGATACAGTATAAGAGTGTTGCCGAGTAGAGATACAGTATAATAGTGTTCCCGAGTAGAGATACAGTATAATAGTGTTGCCGAGTAGAGATACAGTATAAGAATGTTGCCGAGTAGAGATATAGTATCAGAGTGTTCCCGAATAGAGATACAATATAATAATGTTCCCGAGTAGAGATACAGTATCAGAGTGTTGCCGAGTAGAGATACAGTATAATAGTGTTCCCGAGTAGAGATACAGTATCAGAGTGTTGCCGAGTAGAGATACAGTATAATAGTGTTCCCGAGTAGAGATACAGTATAAGAGTGTTGCCGAGTAGAGATATAGTATAATAGTGTTCCCGAATAGAGATACAATATAATAATGTTCCCGAGTAGAGATACAGTATAAGAGTGTTGCCGAGTAGAGATACAGTATAATAGTGTTCCCGAGTAGAGATACAGTATAATAGTGTTGCCGAGTAGAGATACAGTATAAGAATGTTGCCGAGTAGAGATATAGTATCAGAGTGTTCCCGAATAGAGATACAATATAATAATGTTCCCGAGTAGAGATACAGTATCAGAGTGTTGCCGAGTAGAGATACAGTATAATAGTGTTCCCGAGTAGAGATACAGTATCAGAGTGTTGCCGAGTAGAGATACAGTATAATAGTGTTCCCGAGTAGAGATACAGTATAAGAATGTTGCCGAGTAGAGATACAGTATAATAGTGTTCCCGAGTAGAGATATAGTATAATAGTGTTCCCGAGTAGAGATATAGTATAAGTGTTGCCGAGTAGAGATACAGTATAATAATGTTCCCGAGTAGAGATACAGTATCAGAGTGTTGCCGAGTAGAGATACAGTATAATAGTGTTCCCGAGTAGAGATACAGTATAATAGTGTTCCCGAGTAGAGATACAGTATAATAATGTTCCCGAGTAGAGATGCAGTATAATAGTGTTCCCAAGTAGAGATACAGTATATAGTGTTCCCAAGTAGAGATACAGTATATAGTGTTCCTGAGTATAATAATGTTCCCGAGTAGAGATATAGTATAATAGTGTTCCCGAGTAGAGATATAGTATAATAGTGTTCCCGAGTAGAGATGCAGTATAATAGTGTTCCCGAGTAGAGATGCAGTATAATAGTGTTCCCGAGTAGAGATATAATATAATAGTGTTCCCGAATAGAGATACAATATAATAATGTTCCCAAGTAGAGATACAGTATAATAGTGTTCCCGAGTAGAGATATAGTATAATAGTGTTCCCGAGTAGAGATGCAGTATATAGTGTTCCCGAGTAGAGATACAGAATCACTACCTACCATTGTTACATTTATCTGGAGAGGTGTGGTGAAAAATATTTAGACATCTGCATTATTACGTGTAGAACTTTAGTCTTAATTGAACTGGAACTCAACCATCTCAACAATATTAATACGATACACCTTCCAGGTATAGGTATGTTCATGTATGATACACCTTCCAGGTATAGGTATGTTCATGTACAATACACCTTCCATGTATAGGTATGTTCATGTACAATACACCTTCCATGTATAGGTATGTTCATGTACAATACACCTTCCATGTATAGGTATGTTCATGTACAATACACCTTCCAGGTATAGGTATGTTCATGTACGATACACCTTCCAGGTATAGGTATGTTCATGTACAATACACCTTCCAGGTATAGGTACGTTCATGTACAATACACCTTCCATGTATAGGTATGTTCATGTACGATACACCTTCCAGGTATAGGTATGTTCATTTACGATACACCTTCCAGGTATAGGTATGTTCATGTACGATACACCTTCCAGGTATAGGTATGTTCATGTACGATACACCTTCCAGGTATAGGTATGTTCATGTACGATACACCTTCCAGGTATGTTCATGTACAATACACCTTCCAGGTATAGGTATGTTCATGTACGATACACCTTCCAGGTATGTTCATGTACAATACACCTTCCAGGTATAGGTATGTTCATGTACGATACACCTTCCAGGTATAGGTATGTTCATGTACGATACACCTTCCAGGTATAGGTATGTTCATGTACGATACACCTTCCAGGTATAGGTATGTTCATGTACGATACACCTTCATAGGTATATGCATGTATTCACAAACAAACAAGTTTTGTTAGGTTGAAAAGACAATAAACAAATGTAAGATTTTTATCCCTGTTTAATGTTTATACCCCAATAGTCTAGCTCTAAACAACATCCATATGCACCATTCAATGTTTCCTCCTTAATATAGGGGAGGGGAGGCAGGGGATCCTACAGGGTGTGCGGGAGTCAATTTACATGTTACCGGTTGTCAATCAATTTTTAGATATCCAACAAAAGGATTTCTTCATTAGTGCCAACTGATCCAGGTTGCACCTCACACCCACTCGATAGGGGAAAACATTGATAGTGCATTAAACTAGATTGTCTTAACATTTATATAGAGAGTGACAGAATGAAAAATATGACTTTAAAGCGACACTACATCAGTGAAAACCAAAATTTATACAGAATGTATTTTCCTATTATTTGGTATAATTGTTTTCCAAATATTTGCCTCAAAAACTGAGTATTTCAACTAATAAACAAGCGTCGTAAACACAGTTTGTTGACATAACAAAATAATGTAAATAGGGTCGACATACATGCGTAATACAACCTGTGTATCTCGAATAATGAGATTAATGGTACAGATTTACCGTTATATCTCACATTTGTGGCTATGCATATTTATTTGTAGACTAATCTTAGTTATTATCTCTAAGCGACATTATCACATGTTTAGTATTGACTACAATGACAAACAAATGTCAATTCAGGAGCGTGGATGACTGGTATATGAAATCCTACATTCACTTTTGAAACACACTGTTTATTGATTCAATATTTGTGTTCGAATGTATTCCGAAGAATTTCTAATAGCAATGCATTTATACGTGAAAAATGCATTTGTTTGGCTTTTTGTGATGTAATGTCGCTTTAAACAAACATGTGTAGTAATCAGTAAAAATCACTTCTTACCACTGTATGCTAGTAAACTGTTACTTTCTTGCTTTCAACGTACTGCTCAACCTGTGCTAATAGCCACCTCTGAAGAAAGACCATCCATTAAAACCCTGTCTTTAAAGGCCATAATTCTCCTATCCCTTTCACTTATTATCGGTGATTTCCAACCTGTATGATAGACCTCCAGTCCACAAATACTGGCATTTGCCTTGATAGACGGTCAAGTCCACAAATATTACCGTTTACTTTAATGGTCAGTCCAGTCCACAAATACATCTGTTTGCCTTGATAGACGGTCAAGTCCACAAATATCACTGTTTGCTTTGATGGTCTATCCAGTCCACAAATACATCCATTTGCCTTGATAGACAGTCAAGTCCACAATTATCACCGTTTGGCTTAATGGTTGGTCCAGTCCACAAATACATCTGTTTGCGTTTCCCGTGGATGGACTTTACAGAGGGCCGACTGTATATCTTATTCTTGTTAAACAGACTTGTCTTAAGCAGCCAATCTCTAATAGAGATACATGTACATACAAACTGTCCAAAACATGCCGGTTGTATTTCTCTCAATTTGTTGAAGGTTGGCTGCTTAGCACAGATTAGATAGTACATGCTCGTATCACATCCAAAATAATAATAACTGCATCAAATACTGCATGGAAAGTACACCGTCTTCCATTTCTTATCATTAAATATTCTTCCTTTCAGGAACATACAAGGTAAGAAACATAGCACTAAACATTGTTCATAACAGAATTAGATAAACAAGAAGAGAGTCTGTAGCTCAGAGATGCTCACCTCAGAATTTTGAATTTCTCAAGTTTCATTACGGACTTCACTTTTCAGGCAAGGTCCCATTTTTATTAATTATTGATAACCGCCAAACCAAAACAACATCTGAGCGAAAAGATTACCGGTATATCAATTTTGATTTGTAAGTTACCGTAACCCTTTCCTTCAAAGAGATTTAGGTTAATATACTATTATATCTCCATACAAACGACAGCCATTTAGCTATCATGCAGTGGATAAGTAGTCGCCATATCTATCCCACCTCCATATATAGTACTGGAACTACATGAGATTCAGGCCTTTATTATGAACATTGGTTTGGCTACTACATTGTCAATGTATGTCGTATTGGTTATGGCATCAAGAGGTGCTTCTATGAGGGAAAGGGTTAATGCACCTAACACAGAGGAGAGAGAAATCTGGATTTAGGATGCCCTGGACCATTTCTGAGATCAAGATAAATTTGAGAAGTTTTTCGAGATAGGGGAGGTTTGAGTTGGACTGGTAACGAAACGAACGGAAGTTGCTTGTGCATACACTGTTTTCAAAGTACAATGTATGTCATTGGTCTATCGACTTGTCATTCATTGTGTTGACTGTGAAAAGGTTAGCCCATAACTTGATAATCACGACTAAAGTCGCTTTTGCAAACAGCATAGAGCCAGATCAGACAGCATAGAATGTGCCATGTGCCATCTGATCAGGCTCTATGTTGTTTGCTATTCGGATAGTGGAGTTAAAACACTTGGCTGAATAGCAAACAACATAGATCCTGATCAGATGCAGCGTTATTTGCCCATTCCTTCCAATTTATTCAGCATTTTAAGGGTTAAATTTTTCTATTGAACACGATTTGAGGATAATAAAGGTAAGCCAGGACAGTGATTTTGAACCGAAACTAGTTGTCATTTTTTATCTACTAATTGCTCCAATGTTCCATACCACCTTTCATCTACACAGTTTTAGAGGGGATGATGTTTGTGAAGAGACAGACAGACAGACAGACGCTGGACAATCCAACTATACCAATAACTCTCCCCAAGGATAGGCTCCGGTGAGATAATACAAGCAGGATTTCATGTACTAAATATTAACATAATAAAATACTATCACAGGATTACTGAAAAAAACAACAGAAAATATTAGCCAATTACTTAAAGTTGACCGAGACAGTATGGCATAATTTAGCGTAAGGTTCGATCATTTTCTATCCTAAAAACACTTTTCAGCCTAATATAACAAGATATAGTGGGCCATATAGATATAATTTGGTCGTTTGAATGACTGATCAAACTATAGTTCACTCATGTCAGAGCGTGGACAGCTATTTAAGTATCACTTGTGACTGGCACTACCTATGATATATATTGCATTCAATGTTCATTCGGTGATATATATTGCATTCAATGTTCATTCGGTGATATATAGTGCATTCAATGTTCATTCAGTGATATATATTGCGATTTTACACTGAAACAAAACTTCCATTTATTGGCAATATTCAATAACTGTGTAAATGGTAGAATATCAAAATTTACATAATCTAAATTTGAATCTAACAAAGGTATAATTTTTTCAACTTGAAAATACAGAAGAAATAATGGGACTTTAAATTGAGAAAAAATGGTATTAAGCTGGATCATATCGTCTTTGGTATACAACAATAATACAGCATATGCATTTATATACTGGTAAAAATACAGCGGATACATTATATAGTATATTACTGAATTATGAGACAAACATATATATATATCACAGCAGTATGTGTACGCATCGTGCGGTGTGCAAACATTGTACGTGTGTATGTATAGTACGATGTACTACCGTATTTATTCTAATATATGAGGCAATTTATACAGCACCATACATAAACATATCACAATGTATTCTACTATTACATGTACATGTACAGTCAAACCGGTCTATAAAGAAATGGTGGAAAACCTGGTCGTTGTTGACAAGTGGTCTTTATTCTGAGGGTAAAATGCATTGATAATGTTTGTTTGCTTTTGGGCTTAAGGTCATTAGGTGATATGGTGACTCCAACTGGCTATTGGTGAAGGAAGACACGCGTGCCCCTCCCAGCACTATTTCAGGCACGGACGGCTACCAACCTTCCACATGTATCTAGATAGTTTCCTCACATGAAAGGATTCAACACCGCCACTAGGATTCGAACCTGCAGCACTAGGCCACGAAGGACCTGCATTGATACAGACTTGATGGGAGATCATAATGGTGGTTCTAGAGAAACAGGTGGCCTTTATCACAGGTTTGACTGCAGGGATCATTCTAGAGGGCAATGTGGGCGAAATACTCGCCCTAGGGACCTTGACTTCGTCCTTTGGGAGCCCCACTTTTCCATTAAATTTTTTTTTACAATTTTCATACAAAATTTTGTTCAGTAAGATACACTGGCCATTATAAAGCACTCCTTCTATTCAAATGTTCTATTTAATGGTCATACTGTGCATTTTAACACTATTTTGTTGAAATTTATTAAATAACACCATTTAAGCACGCGATCGCGCGCTTTCTCACTTCTCCCACATATTCTGACCTAGAATGAACCCTGTGACTGTAGTTAACAAATTATACAATACATGTACATATAATATATAATGCATCATGCGCACAATCAATGTAATGGAGGCTGGTGATGATTGTCAAATGTTATGACGTACATTGGTTAGACGATGTGTACTCATGAGAAACATACATAATATTTACATACCGGTATACTATACCCAAACGATAACTTGATTCCCACAAAAAAGATAGCACAGGCTAATATTATTATAACGGGTAAAAAGAAGTTTATTATCATTTATGTATGCATTACTTGGCACACAGGATTATTTATTACACCCTACATATTGATTTGGCATATTCGAAACCTATTTATAGTAATGTTTGTAAATAACACGTTATCGTTGGGCCACTGTACATTCTTAATAATTGCATGAAATACGTTTGGTGTGTTATTTATAAAAATAAAAGCATTTAAAGTAAGTTAACATGGTATGCATATGTTATTAAAGCATTCATCTTCTATATTATCACAGATTATCACATATAAATATTTGCTTTAGTGTTACATAATTAATTAGATATATTGACAGTGAATTGCTGTCGCCATATTTCTTTATATGTACATGTATGCCACATGGGTCTGAGACCTTCTGGATTTAAACAAATAAACTTTGAACACTTTATGAAATTGTTTTGTCATCTTAAAGCTGGAGGTTAAAAGGTTTACATATAAATACAGTATGTGTGGCTATTGCCGTAATTAAACAAGCCAATACATAATACAGTCTACATCCACTATGTCGATTTCCGTACATTTGTCTTCACAACGAAATTATACAAAATAATCGTAGCCAGTTAAATGAAAAATTAAACAGGACTTTGACCCGACTCTGACATAACCGGTGAATTTGACATAACAGACTCTGACATAACTGTTGAATTTGACATAACAGACTGACATAACCGGTGAATTTGACATAACAGACTATGACATAACCGGTGAATTTGACATAACAGACTCTGACATAACGGGTGAATTTGACATAAACAACTCTGACATATCGGGTGAATTTGACATAACAGACACTGACATAACTGGTGAATTTGACATAACCAACTCTGACAAATCTGGTGAATTTGACATAACAGACTCTGATATATCGGGTGAATTTGACATAACAGACACTGACATAACCGGTGAATTTGACATAACCAACTCTGACAAATCCGGTGAATTTGACATAACCGACTCTGATATATCGGGTGAATTTGAAATAACCAACTCTGATATATCGGGTGAATTTGACATAACCGACTGACATATCAGGTGAATTTGACATAACGAACATTGCGATAACGGAAATAGACTGTAAATAAAGAAGGATAAAATACGTCAGAATTTATTTGTGTTACACAAACACACATTATTAACACGTGTTAAGATCATTCATTCATACTTCCACACAGTTTACATCTTATTCATTCATAAGTAATAAAAGCTGCCGATTGGTTAAATAAATGAGCGTATTGGTTAAATGAATGAGCGTGTTGGTTAAATGAATGAGTGTGTTGGTTAAATAAATGAGCGTATTGGTTAAATGAATGAGCGTATTGGTTAAATAAATGAGTGTATTGGTTAAATGAATGAGTGTGTTGGTTAAATGAATGAGTGTGTTGGTTAAATGAATGAGCGTATTGGTTAAATAAATGAGCGTATTGGTTAAATAAATGAGCGTATTGGTTAAATAAATGAGCGTATTGGTTAAATGAATGAGCGTGTTGGTTAAATGAATGAGTGTGTTGGTTAAATGAATGAGCGTATTGGTTAAATGAATGAGTGTATTGGTTAAATGAATGAGTGTGTTGAGAGTACGCTCGCCCACATAGGGTAAACAAGCTCAATCATCATCAAAAAAAGGAGCTGAGGGGCAGATCATTTGGTCCAGTGGTCAACATGTTGGACTGTGAATCCATGGGCTAGGAGTCCAATAATATTAATTATAAACAGTCTTTGGATGCGACTATAAACAGTGGTCCCCTGTAACAGCGCTATCCTCCAGGCATGTACAAGAACCAGCGATTGGGATGCCTTTTGAATCTTGCACTATCCTCCAAAATATAAAATTACAAATATATTTTTGGAGGCCTCGCCACGAAGTTGCTGAGATGCGGACAAATAAACGCTCAATAATGAACGATGCAACGATAATAAATATATTGAGCAAAAATCTAAACAGTTTATCAAATTCTTGATTTTACAAGATGGAATATAAAACCACAGGAGTTTGTCATAGATTTAAGAAAAATCTACTTTACTATAAATAATAGATTTACTGCAGTTTTTATACACACTATTTGAGAAGAAACAAATAAATATTTATTCATCATTTTAAGGGTTAACCTGACTAATGTAAGCCCTAAAGTACTACCTAACTATTGGCGCATCGAATTGCAAGTTTTGGTCAGTTTTATCACAGTTGTGTTGTCTTAGTCCTGTTCAGAAAGACAATATTGTACTGCGTGTGAGTGTCCCGTGCACTGCGTGTGAGTGTCTCATGCACTGTGTGTGAGTGTCCCATGCACTGTGTGTGAGTGTCCCATGCACTGCATGTGAGTGTCCCATGCACTGCATGAGAGTGTCCCATGCACTGTATGCGAGTGTCCCATGCATGGTGTGTGAGTGTCCCGTGTACTGTGTGCGAGAGTCCCGTGCACTGCATGCAAGTGTCCCATGCACTGCATGCGAGTTTCCTGTGCACTGCGTGCGAGTGTCCCGTGTACTGCGTGTGAGTGTCCCGTGCACTGTGTGTGAGTGTCCCATGCACTGTGTGTGAGTATCCCAGCTTTTATACCAGGGATTTGACTAAAACATGCTAAAAGTGATTTACATACATAGTTTGTAATTATGATTTGCTACGGATAAAAAAAAGCTATGTTTAAAACCAAATGAAAAAGGACTATCCTCATCTAAATATTGTTGAATATCTTATTTTGACATAGTACATCATTGAATAAAGCACTTATTGGTCTTAATTAGAAATGGTATAGAAACTATTTTTCGGGTTAGTGGTAGATTTTTTAAATTCGGTTAGCTACCTGAATTGCTCATACACCGCATCAGTTTCGGAGGAAATATTCTCTCAATAATTTGTCTGCTGGACCAGTCACCTGATAGTTGCACCAGGCTACTGATACACGCAACAGAATGCTATTGTGCTATTGAACCATGCTTCAGCTCTGTCAGCGAAATTAGCATATAATTATATAAATATTTTAAATACGGGTGTAAATGGTCATGTAATACGCCAAGCATAGGTATACGCCGAGCATAGGTATACGCCGAGCATAGGTATACGCCGATAGGTATACGCCGAGCATAGGTTCCACCACTCTAACCTTTCTAAAAATTGTGCCAGTCATTTCGAACAGGAATATGACTTTAAAAGAAACACATTGTTTTACATGTTGCATAGAATTATAATGTTTTAGAAATATGGCTACCCTCCAAGCACCTATGAACTAATGATGACATGTGATTGGACCCCTGATTGGCTATTCCAACATTTAATTTATTCTTTTAAAATTAATATTCTAATATGTATTAGCTCTGTTTTTCCGTTTTAAATCCATTGGGGTTGTTTGACTGCCAGCGCCACCCATCTTCACCTGCAAGAACAATGTATATATAAAATGTAAAGTGTGTGTTTGTTTATTATAGTGTCACCCCTATTTAAAGGGCCAGCCATTTCTGACTTATGAGACACCTCTTTTTTATGAACATCAGTACTTCCCGAATCCTATACATGTATGCCAGGCGAGAGGCTGGTAGGCAATCGGTAACCATTATTTGACTAGCTGGCGGCTCACCAACCGGCCATATCAGAACGAACCCCTGACGAGATTCGAACCTTCGACCTCCCGCTCTGTAGGCGGACGCCTTAACCACTATATATATTACAACGATTGTGAAACAAGCTTTAACAACTTCTATTAAACACTCTCGTTTGGCGCGGATGAAAGCTTATATGTGGTAATTTGTGTGGTAGGAAACCGGAGTAGTAGGAAACCGGAGTACCACGACATACCATCTGTTCGATCTGGCAACCCCTTTACAATACAATGAAAGCGTATACCGGTATGTGGTAATTTGTGTGGTAGGAAACCGGAGTACCACGACATACCATCTGTTCGATCTGGCGACCACCTTACAATACAATCTCACACACTTCCTGGTCCGAGGATCAAACTCGGAATACATTGGTGATTCAAGACATACAGACTGTACTTACACATTTTTGCGAGATCAAATTTTGCTGTCCAGCCTAATTCTTCCTTTGCTAATGTTGCATCAGCGTAACACGAGGCTATATCACCTTCCCGTCTACCCGCAATCTTGTATGGAACCTAAAATGAATGTTTACAGTTTAATCACATTTTATTTAGGGATGGCAATGAATAGCGATTATACTATTCGAATATTCGGTCGGGAAGGTATTCGAATATTCGATAGAATTCTCTCAAAAACTCAAAATCACTCAAACTCTTATAAAAATTGCCAAACCTAATATCTGTTTTACGCGTAAACGTCATCTTCTTCAAATGATTATTCAGATTGATATTGTACCCGAATATGTTAAATCCAATTTGCATAGATTACACCTAGCAGTTTTCTTATTCTCAGTGTGATTCAAGTATTTCCAAATGTGTGACTGAGCGGGTGGCAGGGTATTAGCCAGAGAGCCGTCCAGCCGTCCAAATGGACGGCCAATCTCAGAAGTGGACGGTCACAAATTACGTTGGACGGCGGTATTGGACGGCCATTTCCATATGTTCTCAAATATATTTCGTAAACATGCTCAATTTCCACACCAAAAGCTCTGATGGAATGCGTTACTTTTTCGCAGTTTCGGTTTTGTTTCGAGTATTTTTCTAAGCGATCACATGACTGCTGCCAGTGAATCCCTCAGCAAACAGCCAATCACAGAGCATCTTACGTCGAGCGGTAGGTTTCGTTTCGTGTAAAAATGGCAGCAAAGCCGAAATCTGTCGCTGTTCGCAAAGACATTCGATTATTTTTCTCCACGAAAGCAGGTAGATCTATATATATGAACACAAATCTGTCATATATAAACAGCAATTTTTAATAACATATCAGTGTGTCACATCAGATTAATGACGCGAATCGCTGAAACTCTCCCGAAGTTAAACTTGGCTCTACTGCAACTTAATGTAGCAACCACCACGCATCTTTACTGCGCATTATTGCGCAATCGGTGTTCCGATAAAAAACTGACCCCAAAATATGTCCTGTGTATTACGGTCTTGTATGAACAGCGCAAAGGCTTTCCAATTGAAATATTTGCATAAGTGGGAGGAGATATGACCAAATATGGCGTATATGCCCATTTGGCTGTTACGCAGTATATATTTACAGTTCAAAACCGAAAGTGAAAATTGTTCTTTCAACGGGATGGTTTTGTGTTATCCTCGGCAATAATTGTAATATATATGTACTTGTATGTGTATCTATTTTATTTGCCTAATAAAAATCAATTAATAAATCAAATAAATCGTATATATACATATTGTTTTCATTTGTGGACGACAGGGGACAAAGGTACTAGGGGGGTGCGGGGGGGGGGGGCTTTTATTAGCTATATAGAAAGTTGTATGCAAATCATGGTAAATACTGGCAATGAATGCATTGAAATGCATGTTAATGTCATGTCGACTCATGGTTTATCATATTTACATTTTGAGACAGTTATGCATACATATATCATTTAAATTAATTTGTGTCTCTAGGAGCTACTGGTGCATCTTCAGCACCATCGACCTCAGCGGCTCCGTCGACCTCAGCTCCGTCGACCTCAGCGGCTCTGTCGACCTCAGCGGCTCCGTCGACCTCAGCGGCTCCGTCGACCATCAAATCAACACGAAGACCTGCTCCTAAGCCTAAAGGCAAGGGTGTCGGCAAGGGAAAGAAAGCTCCAAAAGAGCCTAGGAAACGTAATTTTCCACGTGAATGGCTGACTCTTTTCTCCCCATGGCTGCACTATGATTCCAGGAGCAACGTCATGTTTTGTTCCTGCTGCAAGGCGGAGAACATCGTTGGGCCATGGTCATCGGGCACCAATAATTACAGGTACAGCAATTAAAGTCCGATTTGTCTGGATCCTTCCGACTTTGAAGTTGTATGTTGTATAAATGCCATTCAGATATACATGTACCACATGTATACATGTGACACCCATATTTATGTTCCATCAGCATAGAAGCGGCACACAATTTTAACTTTTAAGCTTTTCTGTAATTCAGATAGCGAATAAAGACAGTGAAGCTTCATGAAATATAAATTGCATAATATAGACACTAATGCGAAATGAATGCTTATTACATTGTATACATACATGAGTCACTTATCTATGTTGTTCACTAACTACAATCCTTTTTAAAAACAGGTTAAAAACTGTCCGATCTCACTTGATCAGTCAAGACCACAGAGAGTCAATGAGTGCTGGCGGACAGCCCTTAATTCGAAAGGGGGTGCAGCATGCATCCGATAAGAGACGGCGAGCCATACTGGTGGCACTGGATGCAGTGTACTGGCTGGCACAGGAGGAAATACCTAACAGAAAGTACAAGAGCCTGTTGGCGCTGCTCCGCAGAAGAAAGGCGCCCGATGCTTCTCTGTTGCAAATTGGCGGGAACGCAACCTATGATTCTCCCGATATCTTCAATCAACTTCTCAGCACCATCTCGACAGTATTGGAGAAGCAACTCATTGCTGATTTGACGCAAAGTCCTTGGGTGGCCATCGGCACAGATGAATCGACAGATCGCTCTTCGGAGAAACATCTGGTCATCATCGTCCGCTTCATTAGCCGCCTCAAGACGCTCCGTACAACATTCCTCCGCTTGAAGGCGATAGCGAATGGACGAGCTGTCACCATCTTCGATAGTGTAAGAGACGCCCTAGCTGAGTTTGGCGTGCCTATGAGTAAGGTGGTTGGACTGGGTACAGATGGAGCCAGTGTGATGGCGAGTGACCTGAACGGCGTCACGGGATTGATCCACCAGGCCGCACCACATTGTGTCTGTGTGCACTGTTGCTGTCACCGACTCAACCTTGCTGTAAGCCAAGCTTGCAATTCCATTCCCAACATGGAGATAATCCAGAGCATCATTTCCGGGGTGTATAACTACATCCAAGGGTCGGAGGTGCGCCTACACATGTTTGGGGAAATCGCAGCTTTGCTGGAAGTGGATGAGGTGAAGTTCAAACGGTTATACGACATCCGCTGGCTGAGCATGGGTGAAAGCGTCAATGCCATCATCCGCAACTTTGAGCCATTGATGGTTCTCTTAAGCCAGGAAGCAGATAAAGGTGATCCGACCGCCATTGGTCTGCATTCCCAACTGTCGAGCTACAAGTTCATGGCGCTGCTGCACTTGACTGCGGACATACTGGGCATTAGCAACCAACTGAGTCGTGTCTTCCAGTACAAGGACATCTCATTCTCTGTCTTAAGATACACAGTGAGTTTTGTTATGTTGACCATGTAAACATTATTATCATATCTATAGTGTGATCCTGCCTAAGTAAATGAAAACTGGCCCGTACAAATACAAACTTGTATTACACTGATTTACATACAAGGGTACATACGTACGCAGGATTAGCTAAATACATGTATATATTCATGTATACACATTGTTGAATTAATATTTATAGTTGGTAATGTCTGGGCGAATAGTGTGATATGATGATATTATTCATTCACAATTCAGTCGTGACTCCCTGTGTTGTTTGCAGTTACAGGATGGGATACGCAGTTTGGAGGACCTGAGAATGAACGCTGGCCCACAACTGTCGCGACTTCAGGAATCGACAACAGGACCACGGCCACACATTCACAAGGGTGTCCAAGTCTCGTATGCTGTGGGGCGGAGAAATGCTGATCAAGTGGCAGAATTTCAGACAACCCGGACAGACTTTCTTGATGGGTTGCTAAACAATGGGTTGCTAAACAATCTTCAGGAACGTTTCCCACAGGTTGATCTACTGGATGCCATGAAGGTTTGTTCCTTAGTGTGCTGATAAAGGAAATGACAAAATTATGCATTGTTCATACTGTTTCATAACATTTAACATTTTTCAGATGTAAAATTCCTCGTCTACATTACAACTTTATCGTCTTTATTTCTTGAAGATTCAGAGCTATTGTAGCAGATTTAATGATTGACGGAATTGTCAACATCTACATCAATAATGATCATGTATGTACTTATTTGCAGATTTTTGACCCTCAGTCGTACCAAACAGATGACAGTGTCTTGGGACATTGGGGCATAGGAGATCTAAATATACTCCTGGACCACTACGGCAAAGCCAAGAGCAACCGAGAGGGTCTGCGGTTCCCCCCTTTGGTTGATGGTGACCAGTGTCGCGGCGAGTTTCTCCCTTTCAAGCGGCTGCTACACCGGAATCGTGGGGAGTACAGGGAAGACTCGAATGGTGGACGATACTTCCACGTATTCCGTCCAGGCCAACTACTTCCAAAGTTATTTGGCGGGCCAAATGCGGGCAACGTTCAAATTTATCCATGTGAGTTTCATCTGTATTTATTGTTTCAGAATAGATATGAAAATGGGAAATCAGGTCAACATCGTACATGTATATGCATAATCAATCAGGAATCATGAGAATAGATGGATATAAAGGATATTGTCATTTAACACATATTTGAAAAAAATTCATGATTCCAAAGCCGAAGTCCATGTTACAATGTTTACACATCCAGTGTGATTATTCATGGCCAAGTGAATATCCCAGACCCCCACTAAAGTTGAGTTGCTACATATATATCATTGTTGTACACACAGCTATCTATCGTCTGATGACTGCAAGTCTGTGCACACTTGTGGGGAATGCAGAGGCAGAGCGCTTATTCTCCGTACAAAATCGTATCAAGACCAGCCTCCGGAACAGACTTTCCATTGCCCAGCTTGATCGCCTGATCAGAGTCAGCTATGAGAACATTCCTCCCGAAGAGTTTGATTTCGACAGTGCACAGAAGTTGTTTTTCAAAGCCAACAGGCGTTTGTAATGTTTTTGCGATTGTGTATTCTTGTGCAATTAGTGTTTTTACCAGTATTCATAATGGTACCATACTGACGGATAAGTGTTGTCTGAACTTGACTCTGCTGTTATTTTATTGTTACTTTTGGTGCCAAGTCATTTGATGCTGCTATCAGTGTACATTTACGTCCTACGGGTATATATGCATTTGAGATTACAGACAATGTGTCATGATGTCGGCCTGCTTCATAAGATGCTATACTATGCTGCTACTTACAGCTCTATATGGCATTATACCTTATGTAGCCACATAGCATAGCATTGTATTTAAGCAGGTCAACATATACATATGCTACGTGTACTCACATCTTACTCTAATGCTCTTAGTTGTTACATTTATGTTATGTATTTGTTTACCATATTCATACTATTTTTAGTACTTTTTCAAAATATTTTTCATGTCTTTTCCAGGATTATGCTGATACATTCTTTGTGACAGTTTTAGTATTAGCATATAGCATATTCAGTATTAGCATATAGCATATTCAGTATTAGCATATAGCATATTCAGTATAAACATTACCCAGGAGGCTGGTATGTTGACTATACACCGTCCTGGGGCCCTGTACTCACATCCTTACAAGATTCCCATTGACACAACATATTAAAATTGTGCAACAGAACTTCACTACAAAAGGGGTTAGGATCAGCAACTGAAGGTATATGCATGATATGCATAAATATGGAGACAAATGCATTTATTTTGACATGGATGTTAACGGATTACAAACATGTTTTGGACTATTGGAATTCAGAATTCTCACTACATGTATGATGTTCCGTTTGCGGATGATGTTCTGTTGCACAATTTTCATATTTTGTGTGTCAATGGGAATCTTGTAAGGATGTGAGTACAGGGCCCCAGGACAGGGTATGGTCATTGGTCTTCAGGACAAAGGGCAAACAGTGCATGTAATGTCATGTCATGTATGCAGCATGCTGTATGAATAAAAATCATGGTGTTTGTTATAAATATTGAACATGATAAAGGTCAATATTTTGCATAGCATATGGTGATCAATATCCATATTTGTCAGTATGGATATGGATCAGCATCTGGCATGTATAGGGTATCATCAATTTATTCTGTGCATGTTTACATCTAGAATTATAAATGCCTCTCCCACCAATATCATTTTAAGAAATCAATTAGAAACCAGTTTCAAATACAATCCAAAATATATAAGATGATTGGCTAAATAAAAAACAAACCATGCACATCAAGTGTAGACAAATTGTATAATAGTCCAATCATACTTTTCGACTGGAGAGTAGCTTCAAAATGCACCAGAGACCCATTAAATAAATAAATTCCCAGAGGAGGGCACCTCGAACACAATGCAATGTTACATGTATATATATTTTCTCAAAAACTTTCTTCCCTTGAATCAGATGACACATCATGCCTTGAAAATTCATATGCCAAAATGTGGAATCATAATATATGTGTGCCTCAGATACACTCCAGATACCTTCTGAAAAAACACAAAACACAAAATTTTCTCGGGGGGCTTACGGCGCCCCCCGAACCCCCAGACCGGTTACGCTTCGCTCGCTCCGCTCGCTCAGTCCACAATTTATTTGGACTCCCTGTTTCTAATTCCTGGCTAATACCCTGGCGGGTGGGTGGCATTTTTGAGGACAATATAATATTTTCCCCCCGAATATTCGAATACTGGAATAGTATTTGGATTTCGGACGTTCGAGCGAATATTCGTTGCCATCCCTAATTTTATTACATTCATCATAATATACTTGAGCCTTGCTTTGTTCTCCAACTCGCCTAATAAATTAAAAATTTATACGACAATAACCTAATATTTTCTATTTATCACATAACTTTGCTTGTATTCAGTGTGATACAGTCATCTCATAAATTCTTATATGACCACACGTTTAATAACACCTGGACGGATTCTGATGCGGAAATGACACTGACAGCTTGCAATGCACATTACATGTTGCTTGTGTTCATACTTTATTTATTGAAAATCAACTGCTTAATCAATAAAATGTTAAATATGAACTAGCAGAATACAGTGATTAAAAAAAGTTATTATTTGCATGAAGTTGTTTGATTATCAGGGATTATTTACTAACGGTACATAGATCTAACTGTGTAACTGTACATAGACCTACCTGTATACCTGTACATAGACCTACCTGTAACTGTAAATAACGGTATATAAATGTAACTGTGTACCTGTACATAGATCTAACTGTGTAACTGTAAATAACGGTATATAAATGTAACTGTGTACCTGTACATAGACCTACCTGTAACTGTAAATAACGATATATAAATGTAACTGTGTACCTGTACATAGATCTAACTGTGTAACTGTAAATAACGGTATATAAATGTAACTGTGTACCTGTACATAGATCTAACTGTGTAACTGTAAATAACGGTATATAAATGTAACTGTGTACCTGTACATAGATCTAACTGTGTAACTGTAAATAACGGTATATAAATGTAACTGTGTACCTGTATATAGATCTAACTGTGTAACTGTAAATAACGGTATATAAATGTAACTGTATACCTGTACATAGATCTAACTGTGTAACTGTAAATAACGGTATATAAATGTAACTGTGTACCTGTATATAGACCTACCTGTGTAACTGTAAATAACGGTATATAAATGTAACTGTGTACCTGTACATAGATCTAACTGTGTAACTGTAAATAACGGTATATAAATGTAACTGTGTACCTGTACATAGATCTAACTGTGTAACTGTAAATAACGGTATATAAATGTAACTGTGTACCTGTATATAGATCTAACTGTGTAACTGTAAATAACGGTATATAAATGTAACTGTGTACCTGTATATAGATCTAACTGTGTAACTGTATATAGATCTAACTGTGTACCTGTATATATATCTAACAGTGTACCTGTATATAGATCTAACTGTGTACCTGTATATAGATCTAACTGTGTACCTGTATATAGATCTAACTGTGTATCTGTATATAGATCTAACTGTGTACCTGTATATAGATCTAACTGTGTACCTGTATATAGATCTAACTGTGTACCTGTATATAGATCTAACTGTGTACCTGTATATAGATCTAACTGTGTACCTGTATATAGATCTACCTGTGTACCTGTATATAGATCTAACTGTGTACCTGTATATAGATCTAACTGTGTACCTGTATATAGATCTAACTGTGTAACTGTACATAGATCTAACTGTGTACCTGTATATAGATCTAACTGTGTACCTGTACATAGATCTAACTGTGTACCTGTACATAGATCTAACTGTGTAACTGTACATAGATCTAACTGTGTACCTGTACATAGATCTAACTGTGTACCTGTACATAGATCTAACTGTGTACCTGTACATAGATCTAACTGTGTACCTGTACATAGATCTAACTGTGTAACTGTAAATAACGGTATATAAATGTAACTGTGTACCTGTACATAGATCTAACTGTGTAACTGTAAATAACGGTATATAAATGTAACTGTGTACCTGTACATAGATCTAACTGTGTAACTGTAAATAACGGTATATAAATGTAACTGTGTACCTGTATATAGATCTAACTGTGTAACTGTAAATAACGGTATATAAATGTAACTGTATACCTGTACATAGATCTAACTGTGTAACTGTAAATAACGGTATATAAATGTAACTGTGTACCTGTATATAGACCTACCTGTGTAACTGTAAATAACGGTATATAAATGTAACTGTGTACCTGTACATAGATCTAACTGTGTAACTGTAAATAACGGTATATAAATGTAACTGTGTACCTGTACATAGATCTAACTGTGTAACTGTAAATAACGGTATATAAATGTAACTGTGTACCTGTACATAGATCTAACTGTGTAACTGTAAATAACGGTATATAAATGTAACTGTGTACCTGTACATAGATCTAACTGTGTAACTGTAAATAACGGTATATAAATGTAACTGTGTACCTGTATATAGATCTAACTGTGTAACTGTAAATAACGGTATATAAATGTAACTGTATACCTGTACATAGATCTAACTGTGTAACTGTAAATAACGGTATATAAATGTAACTGTGTACCTGTATATAGACCTACCTGTGTAACTGTAAATAACGGTATATAAATGTAACTGTGTACCTGTACATAGATCTAACTGTGTAACTGTAAATAACGGTATATAAATGTAACTGTGTACCTGTACATAGATCTAACTGTGTAACTGTAAATAACGGTATATAAATGTAACTGTGTACCTGTACATAGATCTAACTGTGTAACTGTAAATAACGGTATATAAATGTAACTGTGTACCTGTACATAGATCTAACTGTGTAACTGTAAATAACGGTATATAAATGTAACTGTGTACCTGTATATAGATCTAACTGTGTAACTGTAAATAACGGTATATAAATGTAACTGTATACCTGTACATAGATCTAACTGTGTAACTGTAAATAACGGTATATAAATGTAACTGTGTACCTGTATATAGACCTACCTGTGTAACTGTAAATAACGGTATATAAATGTAACTGTGTACCTGTACATAGATCTAACTGTGTAACTGTAAATAACGGTATATAAATGTAACTGTGTACCTGTACATAGATCTAACTGTGTAACTGTAAATAACGGTATATAAATGTAACTGTGTACCTGTATATAGATCTAACTGTGTAACTGTAAATAACGGTATATAAATGTAACTGTGTACCTGTATATAGACCTACCTGTGTACCTGTACATAGATCTAACTGTGTAACTGTAAATAATGGTATATAAATGTAACTGTGTACCTGTATATAGACCTACCTGTGTACCTGTATATAGACCTACCTGTGTACCTGTATATAGACCTACCTGTGTACCTGTATATAGACCTACCTGTGTACCTGTATATAGACCTACCTGTGTACCTGTATATAGACCTACCTGTGTACCTGTATATAGACCTACCTGTATGTGTACCTGTATATAGACCTACCTGTGTACCTGTATATAGACCTACCTGTGTACCTGTATATAGACCTACCTGTGTACCTGCATATAGACCTACCTGTGTACCTGTATATAGACCTACCTGTGTACCTGTATATAGACCTACCTGTGTACCTGTATATAGACCTACCTGTGTACCTGTATATAGACCTACCTGTGTACCTGTATATATACCTACCTGTGTACCTGTATAGATTACACAAACAAAGACAAATACTTACTGGTTTCCCAGATGCCTTTTCAAAAGCCTTGGCCATTTCAATCACCGAGTAACCTTTCCCTGTTCCCAAATTGTACACCTACAAAGGGAAAACAGAAGAACAGCTTAATGTCGCACTAACAGCTTAATGTCACACTAACAGCTTAATGTTGCACTAACAGCTTAATGTCGCACTAACAGCTTAATGTCACATTAACAGCTTAATGTCACACTAACAGCTTAATGTCGCACTAACAGCTTAATGTCGCACTAACAGCTTAATGTCGCACTAACTGCTTAATGTCGCACTAACAGCTTAATGTCGCACTAACAGCTTAATGTCGCACTAACAGCTTAATGTCGCACTAACAGCTTAATATCACACTAACAGCTTAATGTCGTCGCACTAACAGCTTAATGTCGTCGCACTAACAGCTTAATGTCGTCGCACTAACAGCTTAATGTCGTCGCACTAACAGCTTAATGTAACACTAACAGCTTAATGTCACACTAACAGCTTAGTGTCACACTAACAGCTTAATGTCGTCGCACTAACAGCTTAATGTTGCACTAACAGCTTAATGTCGCACTAACAGCTTAATGTCGCACTAACAGCTTAAATTCATCCCGGCTGTTAAATGATGGAGGAAGACCCCAGATGCACCTCCAAGCAGTATTCAGGTTATGGGTTGTTAACTGAGTAGAACCACTGATCTTCCACACGCCAGCTGGATAGCTTTCTCACAGTGGGATTGGACACACAGCGGTGAGGGGCAATTCATTTTAAGTAAACAACTGCATGGCCACGGAAGCCCTTCTACCATAAGCGCATGGCCACGGAGGCCCCTCTACCATAACTGCATGGCCACGGAGGCCCCTCTACCATAACTGCATGGCCACGGAGGCCCCTCTACCATAACTGCATGACAACGGAGGCCCCTCTACAATAACTGCATGGCCACGGAGGCCCCTCTACCATAACTGCATGGCCATGGAGGCCACTCTACCGTAACTGCATGGCCACGGAGGCCCCTCTACCATAACTGCATGGCCACGGAGGCCCCTCTACCATAACCGCATGGCCACGGCGGCCCCTCTACCATAACCGCATGGCCACTCTACCATAACTGCATGGCCACGCAGGCCCCTCTACCATAACTGCATGGCCACGGAGGCCCCTCTACCATAACTGCATGGCCACAGGCCCCTCTACCATAACTGCATGGCCACGGAGGCCCCTCTACCATAACTGCATGGCCACGGAGGCCCCTCTACCATAACTGCATGGGCACGGAGGCCCTCTACCATAACTGCATGGCCATGGAGGCCCCTCTACCATAACTGCATGGCCACGGAGGCCCCTCTACCATAACCGCATGGCCACGGAGGCCCCTCTACCATAACTGCATGGCCACGGAGGCCCCTCTACCATAACTGCATGGCCACGGAGGCCACTCTACCATAACCACATGGCCACGGAGGCTCCAATACCATGGCCAGAGAGGCCACTCTACCATAACCACATGGCCATGGAGGCCCCTCTACCATAACTGCATGGCCATGGAGGCCCCTCTACCATAACTGCATGGGCACGGAGGCCCCTCTACCATAACTGCTTGGCCACGGAGGCCCCTCTACAATAACTGCATGGCCACGGAGGCCCCTCTACCATAACTGCTTGGCCACGGACGCCACTCTACCATAACTACATGGCCACGGACGCCTCTCTACCATAACTGCATGGCCACGGAGGCCCCTCTACCATAACTGCATGGCCACGGAGGCCCCTCTACAATAACTGCATGGCCACGGAGGCCACACTACCATAACCGCATGGCCACGGAGGCCCCTCTACCATAACCGCATGGCCACAGGCCCCTCTACCATAACTGCATGGCCACGGAGGCCCCTCTACCATAACTGCATGGCCACGGAGGCACCTCTACTATAACTGCATGGGCACGGAGGCCCCTCTACCATAACTGCATGGCCATGGAGGCCCCTCTACCATAAATGCATGGCCACGGAGGCCCCTCTACCATAACCGCATGGCCACGGAGGCCCCTCTACCATAACTGCATGGCCACGGAGGCCCCTCTACCATAACTGCATGGCCACGGAGGCCACTCTACCATAACCACATGGCCACGGAGGCTCCAATACCATGGCCAGAGAGGCCACTCTACCATAACCACATGGCCATGGAGGCCCCTCTACCATAACTGCATGGCCACGGAGGCCCCTCTACCATAACTGCATGGGCACGGAGGCCCCTCTACCATAACTGCTTGGCCACGGAGGCCCCTCTACCATAACTGCATGGCCACGGAGGCCCCTCTACCATAACTGCTTGGCCACGGACGCCACTCTACCATAACTACATGGCCACGGACGCCTCTCTACCATAACTGCATGGCCACGGAGGCCCCTCTACCATAACTGCATGGCCACGGAGGCCCCTCTACAATAACTGCATGGCCACGGAGGACCCTCTACCATAACTGCATAGTAACAGAGGCCACTCTACCACAACTGCATAGTAACAGAGGCCACTCTACCATAACTGCATAGTCACAGAGGCCACTCTACCATAACTGCATGACCACGGACGCCCCTCTACCATAACTGCATGGCCACGGAGGCCCCTCTACCATAACTGCATGGCCACGGAGGCCCATCTACCATAACTGCATGGCCACGGAAGCCCCTCTACCATAACTGCATGACAACGGAGGCCCCTCTACCATAACCGCATGGCCACGGAGGCACCTCTACCATAACTGCATGACCACGGAGGCCCCTCTACCATAACTGCATGGCCACAGAAGCCCCTCTACCATAACTGCATGGCCACGCAGGCACCTCTACCATAACTGCATGACCACGGAGGCCCCTCTACCATAACTGCATGACCACGGAGGCCCCTCTACCATAACTGCATGGCCACGGAGGCCCCTCTACCATAACTGCATGGCCACGGAAGCCCCTCTACCATAACTGCATGACAACGGAGGCCCCTCTACCATAACCGCATGGCCACGGAGGCACCTCTACCATAACCGCATAGCCACAGAGGCCCCTCTACCATAACCGCATGGCCACGGAGGCCCCTCTACCATAACTGCATGGCCACGGAGGCACCTCTACCATAAGTGCATGGCCACGGAGGCCCCTCTACCATAACCGCATGGCCACGGTGGCCCCTCTACCATAAGCGCATGGCCACGGAAGCCCCTCTACCATAACCGCATGGCCACGGAGGCACCTCTACCATAACCGCATGGCCACAGAGGCCCCTCTACCATAAGCGCATGGCCACGGAAGCCCCTCTACCATAACTGCATGGCCACAGAGGCACCTCTACCATAACTGCATGGCCACGGAGGCACCTCTACCATAACTGCATGGCCACGGAAGCCCCTCTACCATAACTGCATGGCCACAGAGGCTCCTCTACCATAACTGCATGGCCACGGAAGCCCCTCTACCATAACTGCATGGCCACGGAAGCCCCTCTACCATAACTGCATGGCCACAGAGGCCACTCTACCATAACTGCATGGCCACGGAGGCCCTCTACCATAACTGCATGACCACGGAGGCCCCTCTACCATAACCGCATGGCCACGGAGGCACCTCTACCATAACTGCATGACCACAGAGGCCCCTCTACCATAACTGCATGGCCACAGAGGCCCCTCTACCATAACTGCATGGCCACCTCTACCATAACTGCATGACCACGGAGGCCCCTCTACCATAACTGCATGGCCACGGAAGCCCCTCTACCATAACTGCATGACCACGGAGGCCCCTCTACCATAACTGCATGGCCACGGAGGCCCCTCTACCATAACTGCATGGCCACGGAAGCCCCTCTACCATAACTGCCTGACAACGGAGGCCCCTCTACCATAACCGCATGGCCACGGAGGCACCTCTACCATAACCGCATGGCCACAGAGGCCCCTCTACCATAACCGCATGGCCACGGAGGCCCCTCTACCATAACTGCATGGCCACGGAGGCACCTCTACCATAAGTGCATGGCCACGGAGGCCCCTCTACCATAACCGCATGGCCACGGTGGCCCCTCTACCATAAGCGCATGGCCACGGAAGCCCCTCTACCATAACCGCATGGCCACGGAGGCACCTCTACCATAACCGCATGGCCACAGAGGCCCCTCTACCATAAGCACATGGCCACGGAAGCCCCTCTACCATAACTGCATGGCCACAGAGGCCCCTCTACCATCAGCGCATGGCCACGGAGGCCCCTCTACCATAAATGCATGACACTGGAGGCCCCTCTACCATAACTGCATGGCAACGCAGGCCCCTCTACAATAACTGCATGGCAACGGAGGCCCCTCTACCATAACCGCATGACCACGGAGGCCCCTTTACCATAACTGCATGGCCACGGAGGCCCCTCTACCATAACTGCATGACCACGGAGGCCCCTCTACCATAACTGCATGACCACGGAGGCCCCTCTACCATAACTGCATGGCCACAGAGGCTCCTCTACCATAACCGCATGGCCACGAAGGCCCCTGTACCATAACTGCATGGCCACGGAGGCCCCTCTACTATAACTACATGGCCACGGAGGCCCCTCTACCATAACTGCATGGCCACGGAAGCCCCTCTACCATAACTGCATGGCCACGGAAGCCCCTCTACCATAACTGCATGGCCACAGAGGCCACTCTACCATAACTGCATGGCCACGGAGGCCCTCTACCATAACTGCATGACCACGGAAGCCCCTCTACCATAACTGCATGGCCACTGAGGCCACTCTACCATAACTGCATGGCCATGGAGGCCCCTGTACCATAACTGCATGGCCACGGAGACCCCTCTACTATAACTACATGGCCACGGAGGCCCCTCTACCATAACTGCATGGCCACGGAAGCCCCTCTACCATAACTGCATGGCCACAGAGGCACCTCTACCATAACTGCATGGCCACGGACGCACCTCTACCATAACTGCATGGCCACGGAAGCCCCTCTACCATAACTGCATGGCCACAGAGGCTCCTCTACCATAACTGCCTGGCCACGGAAGCCCCTCTACCATAACTGCATGGCCACAGAGGCACCTCTACCATAACTGCATGGCCACGGAGGCACCTCTACCATAACTGCATGGCCACGGAAGCCCCTCTACCATAACTGCATGGCCATGGAAGCCCCTCTACCATAACTGCATGGCCACAGAGGCCACTCTACCATAACTGCATGGCCACGGAGGCCCTCTACCATAACTGCATGACCACGGAAGCCCCTCTACCATAACTGCATGGCCACTGAGGCCACTCTACCATAACTGCATGGCCATGGAGGCCCCTGTACCATAACTGCATGGCCACGGAGACCCCTCTACTATAACTACATGGCCACGGAGGCCCCTCTACCATAACTGCATGGCCACGGAAGCCCCTCTACCATAACTGCATGGCCACAGAGGCACCTCTACCATAACTGCATGGCCACGGAGGCACCTCTACCATAACTGCATGGCCACGGAAACCCCTCTACCATAACTGCATGGCCACAGAGGCTCCTCTACCATAACTGCATGGCCACGGAAGCCCCTCTACCATAACTGCATGGCCACAGAGGCACCTCTACCATAACTGCATGGCCACGGAGGCACCTCTACCATAACTGCATGGCCACGGAGGCCACTCTACCATAACTGCATGGCCACGGAGGCCCCTCTACCATAACTGCATGGCCACAGAGGCCACATCTACCATAACCGCATGGCCATGGAGGCCCCTCTACCATAACTGCATGGCCACGGAGGCCCCTCTACCATAATATAATATACTATAATGATATGCCATTAAAGGAATTTACTTATATACCGTATGTGTTGCGATAAGAGACAATCTAAAATAATGAGATAAGCTTTCTACTGTCTATTCATTCCTACCTTACATCCGCAACCTTTCTCGAGCCGTTTCAAAGCAGCCACATGACCTTGAGCAAGATCAACAACATGAATGTAATCTCGCACACCTGAAACAACAATATTATAGGTAATCTTGTACACCTGAAACAAACAACATTAATGTAATCTCATACACCTGAAACAAACAACATTATATGTTATCTCGTACACCTGAAACAAACAACATTAATGTGATCTCGTACACCTGAAACAAACAACATTAATGTAATCTCGTACGCCTGAAACAAACAACATTAATGTAATCTCGTACACCTGAAACAAACAACATTAATATAGTCTCATTATTTTCCTAAATACCAAGTTCCGTCCGGTGTATCATAATACAAGTCTAGTTCTGCAGGAAGACTTGTTCTGCAGGAAATACTAACCAGTTCCATCCGGTGTATCATAATACATGTCTAGTTCTGCAGGAAATACTAGCCAGTTCCGTCCGTTGTATCATAATACATGTCTAGTTCTGCAGGAAATACTAACCAGTTCCGTCCAGTGTATCATAACACATGTCTAGTTCTACAGGACATACTAACCAGTTCCAACCGGTTTATCATAACACATGTCTAGTTCTGCAGGAAATACTAACCAGTTCCATCCGGTGTATCATAATACATGTCTAGTTCTGCAGGAAATACTAACCAGTTCCATCCGGTGTATCATAATACAAGTCTAGTTGTGCAGGAAATACTAACTAGTTCCATCCGGTGTATCATAATACATGTCTAGTTGTGCAGGAAATACTAACCAGTTCCGTCTGGTGTATCATAATACAAGTCTAGTTCTGCAGGAAATACTAACCAGTTCCATCCGGTGTATCATAATACATGTCTAGTTGTGCAGGAAATACTAACCAGTTCCGTCTGGTGTATCATAATACAAGTCTAGTTCTGCAGGAAATACTAACCAGTTCCATCCAGTGTATCATAATACAAGTCTAGTTGTGCAGGAAATACTAACCAGTTCCATCCAGTGTATCATAATACAAGTCTAGTTGTGCAGGAAATACTAACCAGTTCCGTCCGGTGTATCATAATCATCCCCATGAACTGTTAACTCCTTCCGTCTGCCGACAGCCACCTGGGACACAAACGGCATCAGATTGTTTGGAATGCCCTGTGGATCTTCTCCGATCCTTCCCGACACGTGAGAACCGACCGGGTTAAAGTAGCGTAGAATTACAACATTCCATTGCTGTTGTGATAGTAAGGAAATACGAAATAGAAATAGTGACAGGGCTGCTAATATGATCAACTGTAATTCATTTGGATCTCTGACTGTATATACTTATGCGGGGTAACAAAACATATATGCAATGCATGTAAAATGTATGTAATTGTGCCATTTTGATGGCATAATATATATTATTGGTATATCAACTGTTAAACATGAAATGTGTAGATATTATGTTATGTTATATTTCGGGTTTTACGCCTGCATCAGCACCATTTTGGGCTATATCGCCGTCGGGCAGTTTACCTCACAACACCTTTCCTGGGCAGGCTCCAGCGGTTAACCAGTACTTGGGTGCACCAACCTCCGTAAGAAACTGCCAACTTTTTCATATAAATGAGACACTGCCTGAGCGGGGCTCGAACCCGTGACCATCAGTGATGATAGGTTACAGTGGTATGCAAGTCAGTGACCTTAACCACTCGACCACGGAGGCGGGAAATGTGTAGATATGATAAGCCAATGATACAAAATGTGAAAAATAATAAAAGGGATGTAACTCTGTTAAAATGTCCACAAAAACGAATTATTCCTCTTGTATATTATGTCTGATCATCTGCGATAGGCTAAGCAAACTAGATGTTTGGCACATATGGATGTATGTTCTTACATTTGTTTGTTTGTTTTACGTTTATTTATCGTCGCTACCGGTTGCCCCATATGAGCTACGCCTCCTAAAGAGATTAGTCATTTTAGATTTTTGGAGGATAGTGCAATGATACAGACAGAGACACATTCCAGAGTCTCCTCTGGTTCTTTTACGTGCACGGTGTACAGCACCGACACGAGACCTCGGTTTAAAGTCACATCTGAAAGACTGTTCATTTTATTAGGGTCAGACGGGGGATCGAACCTGCGATCCCTGGATTACAAGGACAAGTGCTGCTTCTAGGTGGGAATGAGTTAACCCTTCACTACATACAACTAGTGCTGCTTCTAGCTGGAAATGGATTAATCTTTTACTACATACAACTAGTGCTGCTTCTAGCTGGGGATGGGTTAAACCTTCACTACATACAACTAGTGCTGCTTCTAGCTGGGAATGGGTTAACCCTTCACTACATACAACTAGTGCTGCTTCTAGCTGGGAATGGGTTAATCCTTCACTACATACAACTAGTGCTGCTTCTAGCTGGGAATGGGTTAACACTTCACTACATACAACTAGTGCTGCTTCTAGCTGGGAATGGGTTAACCCTTCACTACATACAACTAGTGCTGCTTCTAGCCGGGAATGGGTTAACCCTTCACTACATACAACTAGTGCTGCTTCTAGCCGGGAATGGGTTAACCCTTCACTACATACAACTAGTGCTGCTTCTAGCTGGGGATAGGTTAATCCTTCACGACATACAACTAGTGCTGCTTCTAGCCGGGGATAGGTTAATCCTTCACTACATACAACTAGTGCTGCTTCTAGCTGGGGATAGGTTAATCCTTCACTACATACAACTAGTGCTGCTTCTAGCTGGGGATAGGTTAATCCTTCACTACATACAACTAGTGCTGCTTCTAGCGGGGAATGGGTTAACCCTTCACTACATACAACTAGTGTTGCTTCTAGCTGGGAATGGGTTAACCCTTCACTACATACAACTAGTGTTGCTTCTAGCTGGGAATGGGTTAACCCTTCACTACATACAACTAGTGCTGCTTCTAGCCAGAGATGGGTTAATCCTTCACTACATACAACTAGTGCTGCTTCTAGCTGGGAATGGGTTAACCCTTCACTACATACAACTAGTGCTGCTTCTAGCTGGGGATGGGTTAATCCTTCACTACATACAACTAGTGCTGCTTCTAGCTGGGGATGGGTTAACCCTTCACTACATACAACTAGTGCTGCTTCTAGCCGGGGATGGGTTAATCCTTCACTACATACAACTAGTGCTGCTTCTAGCCGGGGATGGGTTAACCCTTCACTACATACAACTAGTGCTGCTTCTAGCCGGGGATGGGTTAATCCTTCACTACATACAACTAGTGCTGCTTCTAGCCGGGAATGGGTTAACCCTTCACTACATACAACTAGTGCTGCTTCTAGCTGGGAATGTGTTAACCCTTCACTACATACAACTAGTGCTGCTTCTAGCCGGGGATGGGTTAATCCTTCACTACATACAACTAGTGCTGCTTCTAGCTGGGGATGGGTTAACCCTTCACTACATACAACTAGTGCTGCTTCTAGCTGGGAATGGGTTAACCCGTCACTACATACAACTAGTGCTGCTTCTAGCTGGGGATGGGTTAACCCTTCACTACATACAACTAGTGCTGCTTCTAGCTGGGGATGGGTTAATCCTTCACTACATACAACTAGTGCTGCTTCTAGCTGGGGATGGGTTAATCCTTTACTACATACAACTAGTGCTGCTTCTAGCTGGGGATGGGTTAATCCTTCACTACATACAACTACTGCTGCTTCTAGCTGGGGATGGGTTAACCCTTCACTACATACAACTAGTGCTGCTTCTAGCTGGGAATGGGTTAACCCGTCACTACATACAACTAGTGCTGCTTCTAGCTGGGGATGGGTTAACCCTTCACTACATACAACTAGTGCTGCTTCTAGCCGGGAATGGGTTAACCCTTCACTACATACAACTAGTGCTGCTTCTAGCCGGGAATGGGTTAACCCTTCACTACATACAACTAGTGCTGCTTCTAGCCGGGAATGGGTTAACCCTTCACTACATACAACTAGTGCTGCTTCTAGCTGGGGATGGGTTAATCCTTCACTACATACAACTAGTGCTGCTTCTAGCCGGGGATGGGTTAATCCTTCACTACATACAACTAGTGCTGCTTCTAGCTGGGAATGGGTTAACCCTTCACTACATACAACTAGTGCTGCTTCTAGCCGGGAATGGGTTAACCCTTCACTACATACAACTAGTGCTGCTTCTAGCTGGGAATGGGTTAATCCTTCACTACATACAACTAGTGCTGCTTCTAGCAGGGAATGGGTTAATCCTTCACTACATACAACTAGTGCTGCTTCTAGCTGGGAATGGGTTAACCCTTCACTACATACAACTATTGCTGCTTCTAGCCGGGAATGGGTTAACCCTTCACTACATACAACTAGTGCTGCTTCTAGCCGGGAATGGGTTAACCCTTCACTACATACAACTAGTGCTGCTTCTAGCCGGGAATGGGTTAACCCTTCACTACATACAACTAGTGCTGCTTCTAGCTGGGAATGGGTTAATCCTTCACTACATACAACTAGTGCTGCTTCTAGCAGGGAATGGGTTAATCCTTCACTACATACAACTAGTGCTGCTTCTAGCTGGGAATGGGTTAACCCTTCACTACATACAACTAGTGCTGCTTCTAGCCGGGAATGGGTTAACCCTTCACTACATACAACTAGTGCTGCTTCTAGCTGGGAATGGGTTAATCCTTCACTACATACAACTAGTGCTGCTTCTAGCTGAGGATGGGTTAACCCTTCACTACATACAACTAGTGCTGCTTCTAGCCAGGAATGGGTTAATCCTTCACTACATACAACTAGTGCTGCTTCTAGCTGGGAATGGGTTAATCCTTCACTACATACAACAAGTGATGCTTCTAGCCGGGGATGGGTTAATCCTTCACTACATACAACTAGTGCTGCTTCTAGCCAGGAATGGGTTAATCCTTCACTACATACAACTAGTGCTGCTTCTAGCCAGGAATGGGTTAATCCTTCACTATATACAACTAGTGCTGCTTCTAGCCAGGAATGGGTTAATCCTTCACTACATACAACTAGTGCTGCTTCTAGCCGGGAATGGGTTAACCCTTCACTACATACAACTAGTGCTGCTTCTAGCCAGGAATGGGTTAATCCTTCACTACATACAACTAGTGCTGCTTCTAGCTGGGAATGGGTTAACCCTTCACTACATACAACTAGTGCTGCTTCTAGCCAGGAATGGGTTAATCCTTCACTACATACAACTAGTGCTGCTTCTAGCCAGGAATGGGTTAACCCTTCACTACATACAACAAGTGCTGCTTCTAGCTGGGAATGGGTTAATCCTTCACTACATACAACTAGTGCTGCTTCTAGCTGGGGATGGGTTAACCCTTCACTACATACAACTAGTGCTGCTTCTAGCCAGGAATGGGTTAACCCTTCACTACATACAACTAGTGCTGCTTCTAGCCGGGAATGGGTTAACCCTTCACTACATACAACTAGTGCTGCTTCTAGCCGGGAATGGGTTAACCCTTCACTACATACAACTAGTGCTGCTTCTAGCTGGGAATGGGTTAACCCTTCACTACATACAACTAGTGCTGCTTCTAGCTGGGAATGGGTTAATCCTTCACTACATACAACAAGTGCTGCTTCTAGCCGGGAATGGGTTAACCCTTCACTACATACAACAAGTGCTGCTTCTAGCTGGGAATGGGTTAATCCTTCACTACATATAACTAGTGCTGCTTCTAGCTGGGAATGGGTTAACCCTTCACTACATACAACTAGTGCTGCTTCTAGCCGGGGATGGGTTAATCCTTCACTACATACAACTAGTGCTGCTTCTAGCTGGGGATGGGTTAACCCGTCACTACATACAACTAGTGCTGCTTCTAGCTGGGAATGGGTTAACCCTTCACTACATACAACTAGTGCTGCTTCTAGCTGGGGATGGGTTAACCCTTCACTACATACAACTAGTGCTGCTTCTAGCTGGGAATGGGTTAACCCGTCACTACATACAACTAGTGCTGCTTCTAGCTGGGGATGGGTTAACCCTTCACTACATACAACTAGTGTTGCTTCTAGCTGGGAATGGGTTAACCCTTCACTACATACAACAAGTGCTGCTTCTAACTGGGAATGGGTTAATCCTTCACTACATACAACTAGTGCTGCTTCTAGCGGGGAATGGGTTAACCCTTCACTACATACAACTAGTGCTGCTTCTAGCCAGAGATGGGTTAATCCTTCACTACATACAACTAGTGCTGCTTCTAGCTGGGAATGGGTTAACCCTTCACTACATACAACTAGTGCTGCTTCTAGCTGGGGATGGGTTAATCCTTCACTACATACAACTAGTGCTGCTTCTAGCTGGGGATGGGTTAACCCTTCACTACATACAACTAGTGCTGCTTCTAGCCGGGGATGGGTTAATCCTTCACTACATACAACTAGTGCTGCTTCTAGCCGGGGATGGGTTAACCCTTCACTACATACAACTAGTGCTGCTTCTAGCCGGGGATGGGTTAATCCTTCACTACATACAACTAGTGCTGCTTCTAGCCGGGAATGGGTTAACCCTTCACTACATACAACTAGTGCTGCTTCTAGCTGGGAATGTGTTAACCCTTCACTACATACAACTAGTGCTGCTTCTAGCCGGGGATGGGTTAATCCTTCACTACATACAACTAGTGCTGCTTCTAGCTGGGGATGGGTTAACCCTTCACTACATACAACTAGTGCTGCTTCTAGCTGGGAATGGGTTAACCCGTCACTACATACAACTAGTGCTGCTTCTAGCTGGGGATGGGTTAACCCTTCACTACATACAACTAGTGCTGCTTCTAGCTGGGGATGGGTTAACCCTTCACTACATACAACTAGTGCTGCTTCTAGCTGGGGATGGGTTAACCCGTTACTACATACAACTAGTGCTGCTTCTAGCTGGGGATGGGTTAATCCTTCACTACATACAACTAGTGCTGCTTCTAGCTGGGAATAGGTTAACCCTTCACTACATACAACTATTGCTGCTTCTAGCCGGGAATGGGTTAACCCTTCACTACATACAACTAGTGCTGCTTCTAGCCGGGAATGGGTTAACCCTTCACTACATACAACTAGTGCTGCTTCTAGCCGGGAATGGGTTAACCCTTCACTACATACAACTAGTGCTGCTTCTAGCCGGGAATGGGTTAACCCTTCACTACATACAACTAGTGCTGCTTCTAGCTGGGGATGGGTTAATCCTTCACTACATACAACTAGTGCTGCTTCTAGCCGGGAATGGGTTAACCCTTCACTACATACAACTAGTGCTGCTTCTAGCCGGGAATGGGTTAACCCTTCACTACATACAACTAGTGCTGCTTCTAGCTGGGAATGGGTTAATCCTTCACTACATACAACTAGTGCTGCTTCTAGCTGAGGATGGGTTAACCCTTCACTACATACAACTAGTGCTGCTTCTAGCCAGGAATGGGTTAATCCTTCACTACATACAACTAGTGCTGCTTCTAGCTGGGAATGGGTTAATCCTTCACTACATACAACAAGTGATGCTTCTAGCCGGGGATGGGTTAATCCTTCACTACATACAACTAGTGCTGCTTCTAGCCAGGAATGGGTTAATCCTTCACTACATACAACTAGTGCTGCTTCTAGCCAGGAATGGGTTAATCCTTCACTATATACAACTAGTGCTGCTTCTAGCCAGGAATGGGTTAATCCTTCACTACATACAACTAGTGCTGCTTCTAGCCGGGAATGGGTTAACCCTTCACTACATACAACTAGTGCTGCTTCTAGCCAGGAATGGGTTAATCCTTCACTACATACAACTAGTGCTGCTTCTAGCTGGGAATGGGTTAACCCTTCACTACATACAACTAGTGCTGCTTCTAGCCAGGAATGGGTTAATCCTTCACTACATACAACTAGTGCTGCTTCTAGCCAGGAATGGGTTAACCCTTCACTACATACAACAAGTGCTGCTTCTAGCTGGGAATGGGTTAATCCTTCACTACATACAACTAGTGCTGCTTCTAGCTGGGGATGGGTTAACCCTTCACTACATACAACTAGTGCTGCTTCTAGCCAGGAATGGGTTAATCCTTCACTACATACAACTAGTGCTGCTTCTAGCCGGGAATGGGTTAACCCTTCACTACATACAACTAGTGCTGCTTCTAGCCGGGAATGGGTTAACCCTTCACTACATACAACTAGTGCTGCTTCTAGCCGGGAATGGGTTAACCCTTCACTACATACAACTAGTGCTGCTTCTAGCTGGGAATGGGTTAATCCTTCACTACATACAACAAGTGCTGCTTCTAGCCGGGAATGGGTTAACCCTTCACTACATACAACAAGTGCTGCTTCTAGCTGGGAATGGGTTAATCCTTCACTACATATAACTAGTGCTGCTTCTAGCTGGGAATGGGTTAACCCTTCACTACATACAACTAGTGCTGCTTCTAGCCGGGGATGGGTTAATCCTTCACTACATACAACTAGTGCTGCTTCTAGCTGGGGATGGGTTAACCCGTCACTACATACAACTAGTGCTGCTTCTAGCTGGGAATGGGTTAACCCTTCACTACATACAACTAGTGCTGCTTCTAGCTGGGGATGGGTTAACCCTTCACTACATACAACTAGTGCTGCTTCTAGCTGGGAATGGGTTAACCCGTCACTACATACAACTAGTGCTGCTTCTAGCTGGGGATGGGTTAACCCTTCACTACATACAACTAGTGTTGCTTCTAGCTGGGAATGGGTTAACCCTTCACTACATACAACTAGTGTTGCTTCTAGCTGGGAATGGGTTAACTCTTCACTACATACAACAAGTGCTGCTTCTAGCCGGGAATGGGTTAACCCTTCACTACATACAACTAGTGTTGCTTCTAGCTGGGAATGGGTTAACCCTTCACTACATACAACAAGTGCTGCTTCTAACTGGGAATGGGTTAAACCTTCACTACATACAACTAGTGCTGCTTCTAGCTGGGAATGTGTTAATCCTTCACTACATACAACTAGTACTGCTTCTAGCCGGGGATGGGTTAATCCTTCACTACATACAACTAGTGCTGCTTCTAGCTGGGGATGGGTTAACCGTTCACTACATACAACTAGTGCTGCTTCTAGCTGGGTATGGTTGAAATAAGTTATCTTTTCACCAAACTACAACAAATCCCTTATAAGAACAATGAATATGTAAGTCACTCTTTGGGAGTCATCCCCTTCGGGATTCTAGAATGGTTTACAATTGTATATATCGCATATATCGCTCACTGTCTGCAGTAAGTATAGATTAAGTCGGTCCTCACCTTTTCTGCTGTGCATATGTCCTTAAGTATCTCCTCTATAAAGTATTTAGTTTTGCCATACGAATTAGTACACCCTCCAACAGGGTGTTTCTCATCAATGGGAAGGTATTCCGGGGATCCGTACACAGTTGCCGAGCTCGAGAAAATCATATTGTAAACCTCAAACTCTTTCATAACCTGAAGAAAAATAATGTGATAAATATTTCCAATATCTATTTAGAAAAACACTGAGTTTCCATCCTTGCCTTAACCCTTTCAACCCCACAGGCCTCTAAATAGGCTTATGAAAAGTGTAGATCCAGATGAGCCGGCTCGTGACGAGCCGTCTCATCAGGATCTGCACTTTTTTGCCAGTAATAATTATTACTATTTTTAGATAAAATTACCCATTTTAATAAATGAACTGGTCCAAAGGTAATTTTCTTATTAATTTATTGGTCTGAAAATATCACGCACCAGTCCATGTCAGTTAATTGGGGTTGAATGGGTTAATAAGGCATTCGTCAAACATTCAAAGTTTAGAAATGCCGTTAAGACATGAACGGTACTTAACGACAATCAAGCTTCAACGGGTGAGTGCCCTGTGGTTCCTCACTTACAGTGTCTTCGAGTCTGTATAGGCTTGAAACACAAACAGAATATCTGACACAGATGGATCTGTAGTCCATCGCAGGTTCGATCCCCTGTCTGACCCTAATAAAAATTACAGTCTTTCAGATGGGACTTTAAACCGAGGTCTCGTGTCGGTGCTTTACACTGTGCACGTAAATGAACCAGAGGAGATTCTGGAATGGGTCTTTGTCTGTATCATTGCACTATCCTCCAAAAATCTAAAATGACTAATCTCTTCAGGAGGCGTCGCTCATATGGGCAACTGGTAGTGATGAAAAATAAATGTAAAACACACACAAGAATATCTGACGGATCTGATGTCCAGTGGTAACCCGCTGGAGTGGCAATCCAGCAATCGCAGGTTTGATCCCCTGTCTGCCCTAATAAAATTAACAGTCTTTCAGGTGGGTTGTTAAACCTAGGTCTTGTGTCGATGCTGTACACCGTGTACATAAAAGAACCGGAGGAGACTCTGTCTGTGTCATTGCACTATCCTCCAAAAATCTAAAATAAATAATCTCTTCATGAGGCGTCGCTCATATGAGCAACCGGTAGCGACGATAAATAAACGTAAAACACACAGAATATTTGCCCACTTACCTCCAACAGATTGACGGTTCCTCCCACATTGGTTTTATAGTATAACAATGGTTTCTCACAAGACTCTCCCACTGCTTTAAGCCCAGCAAAGTGCAGCACACAAACTATCTTATGCTGAAAAATACAAGTTAATACAAATTGGTTGTTTCTCAAATTCTGGTATAAAAATACCAAGCAGGGCTCAAGCTAGACTCCAAATTTTGGGAGAAGTCACTTCTCCCTCCAGATGATTTAGGGAGAAGTGTGAAAATTTAGGGAGAAGTGGGGAGTGTTTTGAACGACTGCAAATAGTGAAACCGTATTTTAGTCGAGGTTTGCAGGATATACATTGTAGGAACTATTGTATGTAGAAAAGCTGCAGGGCAGATTAATCTTGACAAACCAATAGGAATGTTGATTATACACACAAAAAAGCTGATCTGTATTTAATTTTATTATGCACGAAATCGGTACAAAACGGATCAAATACGGGTCAACGACATTGTAAACCGTTAATTTGCATATATTTCTTATGTAAAGCGGACATATTCTATCTATCTTCCCTTAATGTCCAACCCCTGCGGGGATGTAGATATCTAGGCTATATTCATTTTACTATAATATGAAATTTAAACACATTTGTATGCAAATGGTATGGTAATGGCTTGTTTTGTGCACCAACATTTTAGTTTTATTTACTAGAAAAATTGCAGACAGTTTAAATATGCCATGGCAACAATCTGAAATATATCTATTTTTGTTTATACAAATATATTTTAGCTCAATTGCGAAACAAGTTATTACAACTTATATTAATCACTCTCGAGACTTCATTCCTGATGGAATCCATCGTCACAAGGGAGAGAGAAGAGGCAACGTGGAATTTAAATGCCTTGCCTAAGGGCACAATCATAACTACTCCAGCGGAGCTCGAACTCCGGACCTTTCGCACCTGAAGCGAACGCGCATCCACTGCGCTATACTGAAATATATCTAAATACAAGTTCCACACTGTTTATTTGTCTTTTGTCAAACTTCAAACTGTTTGGTTTATTATACTGTATTATAGAAAAATCAACATCTTTTGGGGAGAAAATCAGTAGAATTATCAATGTTTGTTAATGTTTATATTGTGATATACCTCATGGTTCACTAGCAGTGAATGTTTGTTAATGGTTATATTGTGATATACCTTATGGTTCAGGGGCGTACCCAGGATTTTCTGAGGGGGTGTGCCGAGATTGGCTGGCCAAGCTAAAACAGCGTGGGTGTACACATTACTAGAAATGACCAGTTAGACTTTATTTTGATATAAATGTTTTGTAATTTTTGTTTAAAATCTATTACACATAAAATACTCTAATTTTACTTAAGTTAACTATCACAAGAGATATCAAGTCTGTCTTGCACTATAATATTATGTCTAGTATAGAGACTCTAGACACTATTCCGGTTTAGCACAACTTTGCATAAAGTTCACACAGGTCCACAAGGTTGTATTTAGTCTCTTAGCACTCAGTTAGGATGTTCTTCAGCTCTAGTTTCCTGGGGTGTCTCCTAGCAAACTCAGAGATGACCTTCTCTGGGTCAACCTCAATGGCTCTGTGCACAGACATCAGCATTAACCCAGTGAGTCTGTCATTTTCCATGGTTGACCTCAGGCTGTTCTTCACCAACTTGAGCGTGCTGTTTGATCGTTCTGATGAGCAGGTGGTCACAGGCAGGGTGCAGAGAATAGTGATCAGTGTTCTCACATTTGGGAACATGTGTTTGCTGGCATATGCAAGGGCTGCAGAGGGCGTCTTGGGGAGGTTGTCAGGCCCAGCAACATCCAGTTCAGACTCTCCAGCAGTGTACTTCACACTGCCTGATGATGGTAGATCATCCTTGTACAAGTTGATCAGTGATGTCAGCTTCTCTTGGGCTTCATCTGGAGCGAGGGAGACAAGAGCAGCTGGCACAAGACACAGTCCCTGGATAGCCTGGACTTAATGGGTGGCAAACCTGGAGTTGAGCTGACTGAGAACATGGTCAAGCAGGGGAATGGTGAGGATGCGCTTGTAGTATTCACTTGCTGTTTGGGCTAGAGTGTTAGCACGGTTGCGCTGCTTGCTGCATCGCCTAGGTATAGAAGGCTCTGTTCCAACCTCTCTGCACATCTTCTCCACATCACTAAACCAGTCTCTGTGGTGATCATCAACATTGTCCCTTACACTCTGCAAGCCATCTCTCAAAATGATTATATCATCACCTGCCTCCATGATATCTCTGGACTCTGCTTGCAGACTGCGGGTAATACTTGTAGTGTAGCTGAGGATATGCTGGGTAATCACCAAAGAAGCAAATCGCTGAATCCATCTGGTCCGAGACAGGTCCTTGATCTTCCGCATTCTAGAATCAGGTTGGCTTTCTTCTATTGCACTCTCCAGCTGCTGCTGACGTTTGGGATGGGCATGGAAGAAGTCATGCAGCTTCTTGCTGATCCCCATCATGTTCCTAACACTAGTCACCTCAGCTGACTTCATAACTGCTAGGTTCAGTTGATGCGAAGCACAGTGCATATAAAGTGCGAGTGGATACTATGCTGTGATGATGGCTGCAGCTCCCCTGGTCTTCCCCGCCATATTCCCAGCTCCATCATACCCTTGACCACGCAGCAGTGTAGGATCTAGCTTGAACTTCTGGAGGAGATGAAGGATATAGTCTGCAACAGCTTGGCCAGGTGACAAAGAGTCATTTACAATAGGGTTTAGCATGATTGTTACACCTCTCAAAGGATGAGAAAACTTCAACAGGTTATTACTAATTGTAATTTACAATGGGACCTATATAGCATTATTCAAAACTTTTTATGATAAATTTAGTTAAGTTCAATCTTTACCGGTGCAAATTTGGTTTTGGGGGGGGGGGAGGCCCCCTTCGGCCCCCCCCCCCCCCTGGGTTCACTAGCAGTGTATGTTTGTTAATGTTTATATTGTGATATACCTTATGGTTCACTAGCAGTATATGTTTGTTAATGTTTATATTGTGATATACCTTATGGTTCATTAGCAGTATATGTTTGTTAATGTTTATATTGTGATATACCTTATGGTTCATTAGCAGTGAATGTTTGTTAATGTTTATATTGTGATATACCTTATTGTTCACTAGCAGTGCATGTTTGTTAGGGGTTTATATTGTGATATACCTTATGGTTCATTAGCAGTGCAAGTTTGTTAGGGGTTTTCTCTGGAACCTCTGTAGTATATGAATACAACGCCAGCCTCAAAACTGAAAGTTGTGAGTTTGAACCTTGCCGGTGGTGGCGACCAGTTATGTTATGTTATATTTCGGGTTTTACGCCTGCATCAGCACCATTTTGGGCTATATCGCCGGCGGGCAGTTTACCTAACAACACCTTTCCTGGGCAGGCTCCAGCGGTTAACCAGTACTTGGGTGCACCAACCTCCGTAAGAAACTGCCAACTTTTTCATATAAATGAGACATGGTCTGAGCGGGGCCGTGGCGACCAGACATTTATATCCAGTCTCCTCTCTAATGATGATGGATTTCACAAGGAATGAGGTATTAGTTTATACAAATTTATTTTAGCTCGATTGCGAAACAAGTTCTTTCAACTTATATTAATCACTCTCGAGACCTCATTCCTGATGGAATCCATCACCATGAAGAAGAGAGAAGAGGTAGCGTGGCATTTAAATGCCATGCTTGCCTAAGGGCACAATCGTAATGGCTACAGCGGGGCTTGAACTCTGGGCCTTTCGCACATGAAACGAACGTGCTTCCACTGCACTATCACAACTTCCACTGAATGAGGTATTGATATCTACTAGTCAACAGTTGCAAGAACATGTTTCGCAATCCAACTTAGATAAGTTTGTATTAACTAGTGGTCATTGCTCTAACGAGATACGTTCCAGCCAGCCTGCCTTAATCGGTAAACTTTCATTCAATCTCAAGCTTTCACATTTCTGTTACCTTCCTGAAGATATCCTGTAGAGCTTCTTTATCTAGAAGATCCACACTGTATGATTGCACCGTCTTCCCTGTGATCTCATCCACTCGTTTCAAACTCTCTGCAAACAAATGATCTAACCTTAAATCTCCATATCCTCTTAAACATTATACAGCTAAACCTGTGTTAAGCAGCCATTAAAGGGAAATGGCTACTTGGTCGTTTACGGCAGGTGTCCACTTAAAGCAGCATTACATCATACTCAGCACGCTCCTCTACGGCAGTGAGTCATGGACGACATATGCCAGACAAGAGACAAAGCTGAACTCATACCATATGAGGTGCCTTCGCAGGATCCTGGGAATCACTTGGGAAGATAGGGTCACCAATACAGAGGTCCTCAGCAGAGCGAGTTCAACAACCATCTATGCAATGCTCAGTGAACGCCGCCTGCGCTGGCTAGGTCATGTCCGACGCATGGACAAAGGACGCATCCCCAAAGATCTACTGTACGGTCAACTTGAACAAGGATCACGTCCAACTGGTCGCCCCCACCTAAGATACAGGGACGCTTGTAAGAGGGACCTGCGTTCAGCGCAAATCAACATAGAGTCTTGGGAGGACACAGCATCAAACCGGTCATCATGGAGACACGTTGTGAAAGCTGGGGTCAGACGAGCCGAGGCTGAGCGAACTCGGCTTCATGAGCAGAAACGACAGAAGCGAAAGGCATCAACCAAACTGGATGACTCGATCTTCACCTGCGATGACTGCAACAGAGACTGCCACTCAAGAATAGGCCTACTCAGTCACCGCAGAAGATGTTCAACAATAGCGCAATCCATCGTCTCATAAGCCGGACGGAGGCTGATGACTTGACATCATAATAAAGGATGTTTTGGGTAAAATATAAATACTAATGTGTGTGTTTACAAAAATCGAAATAGTCGCTCAGAATCGATAAAATTCCAATAAATTTAAACCGTCGTATAATGTAAACACGCACAGCGCGCATGCGTGAAACAACAGAGGATGTAGAAAACAACGTATATATTTTGAACATGAAATACTATCTATCTATCTATCTTCCTCCAATGTCAAACCCCTCGCGGTGATGTAGAAATGTCCTTAAAATACGTAGCTAACAGAGGTGTGAATCAACATATCAAGTAATTTAATTAAAAAAGACAACGTGGGACAAATGATCGATGCATTCTGAATGTAAACAAGTGCGGACGATGCGTTCCGGTTGTAAACCAACATTTGTTGGTTTACTTTGATTACAGGATATTATTGTCCACCAAAGCAGATACCTGAACATATAAACAGGAAATGATTTATTTGACAACTACTGTTAAAGCTATCCACTGACATTTAGGCATAATTATGCACAAGCTATGATCTATGATGCAACAAGAAAGTACTTCTGCAAAGTGCAAACATGTACTGGAGGCTTTTAATCTCACAATATTAATTTTACAATTATGGACACCAATTACAAGAACATTTCCATGAAACTTAATTTGTTCATTTAATGATAATATAATGTACAGATAATACAATGTACACAACTCTATACATACCCATACTAGCATTGGAAAGATTGTCCATTACTACAACGTCATATCCGGAATCCATTAACTCGACTACAGTGTGGGTGCCAACATACCCGGCCCCACCGGTCACAAGAATACTGCCCCTTGATGTCATGCTGAAATAGTTAAACCAGTTACTAATTTGTGCTAATTTGTATTAACGCACAGGAGAACATTTCACAGGGCACTTACATGTATTCACCATGGCACTTACATGTATTCACCATGGCACTTACATGTATTCACCATGGCACTTACATGTATTCACCATGGCACTTACATGTATTCACCAGGACATTTACATGTATTCACCATGGCACTTACATGTATTCACCAGGGCATTTACATGTATTCATCAGGGCATTTACATGTATTCACCAGGGCACTTACATATGTTCACCAGGGCATTTCATGTATTCACCAGGGCACTTACATATGTTCACCAGGGCACTTACATGTATTCACCATGGCATTTACATGTATTCACCAGGGCACTTACATATATTCACCATGGCACTTACATGTATTCACCATGGCACTTACATGTATTCACCAGGGCACTTACATGTATTAACCAGGACATTTACATGTATTCACCAGGACATTTACATGTATTCACCAGGGCATTTACATGTATTCATCAGGGCATTTACATGTATTCACCAGGGCACTTACATATAAGGGCACTTACATGTATTCACCAGGGCATTTACATGTATTCACCAGGCCCATTACATTTATTCACCATGGCACTTACATGTATTCACCAGGAAACTTACTTTCACGAGGGCACTTACATGTATTCACCATGGCATTTACATGTATTCACCAGGGCACTTACATATGTTCACCAGGGCACTTACATGTATTCACCAGGGCACTTACATGTATTCACCAGGGAACTTACATGTATTCACCATGGCACTTACATGTATTCATCATGGCACTTACATGTATTCACCAGGGAACTTACATGTATTCACCATGGCACTTACATGTATTCATCATGGCACTTACATGTATTCACCAGGGCATTTACATGTATTCACCATGGCACTTACATGTATTCACCAGGACATTTACATGTATTCACCAGGACATTTACATGTATTCACCAGGACATTTACATGTATTCACCAGGACATTTACATGTATTCACCAGGGCACTTACATGTATTCACCATGGCACTTACATGTATTCACCAGGGCACTTACATGTATTCATCATGGCACTTACATGTATTCATCATGGCTCTTACATGTATTCACCATGGCACTTACATGTATTCACCATGGCTTTTACATGTATTCACCATGGCACTTACATGTATTCACCATGGCACTTACATGTATTCACCAGGGCACTTACATGTATTCACCATGGTACTTACATGTATTCACCAGGACATTTACATGTATTCACCAGGGCATTTACATGTATTCACCAGGGCACTTACATGTATTCATCATGGCACTTACATGTATTCATCATGGCACTTACATGTATTCACCATGGCATTTACATGTATTCACCAGGGCACTTACATATGTTCACCAGGGCACTTACATGTATTCACCATGGCACTTACATGTATTCACCAGGGCACTTACATGTATTCACCATGGTACTTACATATATTCACCAGGACATTTACATGTATTCACCAGGGCACATACATGTATTCATCATGGCACTTACATGTATTCACCAGGGTATTTATTGAAATTGGACAAATTACTGCGTGTCTACATGTATCTTCTATTAACATGATTATATGAGTAACCATGTCTGCAAATTGGTTTTAGTAACAATAATTCTTAGGAAATTATTTATAATATTGTCATTTGAGATAGTTGCTTCATGAAGGAGGTTTACTTATAAACAATAACATCCTTCAACATGGTCTAATGCATTTAATGCACTATTATGCATAAACACTTTTAAAAAGTCCCAGAAGTTGAAAGATGTTAGTATAAAAGTTAAAGTATAAACAATAAAGGTGTCTTGGTTAAATTACTATATAATATAATATAGATAATTACGAAATATGAAAGTTATTGTATTGATCATTCATATCACAATCTATGACCTTTTCACTTTCAAGTTGTACCATCACTGCATGTGACCTTGACCCTGAATGTCCGATGTAAGTATTGATTATAAAGTCATTCTATTTTACCATCTCTGCATGTGACCTTGACCCTGAATGTCCGATGTAAATATTGATTATAAAGTCATTCAATTTTACCATCACTGCATGTGACCTTGACCCTGAATGTCCGATGTAAGTATTGATTATAAAGTCATTCTATTTTACCAACACTGCGTGTGACCTTGACCCTGAATGTCCGATGTAAGTATTGATTATAAAGTCATTCTATTTTACCATCTCTGCATGTGACCTTGACGCTGAATGTCCGATGTAAGTATTGATTTTATAAAGTCATTCTATTTTACCATCTCTACATGTGACCTTGAACCTGAATGTCCGATGTAAGTATTGATTATAAAGTCATTCTATTTTACCAACACTGCATGTGACCTTGACTCTGAATGTCCGATGTAAGTATTGATTATAACGTCATTCTATTTTACCATCACTGCATGTGACCTTGACCCTGAATGTCCGATGTAAGTATTGATTATAACGTCATTCTATTTTACCAACACTGCATGTGACCTTGACCCTGAATGTCCGATGTAAGTATTGATTATAACGTCATTCTATTTTACCAACACTGCATGTGACCTTGACCCTGAATGTCCGATGTAAGTATTGATTATAACGTCATTCTATTTTACCAACACTGCATGTGACCTTGACCCTGAATGTCCGATGTAAGTATTGATTATAACGTCATTCTATTTGTTGTCATCAACAACATAACCATTGACAATGCTTTTTGGTTTATTTTTATAACCATCAAAATCACGTGTTTGTTTCATCTGGTTTGTTCTATCTATCTTCCTCTAATGTCAAACCACACGTGGGGATGTAGACATGTTGGACGTCAAGCCACAAAGACGTTAAAAGGATAAGCACTTAAAAGCATAAATATAAGAAAGTAATGAAAAATAAGTTGGGTTAAGAGTTTAAAAGCAGATGGGCAGTTGTTGAATTCCAGTAAAAATGAAACACAGTAGCCTATCCAACTTCCAAAATTAATAGTGGAAGTCATGATAGCGCAGTGGATGCGTGTTCGCTTTAAACCTGTGTGAAAGGTCTGGAGTTTGAGCCCTGCTGGAGCCGTTACGATTGTGCCCTTAGGCAAGGCATTTAAATTCCATGTTGCCTCTTCTCTCTCCCTCGTGGCGATGGATTCCATCAGGAATGAGGTCTCGAGAGTGATTAATATAAGTTGAAATAACTTGTTTCGCAATCGAACTAAAATAAATTTGTATAAACTAACTTCAAAAATTAATAGAACATTGTCCTACCTTGTAGAAACAGAATACATAAGAGTACTTTAAATGTTATATCCACCATATATAATATATGTCCTCTAAATCTATTCTTTTGCAATGCCATGTCATAGTGGCACACATCATTTACAGGAGTGTCAACTGTCATGTACACAAGTTTTTGTTTCACAAAATTCAGTGATAAATTCGATTAAAAATACTTTGTCAACTGATCTGCAGCGAACCTTTGTTTGAAAAATTATCTTTATCAAAATTATTAAACAATCGACTGTTAAATACATAATATTATATGACATATTCACTTACATGTTGATGTGTCAAAATGTTGTTGGGTCCTTCGCTTGTGTGTCAACGTGTATAAAATACACACCGGGAACCAAACAAATTCGTCATGAGGTTTATGGAGCTAGTTTCTATATGTTTTGCCCATTTTATGCTCTCATATTATATTGTTTATAATAAAACACTTTTTGTTTGACTAAGTTTTGTTTTATTGCCATATTTTAATTCATAAGGTCTGAAAATTCTATTCTTTTTTTATGATGCGAAACTACGATGATGACTATTGTTTACTTCCGGTTGAAAAAAGAAAGACATATTTTTAGAAATAAATATTTTATATCTTTTCCTTCGCTGCTATGGGTTGCGACGGCGGAACTATTCCTAGGCGTGATGAGCTTGTTCGCACCAAACAAAAACCCGAACAGGTCCATAAAGTTAAAGTATTTCATAGTCGTATATATAAGACCTCTACATATTTTTTTCCATCTGTTATTTCACAGGCACAAGACACAAATTATTTTGTTTGTATGTATGTATGTTCCATTAATGTCAAACACCTTGCGGGGATGTAGACATGTTTTCCTGGGTAAGCTTAGCCGACCTAAGTGGTTAACCAGTACTAAGCAATGTGTGTGAGGTGCCTTGCTCAATGACACTACATACGTGGCCTGACCCGAGTATCGAACCTGGGACAAATCCGATGCTCTACCATGGATGCCACACGTTTGACCTATGGTCATATAGTAAGTAATGTTTACTAAAGGCAACCAACAGAAATGAAACATGTATGCAGAAACATCGACGAGAAACTATGTAAAATTGACCAGATCACTGATCTGCTCTTGTGGTTCCGAACGGAAGACCTTATTCTAGCAACAAATACTTTTTATTTGATGGAGATCTGTCAAATAACTCCAGAATGGCACATTGTTTCATCGTGAACAGCAGGAAATGCAATGTTGTCGTTTTCGCTGGACATTTCATGCGTATGAACAATTGGATATTGAACGACATCTTATTTGGTTCACTGTAATGGCACGGGAGATAAATCTTCAAAACAATTTCGTCTAATGATTTTTGTTTTGGCTTTTCCTAATAACCAAAATATTCAAAATGGACGAAATGGAATTGTAAAACTCTCCCATGAAATTTAAACGTTTAAATGTATACTATGTGTCAAGAGACATTATAGACTATAGAATTCAAACAACGGTATGTGTGTTCATCTTGTTAACAATATTAATTTATAAAAATGACTTTTTAGAATATAAAATATGTTATGCATAATTGAGGTTTAGTGCTTAGACTAAAAATGCCTTGATAGTAAAAATGTTCAAGCCTAAATATTTGGATTAAGCTATTTTACAGCATTTAATACGAACAATATGAACAGAAAACTTGTCAAACTTTCAAAGAAAATTGTCATCAACAGTTGTTAAAAATCTTATTGACAGTATTGAGTGTTGTGGTTAATGCGCTCGCTTCTCACCAATGCAACCCGGGTTTGATCCTCGGACTGGGAAGTATGTGAGATGGTACGGTGGTCACAGATCGGACAGGTGGGTTTTCTCCGGGTACTCCGGTTTCCTCCCACACAAATGACCACATTTACGCTTTCATCCGCACCAACGAGAGTGATTAATATAAGTTGTTAGAACTTGTTGTATAATAAATAAAGTTTAAACTTATTGAGTGTTGGAAGTATCGTGTAGATGTAGACATAATAATTAATAGGTATCGTCAGTCGCCTGCCCTTGTTTTTGTTGCCCACTTGTTTTCAAACTTTTCTTTATTCACATGAATTGGTGGTTTGCGAATGATGTACCCCCCCCCCCCCCCGTTGTCTGGAACAGGTGCTTGGTTTATGTGATACATGCTAGAACTATCGACTAGGAAAATGAGCAAAATCCACAATCCATTTGAATGAAATTCCTATGTCAGGGATCATTCTAGAGGGCGATGTGGGCGAAATTGTCGCCCTAGGGACCCTGACTTCTCCCTAAAAAAAAATATATATATATATTTTTTGGTTTTTACGATTTTCAAACAAAATTTTGTCTAGTAAGATACACTGGCCCATTATAAAGCACTCCTTCTATTCAAATGTTGTATTTAATGGATTTTAACACTATTTTGCAGAAGTATATTAAAGAATACCATTTAAGGAAGCGATCACACGCTTTCTCACTTCTCCCAAAAATTCTGATCTAGAACGAACCCTGCAGGTATAGCATATATAGCTTAGCACTGACAAAGGCAAGCTTCAGTCACCGTTCTTCCATTTCACTTCATATACTTACTTGTGCATGCCATTCATCTCAAGTCCAACCACTGGACAGATATATTTAGCATCCTGAGTATCGATGTACGCGTCACCCTTCTCCAATTGCGCGCTTTCTCACTTCTCCCAAATATTCTGACCTAGAATGAACCCTGTATGTATTACACCACTGACATAGAAATAGACATCATTTCATTGTAATTATTTCATATGTTAATATCGCTTGACCGATCGCCGTATAGCCAACAAATATCGCGTAGGTTTTAATTTTATACATCCACTTAGCATAATGATTTACCCCAACATTATGTAGTCAACCACCTTCCGGGTCCCCATTCATTAAATACAGCCTTCATTTGATTGAAAATCCCATGTTTATCATCTCATATTTCCATTACCCATGTATGTTATTTTGAAATTATTATATGTTCACATGTTATTACAAAATGTCATGTTTGTAATCTGTGTTCCTAAATATAGACACTGTTCTGTTATGCAATTTATTGAAATTTAATAGAAATAGCCCCGAATATTCTAGATTGCATACGTGCCTAGTGATGATCGGTCCAATCAATCCGTTTTCATGTTTTGTCGACTATTACTTCTTTATATCTTTGTCTAGAGGATTTCCGCAATTGTCATTGAAACTACTATATTGATCATTCGTTATATCAGATCAATTTTCCATTGCATTAATGTTTCCTTTACATGTTTGTGTTGCATAAATAAAAAAATCTTATTTATTCGGTATTATACAGTACGTATGCAATCTAGAATATTCGGGGCTATTGTCCTCCCTACCCGGGGCAAATGTTCACCCTTGCAAAACAGTCGGGGCAGTTGTCCTCCCTAGTCAGGGCAGATGTCCGACTACATAACATAGTCGGGGCAGATGTCCCCCTTTGCAAAACAGAATCGGGGCAGATGTCCGCCCATACAAAACAGAGTCGGAGCAGTTGTCTACTTTAGTCGGGGCAGATGTCCGCCCCTGCAAAACATAGTCGGGACAGATGTCCTGTCCGCCTTTGCAAAACAGAGTCGGGGCAGATGTCCTCCCTAGCCATTTTTGGAATCTGGGTAGATGTCCTTCGGGGCAAATGTCCCTACCCCGTCTGTGCTCAGGTGTGAATGGGCACAGATATATAACCTATGCTGGTGGTTAACTTAGCATCGCAGGTTCGATCCCCTTTCTGACCCTAATAAAATTAAGTCTTTCAGATGGGACGTTAAACCGAGGTCTTGTGTCGGTGCTTTACACTATGCACGTAAAAGAACCAGAGGAGATTCTGGAATGGGTCTCTGTCTGTATCTTGCACTATCCTCCAAAATCTAAAATAACAAATCCCTTCAGGAGGCATCGCTCATATGGACAACCGGTAGCGACGATAAATAAACGTAAACACACACACAACTTGGCATAACTCTTTTGGCTGTCTGAAACATCATGTCTGGAAGTCACGTGGAAGACATTTAGCTCCAATTTGGAGGCATTTTGACAGGGATAGCAGTGTAAAGTCAAATGTTAAGGGCTGTCAAGCTGGTAAGCGCCTGGGCTTTGACCAGAGCCTTGTTGATGTGGCTATTGCTCTAGTGTCTTCTGTAGCCCAACAGTGCAAGCCTGGAACACCAATTCTCAACTTATTGATTTTAACAATGTAATAAATTTTTTATTTCAAACTGTTGACTTTTATTGGTGATTTAAATCGATTTTCTTTATTTAAATAAAAAAGTCATGACTTTTGCCGGCCCTGATTCGGGTTGATACCTATGCTGATATGAATTTAGCCATGTAATAACCTCCAGTATTAGATATTACAGAAGTATCTGTCTTGCCTAGATACAGTAAATTACAGGCTGCACTATAGTTCCAATTTAATAAAGCGGGTGTGTGATATTGCTGTCTTTTGCACTGTATTTCTTGTTTTTAATTTTGCAGAAAGACAAAATAGCCGATTTAGCTGCAAAATGGAAGCATTGTGCAATCACCCAGGACCCTCTTAGAGAACCTATTATGGCATGTGAGCTTGGCAGGTAAGCATTGTCAATCACCCAGGACCCTCTTAGAGAACCTGTTATGGCATGGCATTAAATATATTTTTATCCATTGCCGAGAAGGCAAATGCTGGGTTCTCTTTGTCTGAATATTTGTCTGCGCCACTTCTGTCGCCAATTGGAAAAACCTGGAGCCAATTTGAAAAACTTGGAGCCAACTTATAGCCATATAGTTCACAGATAAATATAGAGAAAAAATAAATATAGAGAAAAAATAAAATAAAGTTGTACCAAATATTTTTGCCAATTTATAAATTTTAGCACCGGTATTTGTTTTTTGTCGCAATTGGCGGCTGACAGCAGGAACCCTGAAATGTTACTTGAACGTTGTACACTTATTTTACTACATCGCTGTTTGTTTGTCCATCAGAATAACTATTCATACAGTTTTAAACTGACTTTGTTCAAACTTGATATAAACAATCAATGTTTTTGTTAGACACGTTATAGGACTTGCAGTCTGTTCTTTGCATTACCAGAATACTGCTCGTACAGTTATAATCAGATTTTGTTCAGACTTGGTAGGAACAACCAGTATCAGGTTCAGTTGGGCTGAACATTTACACAGAGTTGTATATTGGAATGCATGATTGAAACTTGTTAGAATCAGATCTAGATTAAATTAGATGACCTTTCAAAATATGTGGAAGTCGTGATAGCGCGTGTTCGCTTCAGGTGCGAAAGGTCCGGAGTTTGTGCCCTTAGGCAATGCATTTAAATTCCACGTTGCCTCTTCTTTCTCCCTCATGGCGATGGATTCCATCAGGAATGAGGTCTCGAGAGTGATTAATATAAGTTGAAAGAACTTGTTTCACAATCGAGCTAAAATAAATTTGTATAAACTAATACCTCATTCCTTGTGAAATCCATCATCATTAGAGAGGAGACTGGATATAAATGTCTGGTCGCCACCACCGGCACTCTGACAAGGTTCAAACTGGATATAAATGTCTGGTTGCTACCACCGGCACTCTGACAAGGTTCAAACTGGATATAAATGTCTGGTCGCTACCACCGGCGTAGCAACGGCACTCTGATAAGGTTCAAACTAGATATAAATGTCTGGTCGCTACCACCGGCACTCTGACAAGGTTCAAACTGGATATAAATGTCTGGTCGCTACCACCGGCACTCTGACAAGGTTCAAACTGGATATAAATATCTGGTCGCTACCACCGGCACTCTGACAAGGTTCAAACTGGATATAAATGTCTGGTCGCCACCACCGGCACTCTGACAAGGTTCAAACTGGATATAAATATCTGGTCGCTACCACCGGCACTCTGACAAGGTTCAAACTGGATATAAATATCTGGTCGCTACCACCGGCACTCTGACAAGGTTCAAACTGGATATAAATATCTGGTCGCTACCACCGGCACTCTGACAAGGTTCAAACTGGATATAAATGTCTGGTCGCCACCACCGGCACTCTGACAAGGTTCAAACTGGATATAAATATCTGGTCGCTACCACCGGCACTCTGACAAGGTTCAAACTATTTTTTCAGCACCCATTATACTATAAAATCTGCCTGCGAATTTTGTCTTATTATGATCTTTAACCCTTTTCCCCCATAGAAGCACCTCTTGACGCCATTACCAATACGACATACATTGACAATGTAGTAGCCAAACCAATGTTAATCATAAAGGCCAGAATCTCATGTAGTCACAGTAATATCTATGGAGGTTGGATAGATATGGCCACTACTTATCCACTGCATGATAGCTAAATGGCTGTCGTTTGCATGGAGATATAATAGTATATTAACATAAATCTCTATGAAGGAAAGGGTTAAGATGTAGCATAACACAGTGTCCTGTCAGACTCGCTAGTCACATGCACCCCTTAGTAACAACAGCAGCTAAATCTTCAATGTGCATTTGCCAAATCCAAGTTACATCTGATAACCACAAATGGTTCTTCATCCCCCACGATATTACCCTCTGGTACAATCTACATGTACTTGGTAATAATGTCACACTGCCTGAGATACTGTTTGACCTGAGTTCAATTGGTCAGTGCCAAGTATACAGTATTAGACCAGCAAGGATCATACTAAAGGGCGATGTGGACGAAATAGTCGCCCTAGGGACCCTGACTTCGCCCTCTGACTCCTCCCACTTCTCCCTAAAAAAAAAATATATATATATATATAAAAAAATTTTTTTTGGTTTTTACGATTTTCAAACAAAATGTTGCCTAGTAAGATACACTGGCCCATTATAAACCACTCCTATTCAAATGTTGTATTTAATGGTTGTTCTGTGCATTTTAACCCTATTTTGCAGAACACCATTTAACTCATTCAGTGGTGTTGATTTACTGATAAGCTCCTGTTAGCCAGTACTTATCTAACTCCTACAGCATAAATCAGTATAGTCGGGATGAATATATCAGAAATGTGAAAAGTGATCATGTTGAAAGGTAGCATATGACAACATATATCAAAATGTTCGTCTACCCCTTGGGTAAGTGAAAAAGTAGGTTGTCATTCTGGCATTTCACTTTCTTGGCCGCCATCTTGGATTTCAAAATGGCCGCCATGGAGCGGATAGCTTTTACATATTTCGCCATATCTTTGCAACTGGGATAGATAGAAACACAAATAAAGTATCTAAACCTATAGTTTAGGAGCCAAGGAATCCAATGGAATGGTTAGTTAGGTTGGTTTGGTAATATTCTTTAAGTTAACAATATATTTGTCAACGAAATAGACTCAAAATAATGATTTATTGAATATCACGATGAACTTCTAAAATAGTACATGTATGATAAATTATAGTAATCGTGTGTTATGCCAACATATGCCAAATCATAGCTTTATCATTCTACATAAAGAAAAACCAGAAGTTTATACATATAGCACGTCTTTATGCCACACAATTGCTTCATTAAATTTATGTCACATATTAGTACATTTACACAAAACATGTTATCCGTTATTATTGTTCTCATCTGGATCTCCCTCTTCAGTGTGGTTATGTGGGTTTTTACACCAGTCGTCCACTGCTCCTAGGTAGTGGGCACACGCACATGCAGAGGTGCACTTTAGACCTGCCTTGTTGCACATACACTGTCTGCGTCGGCATTGTTGACCAGCTTCGGTGCATCCACATGTTGTCAGCTGAAGGTAGTTCGCTGGAGCACCATCCTGTCCCATGAGAATTGGAACCAGCCTGTCATCCTCAGTCTTCCATCCACTGAGCAACGGACTCGGTAGATTAGGCTGTGCAACCAGAGAGTTACGCCATACAAATGTCTGGAAATGAGCTCGACGAATATGCAGCTGCAGGGCATCTTTTGTCGTAGGTAAGCTCTCGAGTTGTTTCTTGGATGTTCGGAACATAGCTGATCTCAGTACCTGTATGCTACTTTCCGTCGAGGAGGGTTTGTACAGTTTCACAACAAAGGCCTCTACAGAGGATCGAACCTCAGGACTACTCAGATGTTCCTCACCAAGTTTACGTAGGAGTTTAGCATTGCTACCTGTGCAGAATGCTTTCCATGCCGTTATCTTCCCAATTCCAGAGAACTGCGAGGTTGTATCCGATCCAGTTAATGCATGAAATGCGAGTAGGTTCTCTTGAATGTCAGCTGCCAATTTGATATTGTGCACAGCAACGAACTTTGGCTTACGGGCAGTTCCACTCTTTAGCCACACTTCAGAGTCATGGAATGCATGTTGAAATGCTACCAACAGGATCTCTCGCGACGACGATAACTCTGTCATATCCACATGCGGATGCTTCATGTGTATGCAGTACTATACGTGTATCAGCTTCTTCGTGTGTTGAACTGAGACTGGAAACATTGTGGTTCTTGTTTGAAGTTGTTATATGCTTCGGATCCGAGAATCCACCACTCACAATCAGCTCACAGCCATCCTTCGGTATCACCATGCTTGTATGGATAGGAAGCTGGTAAGTTCTCTCTTGTTGTCCTCCATTGCCAGGAAAGTTTGCCAGTTGTCAGGCAGTCGAACATTCCTGTCCTCTATCACTCTTCTTACAGGTCGTATACCTCGCCTACGCTTGCTTCTGGTACCTGATTTGATGGATTGTGTTCCATATTGGTCAAACAGAACATCCACTCGTGTACAGTTACCAGTGAAATTAGAGCACACTGATTGGATTATGGTATCAGCCAAATCTCCAAAGGTTTTACATCCAGCTGGTTTCCCTACTACATGGACGAGAGCCATGCCATCAATGATATTGCAAACTTGTTCATGCAGATTACAGGATGGCAGGCTGGTTTTTGTGTGTCCCTTCTCTACTATCTGGGCCAGTTGGGATTTATTTGTTGATCGGAGTTGCCCATCGGTGGTGGCCAGCGCCAGAGGTACAGGGCTCAGTTCTTTTTCCAGGAGGGTATCTAACTGCACTTCACGTCCGGATTCCACAGATACAACCAGCCTTCGGAAAAGGTCTCGATCAGCTTTGATTTGTGTGGTCTTCTGTTTGTCTATGGTGATGGTAACCTCATACAAAGAAGAGAACGTTTTCGCCTTCACCTTGTGCAGTGTTTTGTGGTAGCTGATCTCTTTCTTCACAAGTCTTTCATCTACAAATCTTGCCAGGACTTCCTCGCCTTTCTTCTTGGCCCCCAGTAGACTTTCTGTGATCTCATCAGTTGCCACATCGCCTGTGATAATGTTGGTCAGACACCCAGATTCACTTGTGAACACTCTGTGACTCTGAAACTCGTGGCAATTTTTGACAATTTTTGCACATCGTCATAGTCACGTTTGATCCTAGATGAACCAAGATCGTTGTGATCCCACTCTTTATCGTCTATGTTTTCTGGTTCTAGACCAAATAACAGCCATGTACATTTGGCCAGTTGACTGCGGTCGTTGTAAGTGAGATTCCACCTGTCCCGAGCACTTTCTGTTCTTGTGATGCCGACTAGACCACCTGCCATCTTGCCAAGCTTATTGGTGTGCTCTAGTGCTTGATCGTATGGCAGCTGGTTGAATTGGTGTGAGGTTTCTTTCACCACAAAGTCGCCGTTGATAAAGCCATTGTAGACCGCCGGTGCTTGAGTTTCAAGTTGTGATGCATCGGTTAGAAAGATAGTTCCCCACCTGGTGTAGTTAGTGTGATCATAGAGAGCAAACCACGGAAGCATTTCAGCCAGACCAGATAAGAAGAGCCTCCAGTTTCCACTGCGTAAGGCACGTGTGAACCGCAGAAGAATGGATACCATCTCCATGTATTGACGCCAGTATGCGAACGTTGGATTGTTTTGATGGGATTGGTCAAATTCCTTCAATGTCCCAGAAAGTTCTGAGAGATAACTCATCAGTTCGGCTACCTTGTCTGTGACTAGCTCCTCATCTTTGCTACTGAATCCTCTGCCTATTTCTTTTGCGATATCTGTGATAGAACCATCGAGAGGCTTCCCATTGTCGACCATCCATTCCTCGAACAAGGGCCACATGATTTTCCAGAGAGCTTCAAGTGTCAGCTTATGCGCCCTGGCCACGCGATTCCAGCTTTTGCCTTGCAAAATCCTGTCGGCAGTTGTGTCGCCATAAACACCACTTTCCACCCAGATGTCTTTTAAGCCAGAATCTCTCATATGCTGACCTATTGCTTTAGCAAAGTTCAGTTGGGTATGGAATCCACCTAGCATAATGATCAGATTCTTGCATCGTTCAGGATTTAGCCACTGCAGAATCTTTGCCTTGGAGTACAGCTGCTCATCATATATAGCTGATTCATAATACGGGGTTTTGGTATGTTATCTAGCAGTGGTGGAGGGTATATTTGTGAACTGAAAAAAGGCGAGAAATAATGACACTTGGTGATTGCACTGTTCTATGTGTGCAGCTTTTAATTTTTAATATTTATGGTGTAAGTGGGGTGGGGTGAAGTACTGGTCATGACAAATGGCTCACAAATAAACCACATTAACGCTCTAAAAAAGGGAATATAGGCCTAGTGTACATGGACATGTAGATCAACATTATGTGGCATTGTACAATAATATACATACTTGGGAAGCAATTTACAAACTTCTATTGAAATCCAGGTGTACACATAAACGTGATCATTATTTTTAGAATATAATACCATGGATGTTCCCCAAACTGAAAGGCATAGATAGATCTAGGTGCATTCTGACAGTCTCCAACATGCTGTTGTTTTTAGTTCAAAATGTCAACACGGCCACCTGGTGAATGACTGGGAACTAAAAAATACCCTCCATGTGTGATAGATCATAATCATATAATTATTTTCAAGTAGGGAGTATCAATAACACAACTCTGCTTTGGTTGGTTTTTACATGCATGGACAGCAGAGGATATACATGTATATGTGAATATGACAAATATCAACATATTGGAAAGACATAATTATATGAACATGATGAATGGTAACTTACGTCATTTTGCAATATAGAGGGGACAATCAAGCTGGAGAAGTCAACCACTTGTGCCTTATCGGTATCCATAAAAAATCCATAATACCAGTAGGAATAACAATGGCCCATAACTAAATTATATAGATACACACCTGGACTCTATCTACATGTATACCACTTTGGAAAAATAATGGTGTGGCTAATTTATATTGGTGATTTGATGGTCATTTTTTATGTCTCGTTTTTACAAATGTGTAGTTAACATAATAAGTATTACCAAACTGACCTAACGAACCATTTCATTAGATTCCTTGGCCCCTAAACTATAGGTTTAGACACTTTATTTGTGTTTCTATCTATCCTGGTTGCAAAGATATGGCGAAATATGTAAAAGCTTTCCGCTCCATGGCGGCCATTTTGAAATCCAAGATGGCGGCCAAGAAAGTGAAATGCCAGAATGACAACCTACTTTTTCAATTACCCAAGGAGTAGACGAACATTTTGATATATGTTGGCATATGCTACCCTTTAACATTATCAACATTTATTTTTAGAGCCTTTATTGAGATTTTCATCCTGACTAGTAGTTTAGTCCTGTATTCCTGGAGCAATTTATCAATATTGATGATTTATCAGAATGTTTCATTTAGAATTGTTACTAAACTTGCTAACTTTGAATGCATGTATCTTTCATGTTCTAATGCTGAATAAATTTAAATTTTCACCTATGTCTTGTTGATTCATTATTTTTACAATCCCCATATTTTATATAAAATCATTAGTAAGTAAAATCATGCAAAACAGGGTTGAACAGGGTGAATATGAAACATTACTTACGGAGGAAGAATTCATTTATTACCCATTTCACTTATTAATCCAATGAATGAAATTCACACACATTATATTTACACTATTTACAACACAATAATAATAGATATATTGTGATGTATTTACATGTAAATTGTCCAATGATTATGTTGCTCAACTGTAGATAAATGATTAGATTTACTTGAAATTTCAAATTTAATAAATATACTACATTTTTTTGTGTTTTTTTATTATTATTTCTTTTTTTTTCACTTTGAAACTTTATATACACACTCACTGACCCAATGCTGTGTGGTATGGCTGAAAGCAATCGATACACAAATTTACGTTACACGCCACACACTTGACACACGGTTCGCTCCTCTTCTTCGTCTTCGAACATTCACGACAGCGCCCCTTCTTTGCTTTTCTTGGGAAATGTCGGTTTCCTTGGGGATCCATGGGAGCTAGAACTTTCCTTGAAGAGGTCCTGTACCCACCTATCAGCTGCTTTGCTAGGTTCTGTCGGAAGTCTTTCATTGTACAGACTTTTTCCTTGCCCCCCTTGGTACGTCGCTGGTGGTTTGGTGACTCTTTCATGAGGATGAAAGCATTTGTCACGGCAACATCAAACAGGAACCAGAATATGTATATCCACCATTTCTGAGATGTGCGATATGTTGAATATTCGGTTCGCATCTGATCAGCCCGATCTACCCCATTCATGTACTCGTATGCCGGTACAACTGACGGACAAGGAAAGTTATCACGAGTTCCATTGCGAAGCTTCCTTGCGACTTGACTATCAACCTGCGACGGATTCTCGGCAGTGGACAAGAAGTTGGTAAGCTTTTTGTCTGTCCATGCACAAGCTAACATCTCCCCCTTTGTAGCTGTGAGAAAGTCGCCTCTGTTCTTTAGGTCCTTTTTGGGAAACAGATCTTTCGGGTATCCTTTTCTGTTTTGCCGAACAGTACCTCTCGCATACGTTCCACGAGTAAGAAGATGTTGTAATAGATTTGGACTGGTGAAGAAGTTGTCGATGTTGATGATATGATACCTACCTGCAATTTTGTGTGTCATGTCCATGACAACTCTCGTGGCAAGTCCAACTTCTACTCTGGCTCGATCCTCCCTACCAGTATATATTTGATATTCATTGACATATCCATTATACGGGTCAGCTCGCATCCAAACTTTTATGCCGTACTTGGTTGGCTTTGCTGGCATGTACTGTCTGAAGCCTAAGCGTCCACGAAATGCCACCATGGCCTCATCCACGCTCGAGTTTCTGTGCGGGTTATAGTTGGCAAGACATTTCTTCAGAACACCTTCAAGAATTGGTCTGATCGGATAGAGTTTGTCATGTCCAGGTGAGCCGTTTAGTACCATTTGAGAGCGGTCATTCACATGAAAATACTGCATCAACTTGTCAAACCGGTCACGTTTCATGATGTTTGGCATAAACAATTTCCAAAACAACCAGTCACTTGACCAATACATCCAGAATGCAGGGAGATGTAATATGGACATGAACACATGCATACCAAGGTAGGCGTGCATTTCTTCCATCGTTACATCAAACCAGTTTGGGTCGGCCTTGTCAACAATTCTTTGTTGAGCATACAAGTTGGTTTGCATTACAATGTGTTGAATCATGTTCAATGGGAAAAATCTACTTCCCTTGATTCCTTTGCAAGAGTCACATTGGGACCTGGTCGTGGGCCTGTATAACCATGTTTTACCCGATTGCTTCGATCGTTCAAAGTCCACTGTCCGGGCCTGACATATTCGTCTTTATTTTCTGAGCTTTCATTTTCTAATGAAAACTCTAAATCGCTTGGTAGATCGTCCGAATTAAATCCGGAAAAGTCACTCTCATCACTATCCGATCGCAACATATCGTCAATGTCCATATTTTCGTTGGAATCGGCAGCCATTTTTACAAAAATCACCAAATTTTATTCGTTTTTGTACACGGAAATATCTTATTTTGCTGTTTTAAATCACGGGAATTTTTTTTCGAAAACTTGCCCGGATGTTAGATTATTCTTTTGTAAACTTAATTTTCATTGGTTTATTTCGAAAATAGCACAAGAAACCGCCGATATTAAGCCAATGAAATGCGACGTTAGAAAACGTCGCTCGGAATTCAGAGTTCAGTATAATGCGCCGCCGATATTCGTCTCACGGAAAGCTGGTGTGTTATCAGGCAACGTCTGATAGCGGCTCTCGGAAAGCGGCTTATCTTATCTACGCCGCCGTTTGACGGCTCAATGTGTTAAGGAAGCGATCACGCGCTTTCTCACTTCTCCCAAAAATTCTGAGTTTTGCTTTGAATCTTTTACTCCTTCCTCACTAAATGTTAACCCATTCTAACAATGACTAGTAATTTCATTTCCAGTCTCATTTTCTGTAACGCTCCTAAGCATCAGGTTTTTATTTCTTGCCTATAAGACGACCCCCCCCCCCCCATACTTTGGTCCTGAAATCTGCGTTTTTGGCATGCACTCGCATATGAGACGGTTGATCAAATGGACAGCAGGCACAAGTACCAGTATAAATTGCATGTTTGGCCAGTGCAAGTTGAAGAAATGTTCAGTGTTGGAGTGCTTAATTTTTCTAAAACGTAATTATGGATACCATTTAATTAACACATTTTGAAGAAATTATAAGACGGTAAGCCACTTTGAGGCCATAATCTGGTGGCAAAAGACTCGTCTTATAGGCGTGTATGGATGGTAACGAAGGCTTGACTATAACAGACTAGACATTCATCTGGCATCGTTGAACAAGCACAATTATTTGGAACTTCCATGAGTTTCAGGTCTGGTCAAGTTTTATAGCTTTATGTTCCCATTACTATATTATATACTTGTAACATACATGTAGTACATCTGAACCTTGTGGCTGGAACTCCTGCCTACAGTTGTAAGCCAATGAGAGGCATTGGTCATTACATGTGGTACATCTGAACCTTGTGGCCGGAACTCCTGTCTACAGTTGTAAGCCAATGAGAGACATCGGTCATTACATGTACATCTGAACCTTGTGGCCGGAACTCCTGCCTACAGTTGTAAGCCAATGAGAGGCATCGGTCATTACATGTACATCTGAACCTTGTGGCAGGAACTCCTGCCTACAGTTGTAAGCCAATGAGAGACATTGGTCAGTTACTTCCCCTGAATACTCCCGAAAAGTAAATAGGTTCTATTAAGTGCTGTCCTCTGTTTTTATTAGTGCTGTCCTCTGTTTTTATTAGTGCTTTCCTCTGTTTTTATCGTTGTTTCCTTTGCACAACATGCTAGAAATTTTCATATTTTACTTTCTCATAAATTACTGTATCCCGACAGATATACTACAGTATATAAAATGGGTACTTTCTTAAAATTTGTGAAAAAATAAATTTTATCAATTAATTAACAGGATTTTGATAAAATCACATTTATCATACCGCAACATCTGGTTACGGAACAACAGTAAAAACAAAGGAATAAAACTAAAGGGACCTATTTACATTTCGGAATAAATCTGACTTTATCTGCCAAGGTAGGTAACAGAAAATTAGAAATGTCTCTCATTGAGTCTAAGTATACATCTTTGACATCAAGTGGACACTCGCATTTTTGTTTGGACTTCTAGATCTGATAAATGTTTTAGGAATTATACATACCTAGGCCCTTTTAAAATGTACTATTGATCGACCACAGTATTTTGAGGCGTGACGGATAAACAATTACAATAACACTGTTTGAAACGGAATATTTAATTTGCCTATACGTTGTATGTAACTCTCTTCTAAGAAAGACATAATGGTATGAATATATATTTGCTTTAGTTTATACAAATTTAATTTAGCTTGATTGCCCAACAAGTTCTTTCAACTTATATATTAATCACTCTCGAGACCTCATTCCTGATGGAATCCATCGCCATGAAGGAGAGAGAAGAGGCAATGTGGAATTTAAATGCATTGCCTAAGGGCACAAACTCCGGACCTGAAGCGAACAGGCATCCACTGTGTTATCACGACTTCCACATGTTTTGAAAGGTCATCTAATTTCATCTAGATCTGATTCTAACAAGTTTCAATCATGCATTCCAATATACAACTCTGTGTAAATGTTCAGCCCAACTGAACCTGATACTGGTTGTTCCTACCAATTTTTGAACAAAATCTGATTATAACTGTACGAGCAGTATTCTGGTAATGCAAAGAACAGACTGCAAGTCCTATAACGTGTCTAACAAAAACATTGATTGTTTATATCAAGTTTGAACAAAGTCAGTTTAAAACTGTATGAATAGTTATTCTGATGGACAAACAAACAACGATGTAGTAGACCTTATTCCTGATAGAATCCATCGCCATGAAGGAGAGACAATGTGGAATTTAAATGCCTTGCCTAAGGGCACAATCGTAACGGCTCCAGCGGGGCTCAAACTCCAGGCCTTTCACACGTGAAGCGAACGTACTTCCACTGCGCTATCACGACTTCCACAAATATATTTGCTTTGTGGATAAACAAGGGTTTACTGTGCAGAGGCACTCAAGTTTAGAAACTACCGACAAAATATATATATTTTTTTTTTATTTACATGTATACATTATAAAACTTAAAACATTTTAATGCTGCTAGACCGGTGAATCTCCAGTGCAACAATTATAAGGATGGTATGATAATGTTAAATCACATAAATTTTAGTCATTATAGTTAAATTGTTATAATAGTGGCAGATCAAACTGGTGATATGAGCATCCTACAATCATCAAACATATATTGAAGGTGTAATTTTATACGCTGTTTGATCATGTTGTTGAAATGTTGTGAAATACTTGAGAAAGAAGTTGCGAAACCGCATTTTCAAGTAACCAAAAGACGTGAAATAAACTGTACAATACAAGCAACAACAACATACATGTATCAAACAAAAGCAAGTATATATCAATAATCTACAGTCAAAACCTGTGTTAGTGGTCACCTGTATTAAGCAGCCAACCTGCATTAAGCAGCCAGTTTCCAGATTCCCAATATGTTGTTTTATTATACATTTGACCTCTATTAAGCAGCCACCTGTGCTAAGCAGCCACTTTCAGTGATTCACTTCGCTGGCTGCTTAAGACAGGTGGAAGTCGTGATAGCGCAGTGGATGTGCATTCGTTTCAGGTCCGGAGTTCGAGCCACGCTGGAGCCGTTACGATTGTGCCCTTAGGCAAGGCATTTAAATTCCACGTTGCCTCTTCTCTCTCCCTCGTGGCGATGGATTCCATCAGGAATGAGGTCTCGAGAGTGATTAATATAAGTTGTAATAACTTGTTTCGCAATCGAGCTAAAATAAATTTGTATAAACTAAGACAGGTTTGACTGTATATAGAGAGTTGACATTGGATTCAAACTTGCAACTGAAAAATCTGAAAGATAAAAATCTCTAGTCTTTAGCCACTTCACCATTCTGATGATAGATTTCATACTCTGTAAAAATAATTACGGTACTATAATTCATGTGTATGGTTCCTGGTCTATGTTATGGAAACCATTGAAATTCTAAGCTCTATAATAATAATTTAGTGATTTACCTGTTCTCCGAAAATGGAATAACGTGATAAAACGACATTAATTAGCGTGACAGACTTATATCTTAATATAAACCTGACATCGACACTTTAGTGAGATGTTACACATGACATCGACAATTTAGTGAGATGTTACACATAACAGCGACACTCTAGTGAGATATTACACATAACATCGACACTCCAGTGAGATGTTACACATGACATCAACAATTTAGTGAGATGTTACACATAACAGCGACACTTTAGTGAGATATTATACATAACATCGACACTCTAGTGAGATATTATACATAACATCGACACTTTAGTGAGATGTTACACATGGCATCGACACTCTAGTGAGATATTATACATAACATCGACACTTTAGTGAGATATTACCCATAATATCGACACTTTAGTGAGATATTACACATAACACCGACACTTTAGTGAGATATTACACATAACACCGACACTTTAGTGAGATATTACACATAACACCGACACTTTAGTGAGATATTACACATAACACCGACACTTTAGTGAGATATTACACATAACACCACACTTTAGTGGATATTACACATACACCCGACACTTTAGTGAGATATTACACATACACAGACACTTTAGTGAGATATTCACATACATTGACACTTTAGTGAGATATTACACATAACATCGACACTTTAGTGGATATTACACATACATCGACACTTTAGTGAGATATTCACATAACTCAACACTTAGTGAGATTATACAAACACGACACTTTAGTGAGATATTACACATAACATCGACACGTTAGTGAGATATTACACATAACACCGACACTTTAGTGAGATATTACACATAACGACACTTTAGTGAGATATTACACATAACACCGACACTTTAGTGAGATATTACACATAACACCGACACTTTAGTGAGATATTACACATAACATCACACTTTAGTGAGATATTACACATGCCATCAACACTTTAGTGAGATATTACCCATAACACCGACACTTTAGTGAGATATTACACTAACACCGACACTTTAGTGAGATATTACACATGCCATCAACACTTTAGTGAGATATTACACATAATACCGACACTTTAGTGAGATATTACACATGCCATCAACACTTTAGTGAGATATTACACATAACACCGCACTTTAGTGAGATATTACACATAACACCGACACTTTAGTGAGATATTACACATAACACCAACACTTTAGTGAGATATTACACATGCCATCAACACTTTAGTGAGATATTACACATAACACTGACACTTTAGTGAGATATTACACATAACACCGACACTTTAGTGAGATATTACACATGCCATCAACACTTTAGTGAGATATTACACATGCCATCAACACTTTAGTGAGATATTACACATAACACCGACACTTTAGTGAGATATTACACATAACACCGACACTTTAGTGAGATATTACACATGCCATCAACACTTTAGTGAGATATTACACATGCCATCAACACTTTAGTGAGATATTACACATGCCATCAGCACTTTAGTGAGATATTACACATAACATCAACACTTTAGTGAGATATTACACATAACATCAACACTTTAGTGAGATATTACACATAACACCGACACTTTAGTGAGATATTACACATGCCATCAACACTTTAGTGAGATATTACACATGCCATCAACACTTTAGTGAGATATTACACATAACATCAACACTTTAGTGAGATATTACACATGCCATCAACACTTTAGTGAGATATTACACATGCCATCAACACTTTAGTGAGATATTACACATGCCATCAACACTTTAGTGAGATATTACACATGCCATCAACACTTTAGTGAGATATTACACATAACACCGACACTTTAGTGAGATATTACACATAACACCGACACTTTAGTGAGATATTACACATAACACCGACACTTTAGTGAGATATTACACATAACATCAACACTTTAGTGAGATTTGCACTTGGCTAGACCTTCTATAAATAATGGAGATGTTTTTGGTTTGTTTGAGAAGTTTGTGTGCCAAAGCCTCTGTATAGAAAAGGCTTCTCCTTCAGCTGAAAATAGGGACAAGTGATGCAGATCAGGGAGATTGCTTCTCCCTTAAATTACCATGTAGCATAAACCATATTGCATCATCAACAAGATGTAAACACTAGAAAGCATATTTTGTTACACATTAAGATCTAGCCTAACCTCTGGCCAATGTTTTTGCCCCCGTTAGTTGTAAGCCAGCCGTCCTATGGGACCAGGGCCAATATAGGTATGGTTTCCTCAGAAGAGCCCAAGTGCATTAAAGGTATCTTCTTGTTGAATTTTTCTACCGCACGTTATACATGAGTGCAGCCATCACAACATTTTGTTAAACACAGAATTGTCCAAAATTTAGTGACACACGGTGTCACGTTACCCCCTCTGTCGGTCCCACAATGAGTCAAACAAATTGCGACTTTCGGCAAATGTTATAATTTAACTATTACCGGTGAAAGGATTGGCCGTATATATGGCCATAATTATATAGTATTTATCTGTGCTAAATTTGAACAATTTCATTAAAGTTGTACTATTCATGTTCATAACATAACATTGTCCCATTTTTTTATCTCATCAAAGCTTACTCTTAACTCTTTCAACACCAAGTAACTGACATGGACTGGTCCATGATATTCTTAGACCAATAAATGAATAAGAAAATTACATTCGGACCAGTTCATTTATCAAGATGGGTAATTTTGTCTAAAATTAGTAATACTACTTGCAAAAAGTGCAGATCCTGATGAGACGGCTCGTCACAAGCCGGCTCATCTGGATCTACACTCTTTGTAAGCCTATAAATATAGGTATGTGGTGTTGAAAGGGTTAAGTCATTTAAAGCAGCATTACATTGTAATAAAGGATGCTTTGGGTAAAATATAAATACTAATGTGTGTGTGTTTACAAAAATCAAAATAGTCGCTCAGAAACGATAAAATTCCAATAAATTTAAACCGTCGTATACGCGAATTTGTTTATCAATACACGAAATGTAAACATGCACAGCGCGCATGAGTGAAACAACAGAGGATGTAGAAAACAACGTATATATTTTGAACATGAAAGACTATCTATCTATCTTCCTCTAATGTCGAACCCCTCACGGGGATGTAGACATGTCCCTAAACACTTAGCTAACAGAGGTATGAATCAACATATCAAGTAATTTAATTAAAAAAGACAACGTGGGACAAATGCAAATGCATTCTGAATGTAAACAAGTGCGGACGATGTGTTCCGGTTGTAAACAAGTGCGTGACCTATCGACTCGGAAAGTCCTACTTTCGGTTTCAAGTTTGTTTTATCGCAAAAAAACACTGTTTACCAAATTAACACAAGCATACAAAGTATAATGTTAGAATGTGTAGCAGCATTGCTACCCATACGTAAAAATTGAATTTTTCAAATATCTTTTATTTCATACGATGAAATGCTGCTTTAAACATAACACAATACATTGTTTTAAAATGAAGGGTGGGGCTGTGAAACATTGTTTGTGGCTATTATATGGGGTGTATATAATTATACTGAAAGGATAAAGAAACACAGGGTAACAAAATATGCAACAATTATTTAAATCCTTGGCCTAAAATTATGAAAACCGGTCAGCCGACTATCTTGGTCACTGTGCACTAAAACCGGTGGCTAAAGTTACTTAACTGTGTCATGCACCGTGCCACATAGAGAAAGTGATAAAAAGCAAAACCCACGTGCAGAATAATGATGACAAGTTCGTCAAAACATTTTGTCATACCACGTGATACTCTTGAGGTATACACATCGCTTTCCGCTATTTACATTGAATTTGAAGATATTGCAATCATGGTACGGCTGACTGAAGAGAGGTCATGCTATTGCATTGCTAATGCAAGGTCAAAGGCAACAACAGGTTGCTATGCAGGTCGGTGTGAATGTTTCCACCATAGAACGTCTTGTCCGTCATCTGAGAGAAACCGGAAGGGTTGCCGACCGACTGCGATCGGGACGTCCGTGCGTAATGTCATGATGTCAAGACAGGGCTATTCGTCTTGCCCCCCTGCATAATTGCCACTTTACTGCCACTGAAACCGCTGTTAATACGGTAGGATCACAATCGCCGCATTCACCCCAAAGCTGTAAGGAATCGATTGCGCGAGGTTGGTGTGCGAGCACGTCGTCCATACGTTGGTCTGCCTCTCACGCATGCACGTCGCGCGCGTCATATGGCTTGGTTGGTGGCACGTGCTCCCAGACGATTTCCAATGAGGCAATGGAGACGGGTCTTTTTTACAGACGAGTCCCGGTTCACTCTTTTTCGTCCAGACGGTCGACGTCGTGTATACCGACGTCGTGTGGAACGCTTCACCGACGCTTGCGTTCTTGAGAGGGACAGGTTTGGGGGTGGCTCGGCTATGGTCTGGGAAGGGATATCTCACGGGGTAAAGTCACCGTTGATTGTGGTAGCCGGGAATTTAAACGCCGTAAGATATAGGGATGAAATCCTCCGCCCGGTCGTAGCTCCATTTGTGCAACAGCGTCACCTAATTCTCCAGCATGATAATGCCCGGCCCCATGTAGCTAGAGTTGGTCAAGACTTTCTCGCAAACCATAGCATTAACCCACTCGACTGGCCGCCGTACACTCCAGATTTGTCCCCAATCGAACATCTGTGGGACGAACTTGACAGGAGGGTATGGGAGCGTCGGAATATCCCCGTTACTCTCGACCAACTAAGGACTGCCTTGTTGCAGGAGTGGGACAATATCCCATGAGAAGGATAAATGCACTGATGAACTCCATGCACAGGAGAATCAGGGCTGTGTTAGATGCTCGAGGGGGGCATACGAGATACTGACTGAGTCAATTGATTTCACTTTGCGATATTGGGGGTTACCGTCAAATGTGTTACAATTACTAATGAATTATAATTCAAAATCTAATGAAATTTTGGTATTTTGTTGATTAAAGATTGTTTTTTATGCTCATATAAAAATATTGTATATTACATCATACTCACTTTAAATCACCTCAAATGTTTACCCTGCGTTTCTTTATCCTTTCAGTATATATATCACTGTAAATATTTTCTAATAAGACCAGCAACAGGAATGGCAAAATGTGGCCTTTGTAGACAGGTTAACATGCATTGATAATGATTGGATTGGAGACCTGATGTGGCCTTTATTTCAAGGTGGTCTTTGTAGACATGTTAATGTGCATTGGTAATGACTTGATTGGAGACCTGATGTGGCCTTTATATCAATGTGGCATGTGTGGACAGGTTAACGTGCATTGGTAATGACTGGATTGGAGACCTGATGTGGCCTTTATTTCAAGGTGGCCTTTGTAGACAGGTTAATGTGCATTGGTAATGACTGGATTGGAGACCTGATGTGGCCTTTATTTCAAGGTGGCCTTTGTAGACAGGTTAATGTGCATTGGTAATGACTGGATTGGAGACCTATTGTGGCCTTTATTTCAGGTGGCCTTTGTAGACAGGTTAACGTGCATTGGTAATGATTGGATTGGAGACCTGATGTGGCCTTTATTTCAAGGTGGCCTTTGTAGACAGGTTAACGTGCATTGGTAATGACTGGATTGGAGACCTATTGTGGCCTTTATTTCAAGGTGGTCTTTGTGGACAGATTTGACTATACTGTAAAATTCAACAGTACAAAATTCTTGCTGCAATAAACTTACAATACAGACAAATAGCATTTATGTTAGAGACATGCAATATATCTATACAGGTATGTACTTATAATATATCTATACAGGTATGTGCTTATAATATATCTATACAGATATGTGCTTATAATATATCTATACAGGTATGTGCTTATAATATATCTATACAGGTGTGTACTTGTAGCATACAATATTTAACAAAGCACAAAAGAATAGCCTTTGGCTATCATTCATCTTACTGGATATTTGACACTTAACATATTTGACCTGTTTTCAACCTTTCACTGTTCAAATGAAAACCAAATAATGATTTCCCCAATGATATCACATACTACTAGTATCTGCACACTTTACTTCACTTTTACTATCTGCATACCTAAGCATCCTGCTACAAATTGTTTTTGCTGAAAGTTGAGAACAATGATGGTTATTACTTAGATATGTATTTTAGCCTATTTTTCCCCCACATTATTTGTCTACCACTATACCGTCTACCACTATACCGTCTACCACTATACCGTTATACCGTCTACCACTATACCGTCTACCACTATACCGTCTACCATTATACTGTCTACCACAATACTGTCTACCACTATACCGTCTACCACTATACTGTCTACCACTATACTGTCTACCACTATACTGTCTACCACTATACCGTCTACCACTATACCGTCTACCACTATACTGTCTACCACTATACTGTCTACCACTATACCGTCTACCACTATACCGTCTACCACTATACCGTCTACCACAATACCGTCTACCACAATACTGTCTACCACTATACCGTCTACCACTATACCGTCTACCACTATACCGTCTACCACAATACCGTCTACCACTATACCGTCTACCACTATACCGTCTACCACTATACCGTCTACCACTATACCGTCTACCACTATACTGCCTACCACTATACTGTCTACCACTATACTGCCTACCACTATACCGTCTACCACTATACCGTCTACCACTATACCGTCTACCACAATACCGTCTACCACTATACTGTCTACCACTATACTGTCTACCACTATACTGTCTACCACTATACTGTCTACCACTATACTGTCTACCACTATACTGCCTACCACTATACTGCCTACCACTATACTGCCTACCACTATACTGCCTACCACTATACTGTCTACCACTATACTGCCTACCACTATACTGTCTACCACTATACTGTCTACCACTATACTGTCTACCACTATACTGTCTACCACTATACTGTCTACCACCCAGGTTGATACGCTGTGTTTTCCAGTCTGATATTACGTTTGCTTGTTTCAGGCACAGATGTTTGTAGTTTTGTGTTTAGTTTATACAAATTTATTTTAGCTCGATTGCGAAACAAGTTATTTCAACTTATAAAAATCACTCTCGAGACCTCATTCCTGATGGAATCCATCGCCACGAGGGAGAGAGAAGAGGCAACGTGGAATTTAAATGCCTTGCCTAAGGGCACAATCATAACGGCTCCAGTGGGGCTCGAACTCCAGACCTTTCGCACCTGAAGCGAACGCGCATCCACTGCACTATCACGACTTCCGTGTTTGTGTATGTAATTCAGTAATTGTGATTTATTCCTGATAAATGGAGTAACGGAGAGCATGGTTTCGATTATGAAATGTTCAAATTCATATCAAAGTAATAACGGTCACAGGCTGATATCGAGTTACATGGGGTCGATACCTAGGCTGATATGAAACTAGCCACGTAATAACCTCTATGTATCAGTTGCATAGAGACACAGCTAGATAACAATTTAACAGTTTCATATTCCAACAGCCATGTTCTCCAACCTAACACATTGTTAATGTGCTAAACATATTGTTAATGTACTAAACATATTGTTAATGTACTAAACATATTGTTAATGTGCTAAACATATTCTAAATTGCTTCACTGATTCTTCCATTAGCCAGGCACCAGAAATAAACATTGAAGTTTTAGTTTCTTTAATCATTTCCACTTTAGCTGGTCCCCAGCAATAAACCAACTATGCAACAGTAGGGCTCCAGAAACATACCAATAGCTTGGAAACAGAAATAAACATTGAACTTGTAGTTCCTTTTAGCGTGCATTGTTTTTTTAAATTAGTGTTTGTTTCTTTTTTCTAGAACAAGCTTCATGCCACCAATTGGTCTGCAGAACACATTCTTTTCAAGTTTCGGTGGTATATTTAGGTCCCGAGATGGTTTGATTCGAAAGTTCTGTAAAAGCTTCACCATTGTCATTTTCACTTCCATGTTTGCAAACCTCATCCCGATACAGTTCCTTGGTCCAGCACCGAATGGTAGATATGTGTACGGCACAATGTTGGCCTTATTCTCTGCAGAGAACCGTTCAGGATTAAATGTTTCAGGTTCGGGCCAGAATTCTGCCAGCCGATGAAGGGTGAATACAGGTGTTGTGATAGATATGCCACCTGGAAACGTATACTTTCCAATCGTCCAGTCATAGTCATTGTTGCGATTTATTCTAGTAACCGGTGGATACAAACGCATTGATTCAGAAACAAACATATCGAGGTACACGAGTCCTTGAATGTTGTCGTAATCTGGATCAGAATCGCCAATTTTCTGTGAAATTTCATTGGCTATTTTTTCCTGGTATTCTTGCTCTGTTGCTAGGAAATAAGCTGTGAAGATCATGGCTGTTGATGTCGTATCGTATCCCGCAAACAGAAAAGTTATTGCATTAGCTGCAATTTCGTCATCGGTCATTCCTCTGTGTGGTTTTTCTGCATCTTTCATTTCCTCATTGTCTAGGTTTGGTTCGTTCTCAGTTATCTTTACATGTTCAACATTTGTATTAATCATTAGCTGAAGCAAGTCCTGAATTTCTTCAGAATTTTTGTCTTCTTTTCGTTCTTTTATTATCTCATCGATAGATTTCTTTATGTACGACAATGCTTTAGTGTCATTAAAATCCATATCAAAAAGTTCCATTACCTTCTTTATGTCGGGAATAAAGAACAACATCAGCAGGTACGGATTTTTTTCCAGAGTGAAACCTAGAAGCTTTGATATTTGCTTCTGTAATTCCTTGTCCGTTTGTCTCCCTGTATCAAGCCTCACCCCCATGCCAGACTGGCAGATAACGTCCAGTGTTATACCCTGGAACACTAGAACCATGTCAATAACACCTTCAGACTCTACGATCCTGTCTTTCAATTGATCTATTGTTTTATCTACAGTGTTGGTAACGATTTTGTCCATTTTGCGAAGTTTACCGCTGGTGAATGCAGGCGTTAATGTAGACCGTAGAAACCGCCAATTGTTGTAGTTTGTTGTTTGCAGAATAGTCTGTTGCCAGAAGGTTGTTATATGCGCAGCCTTTGACCTGTTGGGAAAGGTTGTAAATCTCTTTACAAATATTTCTCGAATTATGTCTGGATCCGTTAGAAAAATAGTTGGCAGGTTGCCAAGAAAAAACCCAACAACCTTCCCATACTCCATTGTTGCCGTGTATTCACTTTGCATGAGGCCTTTCTTTGCTAAATACGGGAACCCCCCGATAAAAGGGACGGGTTTAATGGCAGGAATTCCATACCGCTTGAACAGACTATGTTTTCTAGCCGTGTAGAGATAATAAACAAGCACAAGACACAAAATAAACACCAGCCATGCTGGAACTTCAACTAACCCTATTAGCAACATTTCTCTTGGATATGAAAGTGTTGTTTGTGTTATAGCAGATCAATCAGTTATACAAGGATGTCGCTTACATTACCATGATGTGCATAATACTCCCTGTCAGTTTAATTGTCATTTGATTTGTTTCTCTTGACTCGATCTGAATCACTAATTATATCTCCTGTATCATACAATCATCCACTGTGTCTATCTCCGTTATATGTATGGTTGTTACAATAATCCACTGTGTCTATCTCCGTTATATGTATGGTTATTACAATAATCCACTGTGTCTATCTCCGTTATATGTATGGTTGTTACAATAATCCACTGTGTCTATCTCCGTTATATGTATGGTTATTACAATAATCCACTGTGTCTATATCTCCGTTATATGTATGGTTGTTACAATTATCCACTGTGTCCTTCTCCGTTATATGTATGGTTATTACAATTATCCACTGTGTCCTTCTCCGTTATATGTATGGTTGTTACAATTATCCACTGTGTCCTTCTCCGTTATATGTATGGTTGTTACAATTATCCACTGTGTCTATCTCCGTTGTATGTATGATTGTTACAATTATCCACTGAGTATATCTCCGTTATATGTATGATTGTTACAATTATCCACTGAGTCTATCTCCGTTATATGTATGGTTTTTACAATTATCCACTGAGTCTATCTCCGTTATATGTATGGTTTTTACAATTATCCACTGTGTCTATCTCCGTTATATATATGGTAGTTAGAATTAATCTCCGAGTCTATCTCCGTTATAGGTATGGTAAATGTTAATCTTCGAGTCTATCTCCGTTATAGGTATGGTAAATGTTAATCTCCGAGTCTATCTCCGTTATAGGTATGGTAAATGTTAATCTTCGAGTCTATCTCCGTTATAGGTATGGTAAATGTTAATCTCCGAGTCTATCTCCGTTATAGGTATGGTAAATGTTGATCTTCGCGTCTATCTCCGTTATAGGTATGGTAAATGTTAATCTCTGACTCTATCTCCGTTATAGGTATGGTAAATGTTAATCTTCGCGTCTATCTCCGTTATAGGTATGGTAAATGTTAATCTCCGAGTCTATCTCCGTTATAGGTATGGTAAATGTTAATCTTCGCGTCTATCTCCGTTATAGGTATGGTAAATGTTAATCTCTGACTCTATCTCCATCCTAAGTATGGAAAATGTTACAGTTAAATCACTTATCTATAAACTGTTACAATTAGTATATCTCCCCTATACAGGTAGGCTAACATTAAAACGAATCACAATGGTGTAGTTTTATTTTGTAAGCATATGGCATATGTTACTATTTGGTATACTGGTATTCAGTGTGTAGCCAGTGCCAAGTCATTAGCTGTCAAATATATCGTCATTACAAGGTAAACATAAAGTGTGTAATATTATAAAGTGTGACAACCATTGAGACGTCCAGTGATTCATATGTTATATTAGATATGTTTATCCACATCTCCATGCAGCTTATCTAGAGATTCACTTAATATGGTAACATTAACCCATTCAACACCAAGTAACTGACATGGACTGGTCCATGATATTTTTAGACCAATAAATTAATAACAAAATTACATTTGGATCAGTTCATTTATCAAAATGGGTAAAAAAAATTCTAAAAATAGTTATATTACTTGAAAAAAGTGCAGATCCTGATGAGACGGCTCGTTACGAGCCGGCTCATCTGGATCTACACTTTTTTGTAAGCCAATTTAGAGGTCTGTGGTGTTGAAAGGATTAAGTAAAGCACTCAAAGCTGTTCATTTGACACTTTTATTCAGTGCATAATTCACTTGTCAATAGTTGAAACATTCCAATTTTTAAATAATCATTTCTCCGTATCACCACCCCACCTACATGGCTTGTCTTGCTGATTTACCTCGTGTCATTTAGCCGAATTTATAGTTTTTGTCACAATATTCCAAGAATTACACAGATCTATATCTATCAGATAACAAAATTATACTAATTTTGATTTTTTAAAATCATACGTTTCTCAATTTGTTAAAGTAAAGCTTGGTATTGTATCCAGTTGCTTGCTATGCCCCCCAGTGGCATTTTAAACCTTAGTGGAAAGTGTATGAAATATAATCGCATGGTTCACAGGTATTTCAATTAACATAAAATTTGAGTTTCAATTGTGGAGAGTACTATATCACAATATGTTTGATTTAAAGTACAATATGATTTGGCGTATTACCGTATGATAGGGCAATTATGCTGTTTGTGTGGGTGTATATTTGTATTATTGAGTGGGTGTATATGTTGTCTATTATTGAGTTTGCTGACTAACACGGAAGCTTAAAGCCCACTGAAGATTTATTTTTCTTTGAATGGAAAGATAAAATTCTGCTTACAATGTAAGTTTATCCTAGTGGTTCATTTGTAGACAGGTTTTCAAAAGTTTATTTTATATCTGAATAAATTTATATAAAAGTATATCATTGTAAAATATAAATTGATGTAGGCTGTAGCTATCCTAATTTTTGTGTGTTTTACGTTTATTTATCGTCACTACCGGTTGCCCATATAAGCGACACCTCCTGAGGAGATTAGTCATTTTAGATTTTGGAGGATAGTGCAATGATACAGGCAGAGATCCATTCCAGAGTCTCCTCTGGTTCTTTTACGTGCATGGTGTAAAGCACAGATGGTGGATCGAACATGCGATCCTTGGAATACCAGTCCAACGTGTTAACCACTGGACCACTTATCCATCTGTGAGTCAATAGTAGATCCTTATATGTGCAGCACATTCTAAATAAGTCTGTTATGGAACTTTAAGTAGAAAGAACTAGCGTACACAAAGTCGCCAGTTCTCACACGCATGTATCATATTTCTGTTTGCTTTATGCTAATTATGTTTGAATAATAAGAAAATATTACTTTATATTACTTTATAATTTATTCATTACCTGAATTTTTTTAAATATTTACCGCTTTCCTGTGTAGTTTAGAGATAGATTTTCACTTTAATGAGTTACTCTATAAATGACACTAAGCTTTCATTTCATTGTTTACTCTTCACGTGTCACAATAAGCACCCTACTGTAGCCCCCATACAACAAATTGTCTTTACTGTCAGCACCCTACTGTAGCCCCCATACAACACATTGTCTTTACTGTCAGCACCCTACTGTAGCCCCCATACAACACATTGTCTTTACTGTCAGCACCCTACTGTAGCCCCCATACAACAACTTGTCTTTACTGTCAGCACCCTACTGTAGCCCCCATACAACACATTGTCTTTACTGTCAGCACCCTACTGTACCCCATACAACACATTGTCTTTACTGTCAGCACCCTACTGTAGCCCCCATACAACAAATTGTCTTTACTGTCAGCACCCTACTGTAGCCCCCATACAAACATTGTCTTTACTGTCGCACCCTACTGTAGCCCCCATACAACAAATTGTCTTTACTGTCAGCCCCTACTGTACCCCCATACAACAAATTGTCTTTACTGTCAGCACCCTACTGTACCCCCATACAACACATTGTCTTTACTGTCAGCACCCTACTGTACCCCCATACAACACATTGTCTTTACTGTCAGCACCCTACTGTAGCCCCCATACAACAACTTGTCTTTACTGTCAGCACCCTACTGTAGCCCCCATACAACACATTGTCTTTACTGTCAGCACCCTACTGTAGCCCCCATACAACACATTGTCTTTACTGTCAGCACCCTACTGTAGCCCCCATACAACAAATTGTCTTTACTGTCAGCACCCTACTGTAGCCCCCATACAACACATTGTCTTTACTGTCAGCACCCTACTGTAGCCCCCATACAACACATTGTCTTTACTGTCAGCACCCTACTGTAGCCCCCATACAACAAATTGTCTTTAC
>CM026397.1:70274675-70360196 GCA_014843695.1 Archivesica marissinica
TACAGTACATGCTATCTTACATCTATCTACAGTACATGTTATCTTACATCTATCTACAGTACATGCTATCTACAGTACAAGCTATCTACAGTACATGCTATCTACAGTACATGTTATCTTACATCTATCTACAGTACATGTTATCTTACATCTATCTACAGTACATGCTATCTACAGTACATGCTATCTACATCTATCTACAGTACATGCTATCTACAGTACATGCTATCTTACATCTATCTACAGTACATGCTATCTTACATCTATCTACAGTACATGCTATCTTACATATATCTACAGTACATGTTATCTTACATCTATCTACAGTACATGTTATCTTACATCTATCTACAGTACATGTTATCTACAGTACATGCTATCTTACATCTATCTACAGTACATGTTATCTTACATCTATCTACAGTACATGCTATCTACAGTACATGCTATCTTACATCTATCTACAGTACATGTTATCTTACATCTATCTACAGTACATGCTATCTTACATCTATCTACAGTACATGCTATCTTACATCTATCTACAGTACATGTTATCTACAGTACATGCTATCTACAGTACATGTTATCTTACATCTATCTACAGTACATGCTATCTTACATCTATCTACAGTACATGTTATCTTACATCTATCTACAGTACATGCTATCTTACATCTATCTACAGTACATGTTATCTTACATCTATCTACAGTACATGTTATCTTACATTATCTACAGTACATGTTATCTACAATACATGTATACATCTATCTACAGTACATGTTATTATCTACAGTACATGTTATCTTACATCTATCTACAGTACATGTTATCTTACATCTATCTACAGTACATGTTATCCACTATCTACTGTACATGCTATCTACAGTACATGCTATATTACATCTATCTACAGTACATGCTATCTACAGTACATGCTATCTTACATATATCTACAGTACATGTTATCTTACATCTATCTACAGTACATGCTATCTACAGTACATGTTATCTACAGTACATGTTATCTACAGTACATGTTATCTACAGTACATGTTATCTACAGTACATGCTATCTTACATCTATCTACAGTACATGTTATCTTACATATATCTACAGTACATGCTATATTACATCTATCTACAGTACATGCTATCTACAGTACATGCTATCTTACATCTATCTACAGTACATGTCTATCTACAGTACATGCTATCTTACATCTATCTACAGTACATGCTATCTTACATCTATCTACAGTACATGCTATCTTACATCTATCTACAGTACATGTTATCTTACATCTATCTACAGTACATGCTATCTTACATCTATCTACAGTACATGCTATCTTACATCTATCTACAGTACATGCTATCTTACATCTATCTACAGTACATGCTATCTTACATCTATCTACAGTACATGCTATCTACAGTACATGCTATCTACAGTACATGCTATCTTACATCTATCTACAGTACATGCTATCTTACATCTATCTACAGTACATGCTATCTTACATCTATCTACAGTACATGCTATCTTACATATATCTACAGTACATGCTATCTTACATCTATCTACAGTACATGCTATCTTACATCTATCTACAGTACATGCTATCTTACATCTATCTACAGTACATGCTATCTTACATCTATCTACAGTACATGCTATCTTACATCATACAGTACATGTTATCTACAGTACATGCTATCTTACATCTATCTACAGTACATGTTATCTTACATCTATCTACAGTACATGCTATCTTACATCTATCTACAGTACATGCTATCTTACATCTATCTACAGTACATGCTATCTTACATCTATCTACAGTACATGCTATCTTACATATATCTACAGTACATGCTATCTTACATCTATCTACAGTACATGCTATCTTACATCTATCTACAGTACATGTTATCTTACATCTATCTACAGTACATGTTATCTTACATCTATCTACAGTACAAGCTATCTACAGTACATGTTATCTACAGTACATGTTATCTACAGTACATGCTATTTAATCTATCTACAGTACATGTTATTACAGTACATGCTATCTTACATCTATCTACAGTACATGTTATCTACAGTACATGCTATCTTACATCTATCTACAGTACATGCTATCTTACATCTATCTACAGTACATGTACTATCTACAGTACATGCTATCTTACATCTATCTACAGTACATGCTATATTACATCTATCTACAGTACATGCTATCTTACATCTATCTACAGTACATGTTATCTTACATCTATCTACAGTACATGTTATCTACAGTACATGCTATCTTACATCTATCTACAGTACATGTTATCTTACATCTATCTACAGTACATGCTATCTTACATCTATCTACAGTACATGCTATCTTACATCTATCTACAGTACATGTTATCTTACATCTATCTACAGTACATGCTATCTTACATCTATCTACAGTACATGCTATCTTACATCTATCTACAGTACATGCTATCTTACATCTATCTACAGTACATGTTATCTTACATCACAACATATCTACAGTACATGCTATCTTACATCTATCTACAGTACATGTTATCTTACATCTATCTACAGTACATGCTATCTTACATCTATCTACAGTACATGCTATCTTACATCTATCTACAGTACATGCTATCTTACATCTATCTACAGTACATGCTATCTTACATATATCTACAGTACATGCTATCTTACATCTATCTACAGTACATGCTATCTTACATCTATCTACAGTACATGCTATCTTACATCTATCTACAGTACATGCTATCTTACATCTATCTACAGTACATGCTATCTTACATCTATCTACAGTACATGCTATCTTACATCTATCTACAGTACATGCTATCTACAGTACATGCTATCTTACATCTATCTACAGTACATGTTATCTACATACATCTATCTACAGTACATGCTATCTTACATCTATCTACAGTACATGTTATCTTACATCTATCTACAGTACATGTTATCTACAGTACATGCTATCTACAGTACATGTTATCTTACATATATCTACAGTACATGCTATCTTACATCTATCTACAGTACATGTTATCTACAGTACATGCTATCTACAGTACATGCTATCTTACATCTATCTTCAGTACATGTTATCTTACATCTATCTACAGTACATGTTATCTACAGTACATGCTATCTACAGTACATGTTATCTTACATATATCTACAGTACATGCTATCTTACATCTATCTACAGTACATGTTATCTACAGTACATGCTATCTACAGTACATGCTATCTTACATCTATCTTCAGTACATGTTATCTTACATCTATCTACAGTACATGTTATCTACAGTACATGCTATCTACAGTACATGTTATCTTACATATATCTACAGTACATGCTATCTTACATCTATCTACAGTACATGTTATCTACAGTACATGCTATCTACAGTACATGCTATCTTACATCTATCTTCAGTACATGTTATCTTACATTTATCTACATTACATGCTATCTACAGTACAAGCTATCTACCGTACAAGCTATATACAGTACATGTTATCTACAGTACATGTTATCTACAGTACATGCTATCTAACATCTATCTACACTACATGTTATCTTACATCTATCTACAGTACATGCTATATTACATCTATCTACAGTACATGCCATCTTACATATATCTACAGTACATGTTATATACAGTACATGCTATATTACATCTATCTACAGTACATGTTATATACAGTACATGCTATCTTACATCTATCTACAGTACATGTTATATACAGTACATGCTATCTACAGTACATGCTATCTTACATCTATCTACAGTACATGCTATATTACATCTATCTACAGTACATGCTATCTACAGTACATGCTATCTTACATATATCTACAGTACATGTTATCTTACATCTATCTACAGTACATGCTATCTACAGTACAAGCTATCTACAGTACATGTTATCTACAGTACATGTTATCTACAGTACATGCTATCTTACATCTATCTACAGTACATGCTCTCTACAGTAAATGTTATCTACAGTACATGCTATCTTACATCTATCTACAGTACATGCTATCTACAGTACATGTTATCTACAGTACATGTTATCTACAGTACATGTTATCTTACATATATCTACAGTACATGTTATCTTACATCTATCTACAGTACATGCTATCTTACATCTATCTACAGTACATGCTATCTTACATCTATCTACAGTACATGCTATCTTACATCTATCTACAGTACATGCTATCTTACATCTATCTACAGTACATGCTATCTTACAACTATCTACAGTACATGCTATCTACAGTACATGCTATCTACAGTACATGTTATCTTACATCTATCTACAGTACATGTTATCTTACATCTATCTACAGTACATGCTATCTACAGTACATGCTATCTTACATCTATCTACAGTACATCTATCTACAGTACATGCTATCTTACATCTATCTACAGTACATGCTATCTTACATCTATCTACAGTACATGCTATCTTACATCTATCTACAGTACATGCTATCTTACATCTATCTACAGTACATGCTATCTTACATCTATCTACAGTACATGTTATCTTACATCTATCTACAGTACATGCTATCTTACAGCTATATACAGTACATGTTATCTTACATCTATCTACAGTACATGTTATCTTACATCTATCTACAGTACATGTTATCTTACATCTATCTACAGTACATGCTATCTACAGTACATGCTATCTTACATCTATCTACAGTACATGCTATCTACAGTACATGCTATCTTACATCTATCTACAGTACATGCTATCTTACATCTATCTACAGTACATGCTATCTTACATCTATCTACAGTACATGCTATCTTACATCTATCTACAGTACATGTTATCTTACATCTATCTACAGTACATGCTATCTACAGTACATGCTATCTACAGTACATGCTATCTTACATCTATCTACAGTACATGTTATCTTACATCTATCTACAGTACATGCTATCTTACATATATCTACAGTACATGCTATCTTACATCTATCTACAGTACATGCTATCTTACATCTATCTACAGTACATGTTATCTTACATCTATCTACAGTACATGCTATCTTACATCTATCTACAGTACATGCTATCTTACATCTATCTACAGTACATGCTATCTTACATCTATCTACAGTACATGCTATCTTACATATATCTACAGTACATGTTATCTACAGTACATGCTATCTACAGTACATGTTATCTTACATCTATCTACAGTACATGTTATCTTACATATATCTACAGTACATGTTATCTTACATATATCTACAGTACATGCTATCTTACATCTATCTACAGTACATGCTATCTTACATCTATCTACAGTACATGTTATTACATCTATCTACAGTACATGCTATCTTACATCTATCTACAGTACATGCTATCTTACATCTATCTACAGTACATGCTATCTTACATCTATCTACAGTACATGTTATCTTACATCTATCTACAGTACATGTTATCTACAGTACATGCTATCTTACATCTATCTACAGTACATGTTATCTTACATCTATCTACAGTACATGCTATCTTACATCTATCTACAGTACATGTTATCTACAGTACATGATCTACAGTACATGTTATCTTACATCTATCTACAGTACATGCTATCTTACATCTATCTACAGTACATGCTATCTTACATCTATCTACAGTACATGCTATCTTACATCTATCTACAGTACATGCTATCTTACATCTATCTACAGTACATGTTATCTTACATCTATCTACAGTACATGTTATCTTACATCTATCTACAGTACATGTTATCTTACATCTATCTACAGTACATGTTATCTTACATCTATCTACAGTACATGCTATCTTACATCTATCTACAGTACATGTTATCTTACATCTATCTACAGTACATGTTATCTTACATCTATCTACAGTACATGTTATCTTACATCTATCTACAGTACATGTTATCTACAGTACATGTTATCTACAGTACATGTTATCTTACATCTATCTACAGTACATGTTATCTTACATCTATCTACAGTACATGTTATCTTACCTCTATCTACAGTACATGCTATCTTACATCTATCTACAGTACATGCTATCTTACATCTATCTACAGTACATGCTATCGTACATACTATCTTACATCTATCTACAGTACATGCTATCGTACATACTATCTTACATCTATCTACAGTACATGTTATCTACAGTACATGCTATCTACAGTACATGTTATCTTACATCTATCTACAGTACATGTTATCTTACATCTATCTACAGTACATGCTATCTTACATCTATCTACAGTACATGTTATCTACAGTACATGCTATCTACAGTACATGTTATCTTACATCTATCTACAGTACATGCTATCTTACATCTATCTACAGTACATGTTATCTTACATCTATCTACAGTACATGTTATCTTACATCTATCTACAGTACATGTTATCTTACATCTATCTACAGTACATGCTATCTACAGTACATGCTATCTTACATCTATCTACAGTACATGTTATCTTACATCTATCTACAGTACATGCTATCTTACATCTATCTACAGTACATGTTATCTTACATCTATCTACAGTACATGTTATCTTACATCTATCTACAATACATGCTATATTACATCTATCTACAGTACATGTTATCTACAGTACATGTTATCTTACATCTATCTACAGTACATGTTATCTTACATCTATCTACAGTACATGCTATCTTACATCTATCTACAGTACATGCTATATTACATCTATCTACAGTACATGTTATCTACAGTACATGTTATCTTACATCTATCTACAGTACATGCTATCTTACATATATCTACAGTACATGTTATCTACAGTACATGCTATCTACAGTACATGTTATCTTACATCTATCTACAGTACATGTTATCTTACATCTATCTACAGTACATGTTATCTTACATCTATCTACAGTACATGATATCTACAGTACATGCTATCTTACATCTATCTACAGTACATGTTATCATACATCTATCTACAGTACATGTTATCTTACATCTATCTACAGTACATGTTATCTTACATCTATCTACAGTACATGTTATCTTACATCTACCTACAGTACATGCTATCTACAGTACATGCTATATTACATCTATCTACAGTACATGTTATCTTACATCTATCTACAGTACATGCTATCTTACATCTATCTACAGTACATGTTATCTTACATCTATCTACAGTACATGTTATCTTACATCTATCTACAATACATGCTATATTACATCTATCTACAGTACATGTTATCTACAGTACATGCTATCTTACATCTATCTACAGTACATGTTATCTTACATCTATCTACAGTACATGCTATCTTACATCTATCTACAGTACATGTTATCTACAGTACATGTTATCTTACATCTATCTACAGTACATGCTATCTTACATATATCTACAGTACATGTTATCTACAGTACATGCTATCTACAGTACATGTTATCTTACATCTATCTACAGTACATGTTATCTTACATCTATCTACAGTACATGATATCTACAGTACATGCTATCTTACATCTATCTACAGTACATGTTATCTTACATCTATCTACAGTACATGTTATCTTACATCTATCTACAGTACATGTTATCTTACATCTATCTACAGTACATGCTATCTTACATCTATCTACAGTACATGTTATCTACAGTACATGCTATCTACAGTACATGTTATCTTACATCTATCTACAGTACATGCTATCTTACATCTATCTACAGTACATGTTATCTTACATCTATCTACAGTACATGTTATCTTACATCTATCTACAGTACATGTTATCTTACATCTATCTACAGTACATGCTATCTACAGTACATGCTATCTTACATCTATCTACAGTACATGTTATCTTACATCTATCTAAAGTACATGCTATCTTACATCTATCTACAGTACATGTTATCTTACATCTATCTACAGTACATGTTATCTTACATCTATCTACAGTACATGCTATATTACATCTATCTACAGTACATGTTATCTACAGTACATGTTATCTTACATCTATCTACAGTACATGTTATCTTACATCTATCTACAGTACATGCTATCTTACATCTATCTACAGTACATGCTATCTTACATCTATCTACAGTACATGCTATCTTACATCTATCTACAGTACATGCTATCTACAGTACAAGCTATCTACAGTACATGTTATCTACAGTACATCTATCTACAGTACATGTTATCTACAGTACATGCTATCTACAGTACATGTTATCTTACATCTATCTACAGTACATGCTATCTACAGTACATGCTATCTTACATCTATCTAGTACATGCTATCTACAGTACATGCTATCTTACATCTATCTACAGTACATGCTATCTTACATCTATATACAGTACATGCTATCTTACATCTATCTACAGTACATGCTATCTTACATCTATCTACAGTACATGCTATCTTACATCTATCTACAGTACATGTTATCTTACATCTATCTACAGTACATGCTATCTACAGTACAAGCTATATACAGTACATGTTATCTACAGTACATGCTATCTACAGTACATGTTATCTTACATCTATCTACAGTACATGTTATCTTACATCTATCTACAGTACATGCTATCTACAGTACATGCTATCTTACATCTATCTACAGTACATGCTATCTTACATCTATCTACTGTACATGCTATCTTACATCTATCTACAGAACATGCTATCTTACATATATCTACAGTACATGCTATCTTACATCTATCTACAGTACATGTTATCTTACATCTATCTACAGTACATGCTATCTACAGTACATGCTATCTACAGTACATGCTATCTTACATATATCTACAGTACATGTTATCTTACATCTATCTACAGTACATGCTATCTTACATATATCTACAGTACATGCTATCTTACATCTATTTACAGTACATGCTATCTTACATCTATCTACAGTACATGTTATCTTACATATATCTACAGTACATGCTATCTTACATCTATCTACAGTACATGCTATCTTACATCTATCTACAGTACATGCTATCTTACATCTATCTACAGTACATGCTATCTTACATATATCTACAGTACATGTTATCTACAGTACATGCTATCTACAGTACATGTTATCTTACATATATCTACAGTACATGTTATCTTACATATATCTACAGTACATGTTTCTTACATATATCTACAGTACATGCTATTTTACATCTATCTACAGTACATGCTATCTACAGTACATGCTATCTTACATCTATCTACAGTACATGCTATCTACAGTACATGCTATCTACAGTACATGTTATCTACAGTACATGCTATCTTACATATATCTACAGTACATGCTATCTTACATCTATCTACAGTACATGCTATCTTACATATATCTACAGTACATGCTATCTTACATCTATCTACAGTACATGCTATATTACATCTATCTACAGTACATGCTATCTACAGTACATGTTATCTTACATCTATCTACAGTACATGTTATCTTACATATATCTACAGTACATGTTATCTTACATATATCTACAGTACATGCTATCGACAGTACATGCTATCTTACATCTATCTACAGTACATGCTATCTTACATATATCTACAGTACATGCTATCTTACATATATCTACAGTACATGCTATCTTACATCTATCTACAGTACATGCTATCTTACATCTATCTACAGTACATGTTATCTACAGTACATGCTATCTACAGTACATGTTATCTTACATATATCTACAGTACATGCTATCTTACATCTATCTACAGTACATGTTATCTTACATCTATCTACAGTACATGCTATCTTACATCTATCTACAGTACATGTTATCTTACATCTATCTACAGTACATGTTATCTTACATCTATCTACAGTACATGTTATCTTACATCTATCTACAGTACATGCTATCTTACATCTATCTACAGTACATGTTATCTTACATCTATCTACAGTACATGCTATCTTACATCTATCTACAGTACATGCTATCTTACATCTATCTACAGTACATGTTATCTTACATCTATCTACAGTACATGTTATCTTACATCTATCTACAGTACATGTTATCTACAGTACATGCTATCTTACATCTATCTACAGTACATGCTATCTTACATCTATCTACAGTACATGTTATCTACAGTACATGCTATCTTACATCTATCTACAGTACATGTTATCTTACATCTATCTACAGTACATGCTATCTTACATCTATCTACAGTACATGCTATCTTACATCTATCTACAGTACATGTTATCTTACATCTATCTACAGTACATGCTATATTACATCTATCTACAGTACATGTTATCTTACATCTATCTACAGTACATGTTATCTTACATCTATCTACAGTACATGTTATCTTACATCTATCTACAGTACATGCTATCTTACATCTATCTACAGTACATGTTATCTTACATCTATCTACAGTACATGTTATCTACAGTACATGTTATCTACAGTACATGTTATATACTGTACATGTTATCTACTGTACATGTTATCTACAGTACATGTTATCTACAGTACATGTTATCTACAGTACATGTTATCTTACATCTATCTACAGTACATGTTATCTTACATCTATCTACAGTACATATTATCTTACATCTATATACAGTACATGCTATCTTACATCTATCTACAGTACATGTTATCTTACATCTATCTACAGTACATGTTATCTTACATCTATCTACAGTACATGTTATCTTGCATCTATCTACTGTACATGCTATCTACAGTACATGCTATCTTACATCTATCTACAGTACATGCTATCTTACATCTATCTACAGTACATGTTATCTTACATCTATCTACAGTACATGCTATCTACAGTACAAGCTATCTACAGTACATGTTATCTACAGTACATGCTATCTACAGTACATGTTATCTACAGTACATGCTATCTACAGTACATGTTATCTTACATCTATCTACAGTACATGCTATCTACAGTACATGCTATCTTACATCTATCTACAGTACATGCTATCTACAGTACATGCTATCTTACATCTATCTACAGTACATGCTATCTTACATCTATATACAGTACATGCTATCTTGCATCTATCTACAGTACATGCTATCTTACATCTATCTACAGTACATGCTATCTTACATCTATCTACAGTACATGTTATCTTACATCTATCTACAGTACATGCTATCTACAGTACAAGCTATATACAGTACATGTTATCTACAGTACATGCTATCTACAGTTACATGTTATCTTACATCTATCTACAGTACATGTTATCTTACATCTATCTACAGTACATGCTATCTACAGTACATGCTATCTTACATCTATCTACAGTACATGCTATCTACAGTACATGCTATCTTACATCTATCTACTGTACATGCTATCTTACATCTATCTACAGTACATGCTATCTTACATCTATCTACAGTACATGCTATCTTACATCTATCTACAGTACATGTTATCTTACATCTATCTACAGTACATGCTATCTACAGTACATGCTATCTTACATCTATCTACAGTACATGTTATCTTACATCTATCTACAGTACATGCTATCTTACATATATCTACAGTACATGCTATCTTACATCTATTTTCAGTACATGCTATCTTACATCTATCTACAGTACATGTTATCTTACATATATCTACAGTACATGCTATCTTACATCTATCTACAGTACATGCTATCTTACATCTATCTACAGTACATGCTATCTTACATCTATCTACAGTACATGCTATCTTACATATATCTACAGTACATGTTATCTACAGTACATGCTATCTACAGTACATGTTATCTTACATATATCTACAGTACATGTTATCTTACATATATCTACAGTACATGTTATCTTACATATATCTACAGTACATGCTATTTTACATCTATCTACAGTACATGCTATCTACAGTACATGCTATCTTACATCTATCTACAGTACATGCTATCTACAGTACATGCTATCTTACATCTATCTACAGTACATGCTATCTTACATCTATCTACAGTACATGCTATCTACAGTACATGCTATCTACAGTACATGCTATCTTACATATATATACAGTACATGTTATCTTACATATATCTACTGTACATGCTATCTTACATATATCTACAGTACATGTTATCTTACATCTATATACAGTACATGCTATCTTACATCTATCTACAGTACATGCTATCTTACATCTATCTACAGTACAAGCTATCTTACATCTATCTACAGTACATGCTATCTTACATCTATCTACAGTACATGTTATCTTACATCTATCTACAGTACATGCTATCTTACATCTATCTACAGTACATGCTATCTTACATATATCTACAGTACATGCTATCTACAGTACATGCTATCTTACATCTATCTACAGTACATGCTATCTACAGTACATGTTATCTACAGTACATGACACATATCTACAGTACATGTACACACTATCTACAGTACATGCTATATTACATCTATCTACAGTACATGCTATCTACAGTACATGTTATCTTACATCTATCTACAGTACATGTTATCTTACATCTATCTACAGTACATGCTATCTACAGTACATGCTATCTTACATCTATCTACAGTACATGCTATCTTACATTATCTACAGTACATGCTATCTTACATCTATCTACTGTACATGCTATCTTACATCTATCTACAGTACATGCTATCTTACATATATCTACAGTACATGCTATCTTACATCTATCTACAGTACATGCTATTTACATATATCTACAGTACATGCTATCTACAGTACATGTTATCTTACATCTATCTACAGTACATGTTATCTTACATCTATCTACAGTACATGTTATCTTACATCTATCTACAGTACATGTTATCTTACATCTATCTACAGTACATGTTATCTTACATATATCTACAGTACATGTTATCTTACATATATCTACAGTACATGCTATCTTACATATATCTACAGTACATGCTATCTACAGTACATGTTATCTTACATCTATCTACAGTACATGTTATCTTACATCTATCTACAGTACATGCTATCTACAGTACATGCTATCTTACATCTATCTACAGTACATGTTATCTTACATCTATCTACAGTACATGTTATCTTACATCTATCTACAGTACATGTTATCTTACATCTATCTACAGTACATGCTATCTTACATCTATCTACAGTACATGCTATCTTACATCTATCTACAGTACATGTTATCTTACATCTATCTACAGTACATGCTATCTTACATATATCTACAGTACATGCTATCTTACATCTATCTACAGTACATGCTATCTTACATATATCTACAGTACATGTTATCTACAGTACATGCTATCTACAGTACATGTTATCTTACATATATCTACAGTACATGTTATCTACAGTACATGCTATCTACAGTACATGTTATCTTACATATATCTACAGTACATGTTATCTACAGTACAACATATATCTACAGTACATGCTATCTACAGTACATGTTATCTTACATATATCTACAGTACATGCTATCTTACATATATCTACAGTACATGCTATCTTACATATATCTACAGTACATGCTATATTACATATATCTACAGTACATGCTATCTTACATATATCTACAGTACATGCTATCTTACATCTATCTACAGTACATGCTATCTTACATATATCTACAGGACATGCTATCTTACATCTATCTACAGTACATGTTATCTTACATATATCTACAGTACATGCTATCTTACATATATCTACAGTACATGTTATCTACAGTACATGCTATCTACAGTACATGTTATCTTACATATATCTACAGTACATGCTATCTTACATATATCTACAGTACATGTTATCTTACATATATCTACAGTACATGCTATATTACATCTATCTACAGTACATGCTATCTACAGTACATGTTATCTTACATCTATCTACAGTACATGTTATCTTACATATATCTACAGTACATGCTATCTACAGTACATGCTATCTTACATCTATCTACAGTACATGCTATCTACAGTACATGTTATCTACAGTACATGCTATCTTACATATATCTACAGTACATGCTATCTTACATCTATCTACAGTACATGCTATCTTACATATATCTACAGTACATGCTATCTTACATCTATCTACAGTACATGCTATATTACATATATCTACAGTACATGCTATCTACAGTACATGTTATCTTACATCTATCTACAGTACATGTTATCTTACATCTATCTACAGTACATGTTATCTTACATCTATCTACAGTACATGTTATCTTACATCTATCTACAGTACATGTTATCTTACATATATCTACAGTACATGTTATCTTACATATATCTACAGTACATGTTATCTTACATATATCTACAGTACATGCTATCTACAGTACATGTTATCTTACATCTATCTACAGTACATGTTATCTTACATCTATCTACAGTACATGCTATCTACAGTACATGTTATCTTTCATCTATCTACAGTACATGTTATCTTACATCTATCTACAGTACATGTTATCTTACATCTATCTACAGTACATGTTATCTTACATCTATCTACAGTACATGCTATCTTACATCTATCTACAGTACATGCTATCTTACATCTATCTACAGTACATGTTATCTTACATCTATCTACAGTACATGCTATCTTACATATATCTACAGTACATGCTATCTTACATCTATCTACAGTACATGCTATCTTACATATATCTACAGTACATGTTATCTACAGTACATGCTATCTACAGTACATGTTATCTTACATATATCTACAGTACATGTTATCTACAGTACATGCTATCTACAGTACATGTTATCTTACATATATCTACAGTACATGTTATCTACAGTACATGTTATCTTACATATATCTACAGTACATGCTATCTACAGTACATGTTATCTTACATATATCTACAGTACATGCTATCTTACATATATCTACAGTACATGCTATCTTACATATATCTACAGTACATGCTATATTACATATATCTACAGTACATGCTATCTTACATATATCTACAGTACATGCTATCTTACATCTATCTACAGTACATGCTATCTTACATATATCTACAGGACATGCTATCTTACATCTATCTACAGTACATGTTATCTTACATATATCTACAGTACATGCTATCTTACATATATCTACAGTACATGTTATCTACAGTACATGCTATCTACAGTACATGTTATCTTACATATATCTACAGTACATGCTATCTTACATATATCTACAGTACATGTTATCTTACATATATCTACAGTACATGCTATCTTACATATATCTACAGTACATGCTATCTTACATATATCTACAGTACATGCTATCTTACATCTATCTACAGTACATGCTATATACAGTACATGCTATCTACAGTACATGCTATCTTACATATATCTACAGTACATGTTATCTTACATATATCTACTGTACATGCTATCTTACATATATCTACAGTACATGCTATCTACAGTACATGTTATCTTACATCTATATACAGTACATGCTATCTTAGATCTATCTACAGTACATGCTATCTTACATCTATCTACAGTACAAGCTATCTACAGTACATGTTATCTACAGTACATGCTATCTTACATCTATCTACAGTACATGTTATCTTACATCTATCTACAGTACATGCTATCTTACATCTATCTACAGTACATGCTATCTTACATATATCTACAGTACATGCTATCTTACATCTATCTACAGTACATGCTATCTTACATATATCTACAGTACATGTTATCTTACATCTATCTACAGTACATGCTATCTTACATATATCTACAGTACATGTTATATACAGTACAAGCTATCTACAGTACATGTTATCTACAGTACATGTTATCTACAGTACATGTTATCTACAGTACATGTTATCTACAGTACATGTTATATTACATCTATCTACAGTACATGCTATCTTACATATATCTACAGTACATGCTATCTTACATCTATCTACAGTACATGCTATATTACATCTATCTACAGTACATGCTATCTACAGTACATGTTATCTTACATCTATCTACAGTACATGTTATCTTACATATATCTACAGTACATGTTATCTTACATATATCTACAGTACATGCTATCTACAGTACATGCTATCTTACATCTATCTACAGTACATGCTATCTACAGTACATGTTATCTACAGTACATGCTATCTTACATATATCTACATTACATGCTATCTTACATCTATCTACAGTACATGCTATCTTACATATATCTACAGTACATGCTATCTTACATCTATCTACAGTACATGCTATATTACATCTATCTACAGTACATGCTATCTACAGTACATGTTATCTTACATCTATCTACAGTACATGTTATCTTACATCTATCTACAGTACATGTTATCTTACATCTATCTACAGTACATGTTATCTTACATCTATCTACAGTACATGTTATCTTACATATATCTACAGTACATGTTATCTTACATATATCTACAGTACATGTTATCTTACATATATCTACAGTACATGCTATCTACAGTACATGTTATCTTACATCTATCTACAGTACATGTTATCTTACATCTATCTACAGTACATGCTATCTACAGTACATGTTATCTTACATCTATCTACAGTACATGTTATCTTACATCTATCTACAGTACATGCTATCTTACATATATCTACAGTACATGTTATCTTACATCTATCTACAGTACATGCTATCTTACATATATCTACAGTACATGTTATCTACAGTACAAGCTATCTACAGTACATGTTATATACAGTACATGTTATCTACAATACATGTTATCTACAGTACATGTTATCTTACATCTATCTACAGTACATGTTATTATACATCTATCTACATTACATGCTATCTTACATCTATCTACAGTACATGCTATCTTACATCTATCTACAGTACATGTTATCTTACATCTATCTACAGTACATATTATCGTACATCTATCTACAGTACATGCTATCTTACATCTAACCGGTACTCTCGTCTCCCTAATAGTAGTGTTTGTCTATTGTTGATTAACAGTTATGCTGATTGACAGTTCTGCTGATTGACAGTTATGCTGATTGACAGTTCTGCTGATTAACCATTATGCTGATTGACAGTTCTGCATATTGACAGTTATACTTAATGACAGTTATGCTTAATGACAGTTCTTATGATTGACACATTTGCTGTTTGACAGTTCTGCTGATTGCCATATTTGTCGATTGAGATTTCTACTGATTGACAGTTCTTATGATTGACAGTTATGCTGATTGACAGTTCTGTTGGTTAACAGTTCTGCTGATTGACAGTTTCTATGATTGACAGTTCTGCTGATTAACAGTTCTATTGATGGACAGTTCTATTGATTGACATATCCACTGACTGAAATTTCTGCTGACTTGACAGTTATGCTAACAAACCATTATGTTTATTGACAGTTCTGTTGATGACTTGACTTTTATACTGACTGACAATTCTATGGAATGAGTTTCGCAGACTGACATGTCGTCTGATTGACAATTTTGCCGATTGAAAGTTCTATTAGTTGACAGCTCTATTAGTTGACAGTTCTGCTGATTGACAGGTCGTCTCATTAGTATTTCTATTGATTGCCATTCTATTGATTTTATGCCAATTTCGTAATGCAACCTACCCTGTTTATCCGCCTCCGTGGTCGAGTGGTTAATGTCTCTGACTTATATACCACTGTAACCCATCATCACTGATGGTCACGGGTTCGAGCCCCGCTCAGGCCGTGTCTCATTTATATGAAAAAGATGGCAGTTTCTTACGGAGGTTGGTGCACCCAAGTACTGGTTAACTGCTGGAGCCTGCCCAGGAAAGGTGTTGTTAAGTAAACTGTCCGCCTGCGATATAGCCCGAAATAGTGCTGATGCAGGCGTATAACCCAAAGTATATAATAACAACCTACCCTGTATATATAAAGACCATCCACCAGTAGAGATTGGCGCTGTCCGGCACATTGTCTCGTAATATGTTAAATATGTGTTGATAATGGACTGCCGGGAGTTAACCCATTCAACACCAAGTAACTGACATGGACTGGTCCATGATATTTTTAGACCAATAAATTAATAACAAAATTACATTTGGATCAGTTCATTTATCAAAATGGGTATTTTTTTTCTCTAAAAATAGTTATATTACTTGAAAAAAGTGCAGATCCTGATGAGACGGCTCGTCACGAGCCGGCTCATCTGGATCTACACTTTTTTGTAAGCCAATTTAGAGGTTAGTGGTGTTGAAAGGGTTAAACATGGTGGTTAGATGGTCTTTATCAAAAGGTTGGTGTATAGATTAAATGTCGCTTTCAGGTTGTACAATAAGGAGTCGGCTTTGGAGTTCTTGATTGACAGGAGCAAGTTTGAGTGTGCCACGAGCTTCGAACACCTGAGAGGACTCAAGGTCAGATGTTGTTGTTATTGTTGAATAGTTACCGATGCAACAAACTGTCTTTACTGTGAAAGTTTGTGCGATGAAACACCGTGATTTTTGTGTTTTGTTTGATCAACGTTTCACAATAAAGCCATTTGTTATATCATGTTGCTACATATGGTATAGTTAGGTCCTCCCCTCTCCCCCCCCACACACCCATCAGGGGGAGACCTATTCCTTTTGCCTTTCCGCCTCTCCGATTTCACATGCACTTCATCTCCAAACCACCTTGATCAATTTTCAATATTATGTAAGATTTTATTGATTTGTTTTGTTCAGTAGTTGTGGATATATTATATAAGGCCCTGTGAACATTTCTATAACACACAGCTTCTCCACGCTTCATCTCCAAAACCCATTTTTGTAGCAGTTTTGGTTTTAAAATGTGCAAATTAAAGTGTTTTGCTTCTCCTGAAATGTTGTAAAGATGCAAATTGGGCATTTCAAATTGAGATCATCAATATTGTACAAATATGACATTTTATTGCAATAATGACTTGCTATATTTCACTTCCATGCTTTTATAATTTATTACTCGACTGAAGCAACGCTTGAGTGGAGAGGTGGGCAACACTGAGTGGAGAGGTGGGCAACACTGAGAGGAGAGGTGGGCAACACTGAGTGGAGAGGTGGGCAACACTGAGTGGAGAGGTGGGCAACATTGAGTGGAGAGGTGGGCAACACTGAGTGGAGAGGTGGGCAACACTGAGTGGAGAGGTGGGCAACACTGAGTGGAGAGGTGGGCAAATACTGAGTGGAGAGGTTGCAACACTGAGTGGAGAGGTGGGCAACACTTAGTGGAGAGGTGGGCAACACTGAGTGGAGAGGTGGTCAGCACTGAGTGGAGAGGGGGAAACACTGAGTGGAGAGGTGGCAACATTGAGTGGAGATAGGCAACATTGAGTGGAGAGGTTGGCAACACTGAGTGGAGAGGTTGGCAACACTGAGTGGAGAGGTTGGCAACACTGAGTGGAGAGGTTGAACACTGAGTGGAGAGGTGGCAACACTGAGTGGAGAGTGGGCATACATTTTTTCAAAACCCATTTCTAGTTGTTATATAGGATACATTGGTTTTAGTGGAATGAGAAACAGTTGTCAGTTACTGCCCCTGGGTACTATTGGTTTTAGTGGAATGAGAAACAGTTGTCAGTTGCTGCCCCTGGGTACTATTGGTTTTAGTGGAATGAGAAACAGTTGTCAGTTACTGCCCCTGGGTACTATTGGTTTTAGTGGAATGAGAAATAGTTGTCAGTTGCTGCCCCTGGGTACTATTGGTTTTAGTGGAATGAGAAACAGTTGTCAGTTGCTGCCCCTGGGTACTATTGGTTTTAGTGGAATGAGAAACAGTTGTCAGTTGCTGCCCCTGGGTACTATTGGTTTTAGTGGAATGAGAAACAGTTGTCAGTTGCTGCCCCTGGGTACTATTGGTTTTAGTAGAATGAGAAACAGTTGTCAGTTACTGCCCCTGGGTACTATTGGTTTTAGTGGAATGAGAAACAGTTGTCAGTTACTGCCCCTGGGTACTATTGGTTTTAGTGGAATGAGAAACAGTTGTCAGTTACTGCCCCTGGGTACTATTGGTTTTAGTAGAATGAGAAACAGTTGTCAGTTACTGCCCCTGGGTACTATTGGTTTTAGTGGAATGAGAAACAGTTGTCAGTTACTGCCCCTGGGTACTATTGGTTTTAGTGGAATGAGAAACAGTTGTCAGTTACTGCCCCTGGGTACTATTGGTTTTAGTGGAATGAGAAACAGTTGTCAGTTACTGCCCCTGGGTACTATTGGTTTTAGTGGAATGAGAAACAGTTGTCAGTTACTGCCCCTGGGTACTATTGGTTTTAGTGGAATGAGAAACAGTTGTCAGTTACTGCCCCTGGGTACTATTGGTTTTAGTGGAATGAGAAACAGTTGTCAGTTACTGCCCCTGGGTACTATTGGTTTTAGTAGAATGAGAAACAGTTGTCAGTTGCTGCCCCTGGGTACTATTGGTTTTAGTGGAATGAGAAACAGTTGTCAGTTGCTGCCCCTGGGTACTATTGGTTTTAGTAGAATGAGAAACAGTTGTCAGTTGCTGCCCCTGGGTACTATTGGTTTTAGTAGAATGAGAAACAGTTGTCAGTTACTGCCCCTGGGTACTATTGGTTTTAGTAGAATGAGAAACAGTTGTCAGTTGCTGCCCCTGGGTACTATTGGTTTTAGTGGAATGAGAAAAAGTTGTCAGTTACTGCCCCTGGGTACTATTGGTTTTAGTGGAATGAGAAACAGTTGTCAGTTACTGCCCCTGGGTACTATTGGTTTTAGTGGAATGAGAAACAGTTGTCAGTTACTGCCCCTGGGTACTATTGGTTTTAGTGGAATGAGAAACAGTTGTCAGTTACTGCCCCTGGGTACTATTGGTTTTAGTGGAATGAGAAACAGTTGTCAGTTACTGCCCCTGGGTACTATTGGTTTTAGTGGAATGAGAAACAGTTGTCAGTTACTGCCCCTGGGTACTATTGGTTTTAGTAGAATGAGAAACAGTTGTCAGTTGCTGCCCCTGGGTACTATTGGTTTTAGTGGAATGAGAAACAGTTGTCAGTTACTGCCCCTGGGTACTATTGGTTTTAGTGGAATGAGAAACAGTTGTCAGTTGCTGCCCCTGGGTACTATTGGTTTTAGTAGAATGAGAAACAGTTGTCAGTTGCTGCCCCTGGGTACTATTGGTTTTAGTAGAATGAGAAACAGTTGTCAGTTACTGCCCCTGGGTACTATTGGTTTTAGTAGAATGAGAAACAGTTGTCAGTTGCTGCCCCTGGGTACTATTGGTTTTAGTGGAATGAGAAAAAGTTGTCAGTTACTGCCCCTGGGTACTATTGGTTTTAGTAGAATGAGTAACAGTTGTCAGTTGCTGCCCCTGGGTACTATTGGTTTTAGTAGAATGAGAAACAGTTGTCAGTTGCTGCCCCTGGGTACTATTGGTTTTAGTAGAATGAGAAACAGTTGTCAGTTGCTGCCCCTGGGTACTATTGGTTTTAGTGGAATGAGAAACAGTTGTTAGTTGCTGCCCCTGGGTACTATTGGTTTTAGTGGAATGAGAAACAGTTGTCAGTTGCTGCCCCTGGGTACTATTGGTTTTAGTAGAATGAGAAACAGTTGTCAGTTGCTGCCCCTGGGTACTATTGGTTTTAGTAGAATGAGAAACAGTTGTCAGTTGCTGCCCCTGGGTACTATTGGTTTTAGTGGAATGAGAAACAGTTGTCAGTTACTGCCCCTGGGTACTATTGGTTTTAGTGGAATGAGAAACAGTTGTCAGTTACTGCCCCTGGGTACTATTGGTTTTAGTAGAATGAGAAACAGTTGTCAGTTGCTGCCCCTGGGTACTATTGGTTTTAGTGGAATGAGAAACAGTTGTCAGTTACTGCCCCTGGGTACTATTGGTTTTAGTAGAATGAGAAACAGTTGTCAGTTGCTGCCCCTGGGTAGTATTGGTTTTAGTAGAATGAGAAACAGTTGTCAGTTACTGCCCCTGGGTACTACTAGTTTTAGTAGAATGAGAAACAGTTGTCAGTTGCTGCCCCTGGGTACTATTGGTTTTAGTGGAATGAGAAACAGTTGTCAGTTACTGCCCCTGGGTACTATTGGTTTTAGTGGAATGAGAAACAGTTGTCAGTTGCTGCCCCTGGGTACTATTGGTTTTAGTGGAATGAGAAACAGTTGTCAGTTACTGCCCCTGGGTACTATTGGTTTTAGTAGAATGAGAAACAGTTGTCAGTTGCTGCCCCTGGGTAGTATTGGTTTTAGTAGAATGAGAAACAGTTGTCAGTTACTGCCCCTGGGTACTACTAGTTTTAGTAGAATGAGAAACAGTTGTCAGTTGCTGCCCCTGGGTACTATTGGTTTTAGTGGAATGAGAAACAGTTGTCAGTTACTGCCCCTGGGTACTATTGGTTTTAGTGGAATGAGAAACAGTGTCAGTTGCTGCCCCTGGGTACTATTGGTTTTAGTAGAATGAGAAACAGTTGTCAGTTGCTGCCCCTGGGTACTATTGGTTTTAGTGGAATGAGAAACAGTTGTCAGTTACTGCCCCTGGGTACTATTGGTTTTAGTGGAATGAGAAACAGTTGTCAGTTGCTGCCCCTGGGTACTATTGGTTTTAGTAGAATGAGAAACAGTTGTCAGTTGCTGCCCCTGGGTACTATTGGTTTTAGTAGAATGAGAAACAGTTGTCAGTTACTGCCCCTGGGTACTATTGGTTTTAGTAGAATGAGAAACAGTTGTCAGTTGCTGCCCCTGGGTACTATTGGTTTTAGTAGAATGAGAAACAGTTGTCAGTTGCTGCCCCTGGGTACTATTGGTTTTAGTAGAATGAGAAACAGTTGTCAGTTGCTGCCCCTGGGTACTATTGGTTTTAGTAGAATGAGAAACAGTTGTCAGTTGCTGCCCCTGGGTACTATTGGTTTTAGTAGAATGAGAAACAGTTGTCAGTTGCTGCCCCTGGGTACTATTGGTTTTAGTAGAATGAGAAACAGTTGTCAGTTGCTGCCCCTGGGTACTATTGGTTTTAGTGGAATGAGAAACAGTTGTCAGTTACTGCCCCTGGGTACTATTGGTTTTAGTAGAATGAGAAACAGTTGTCAGTTGCTGCCCCTGGGTAGTATTGGTTTTAGTAGAATGAGAAACAGTTGTCAGTTACTGCCCCTGGGTACTACTAGTTTTAGTAGAATGAGAAACAGTTGTCAGTTGCTGCCCCTGGGTACTATTGGTTTTAGTGGAATGAGAAACAGTTGTCAGTTACTGCCCCTGGGTACTATTGGTTTTAGTGGAATGAGAAACAGTTGTCAGTTGCTGCCCCTGGGTACTATTGGTTTTAGTGGAATGAGAAACAGTTGTCAGTTACTGCCCCTGGGTACTATTGGTTTTAGTAGAATGAGAAACAGTTGTCAGTTGCTGCCCCTGGGTAGTATTGGTTTTAGTAGAATGAGAAACAGTTGTCAGTTACTGCCCCTGGGTACTACTAGTTTTAGTAGAATGAGAAACAGTTGTCAGTTGCTGCCCCTGGGTACTATTGGTTTTAGTGGAATGAGAAACAGTTGTCAGTTACTGCCCCTGGGTACTATTGGTTTTAGTGGAATGAGAAACAGTTGTCAGTTACTGCCCCTGGGTACTATTGGTTTTAGTGGAATGAGAAACAGTTGTCAGTTACTGCCCCTGGGTACTATTGGTTTTAGTGGAATGAGAAACAGTTGTCAGTTGCTGCCCCTGGGTACTATTGGTTTTAGTGGAATGAGAAACAGTTGTCAGTTACTGCCCCTGGGTACTATTGGTTTTAGTAGAATGAGAAACAGTTGTCAGTTGCTGCCCCTGGGTACTATTGGTTTTAGTAGAATGAGAAACAGTTGTCAGTTACTGCCCCTGGGTACTATTGGTTTTAGTAGAATGAGAAACAGTTGTCAGTTGCTGCCCCTGGGTACTATTGGTTTTAGTAGAATGAGAAACAGTTGTCAGTTACTGCCCCTGGGTACTATTATAGTAGCTTGAATCCTTTTAATTTAATATGTCTGGTTTTATGATAGTTTCCTTTACCCCACACACTATCAATATTCCTCTCATTTCTCATCTTGTAAATCCCAACAGATGCCCTTATCCATTTAATAACAAGAGAGTTTGCTGTAACGAGGGATTTTACTAGATTAAATCTGATAATAAGAGAATTTATTGACCATTGTGTGGCGTGGTTCCCTGCAAGTTCGACCCAGATTGAATCAGTGACACCACAGTTACTTATCTTCAGTTTATTAAAAGTACCTATAGAAGTATAATGTAAACTATCCATCGCAATCCGGGGCCAATTAATTAATTGGATTAATATAGGCTGTCCGCAGTGGTTAGCGCGCTCGTTTCTCACCAATGCAACCCGGGTTCGATCCTCGGACCGGGAAGTATGTGAGATGGTACGATGGTCGTCAGATTGGACAGGTGGGTTTTTCTCCGGGTACTCTGGTTTCCTCCCCACATGAATGACCACATATACGCTTTCACCCGAGCCAACGAGAGTGATTAATATAAGTTGTTAGAACTTGCTTCGCAATCGTTGTAAAATAAATAAAGTTTAAATTTAAATTAATTGATTAATCTTGCCATTTCATAAAATTAATAAAGGATCATACTCAGCAGGGGGGCGGGGGGGGACCAATTCAATGGATTTGCTTGTTTTAGACTGATTAGAAAATGATGCAACCGTGCATTAAATGGCACTATAACATTATTAAGTCCGAAAACATTTGCGTTAAAACATTTCATAATGCGCAAAGCAGTGAAAAATAAAATGTTTTATTCCATTGCTTTCAACCAGTGGAAGCCGTGATAGCGCAGTGGATGCGCGTTCGCTTCAGATGCGAAAGGTCCGGAGTTCAAGCCCCGCTGGAACCGTTACGATTGTGCCCTAAGGCAAGGCATTTAAATTCCACGTTGCCTCTTCTCTCTCCCTCGTGGCGATGGATTCCATCAGGAATGAGGTCTCGAGAGTGATTAATATAAGTTGAAATAACTTGTTTCGCAATCGAGCTAAAATAAATTTGTATAACTAACCAGTGGAATAACACATTTTATTTCACTGATAAATTTCTGTTTCACTGGAAAGCGTAAAATAAATACTGTACATGTTGTGTTTTGCAGGACTTGAGACAGTTAAACCTGACAGAGAATCGTAACTTTCGCAATGACAAGTCGGAGAAGGGTGACGCATACATCGATACTCAGGATGCTAAATATATCTGTCCAGTCGTTGGACTTGAGATGAATGGCATGCACAAGTAAGTATATGAAGTGAAATGGAAGAATGGTGACTGAAGCTTGCCTTTGTCAGTGCTAAGCTATATATGCTATACTGCAGGGTTCATTCTAGATCAGAATTTTTGGGAGAAGTGAGAAAGCGCGTGATCGCTTCCTTAAATGGTATTCTTTAATATACTTCTGCAAAATAGTGTTAAAATGCACAGTACAACCATTAAATACAACATTTGTATATAAGGAGTGCTTTATAATGGGCCAGTGTATCATATTAGACAATTTTTTGTTTGAAAATCGTAAAAGGCAAAAAAAAAAAATCCCTGATACTGTACATGTAGGGTTATATATGCTATACTGTACATGTAGGTTATATATGCTATACTGTACATGTAGGTTATATATGCTATACTGTACATGTAGGTTATATATGCTATACTGTACATGTAGTTATATATGCTAAATACTGTACATGTAGGTTATATATGCTATACTGTACATGTAGGTTATATATGCTATACTGTACATGTAGGTTATATATGCTACACTGTACATGTAGGTTATATATGCTATACTGTACATGTATGTTATATATGCTATACTGTACATGTAGGTTATATATGCTACACTGTACATGTAGGTTATGTATGCTATACTGTACATGTAGGTTATATATGCTATACTGTACATGTAGGTTATATATGCTATACTGTACATGTAGGTTATATATGCTATACTGTACATGTAGGTTATATATGCTATACTGTACATGTAGGTTATATATGCTATACTGTACATGTAGGTTATATATGCTATACTGTACATGTAGGTTATATATGCTATACTGTACATTTATATGTATACTGTACATGTAGGTTATATATGCTACACTGTACATGTAGGTTATATATGCTATACTGTACATGTAGGTTATATATGCTACACTGTACATGTAGGTTTATATGCTATACTGTACATGTAGGTTATATATGCTATACTGTACATGTAGGGTTATATATGCTATACTGTACATGTAGGTTATATATGTTATACTGTACATGTAGGTTATATATGCTACACTGTACATGTAGGTTATATATGCTATACTGTACATGTAGGTTATATATGCTACACTGTACATGTAGGTTATATATGCTATACTGTACATGTAGGTTATATATGCTATACTGTACATGTAGGTTATATATGCTATACTGTACATGTAGGTTATATATGCTACACTGTACATGTAGGTTATGTATGCTATACTGTACATGTAGGTTATATATGCTACACTGTACATGTAGGTTATATATGCTACACTGTACATGTAGGTTATATATGCTACGCTGTACATGTAGGTTATATATGCTATGCTGTACATGTAGGTTATATATGCTATACTGTACATGTAGGTTATATATGCTATACTGTACATGTAGGTTATATATGCTATTCTGTACATGTAGATTATATATGTTATGTTGTACATGTAGGTTATATATGTTATACTGTACATGTAGGTTATATATGCAATACTGTACATGTGGGGTTATATAGGCTACACTGTACATGTAGGTTATATATGCTATGCTGTACATGTAGGTTATATATGCTATACTGTACATGTAGGTTATATATGCAATACTGTACATGTGGGGTTATATAGGCTACACTGTACATGTAGGTTATATATGCTATGCTGTACATGTAGGTTATATATGCTATACTGTACATGTAGGTTATATATGCAATACTGTACATGTGGGGTTATATAGGCTACACTGTACATGTAGGTTATATATGCTATGCTGTACATGTAGGTTATATATGCTATACTGTACATGTAGGTTATATATGCAATACTGTACATGTGGGGTTATATAGGCTACACTGTACATGTAGGTTATATATGCTATGCTGTACATGTAGGTTATATATGCTATACTGTACATGTAGGTTATATATGCAATACTGTACATGTGTGGTTATATATGCTACACTGTACATGTAGGTTATATATGCTATGCTGTACATGTAGATTATATATGTTATGCTGTACATGTAGGTTATATATGTTATACTGTACATGTAGGTTATATATGTTATACTGTACATGTAGGTTTATATATGCAATACTGTACATGTGGGGTTATATATGCTACACTGTACATGTAGGTTATATATGCTATACTGTACATGTAGGTTATATATGCTATACTGTACATGTAGGTTATATCTGCTATACTGTACATGTAGGTTATATATGCTATACTGTACATGTAGGTTATATCTGGAGGATCTGTTTGTCATCTAACATTGAACAAGCAGTGCTAAACTGACCTGTTATATATGCTATAATAACCTCTGGACCAAGGTGTGTCTTGGTGCAACTAGTAATTTTGTTATCATAATTAGAGAAAACATTTGACTAGTTTGCTGAGCTTTGCACCTGTCTGTGCCTGGAATACCGCGTTCCTTTTCTTCCGTTATCAAATTGATCTCAGTTTAAAATTGATCTCAGTTTAAAATTAAAATTTAACTTTTGTTGCACCTTTGGGCATTAGCAAAAGTATGAAGAACTATTCATTGACATGTTGTGTGTGTTGTTCTGTAGGTTTTCCTTCCTGTGGGGTTGTGGCTGTGTGCTGTCGGAGAGGGCAATGAAGGAGGTCAAAGGTGATGCCTGTCATAAGGTAAAGTCAAAAGACCGTAACATGCAGTTTATTTATAAGACAGTACGCAAGCTTAGCAAGAAGCAATAGTATCTGCCTCATTTGTCAAATATACACTAGATCCAGTTGTTGTGGCGTCCGTGGTCCAGTGGTAGAGCGTCGGATTTGGAATTGACTGGTCCCGGGTTCGATACTCGGTCAGGCCACGTATGTAGTGTCATTGAGCAGCACCTCACACACATTGCTTAGTACTGGTTAACCGCTATGGTCGGCTAAGCCTGCCCAGGAAAACATGTCTAGGTCCCCGCAAAGGGATTGACATTAATGAAACATACATACATACACTATTTTATGGTTATATGTGCGTGGGGGTGGGCTAACAGTAAACTTAAGTTTGTAGGCTTCAAATCACTTGCCCCTTACATGGAAAATCGGCCTCAAAATCAATTTTGGACCGTTTGGAGCCATGAATGTGATCAAAGAATTAATAGATATTTACCCTATAGCAGTTATTATAAAATCCAATTTCCAAAATTATTTGTCTCCAAGTTAAGAAATCTGTGTTAATATTCCAATTTTAAACCTGTCAGCTAATCCCTAGTATTTCCCCACACGTGGTCTTTTCAGACAAGTTTGACTGTTTCACATGTACTGAAAAATGTGTAAACCAAAATAAATGGGGGGGAGGAAGCAACCATTACAAATACATGTACTTCTCTTTTGTGCAGTGTGGCAAGGTGTTCATTGGGAAGGATGTTGTGCCACTGAATGGTACCGTTGAGGAAGTGGATGTGTTACATGCACGGATGGAGGAAAGAAGGTTACAGCAAAAACTAGACAAGGTAAATATACCCATTCTAAATGATAGCTTGACTTATAGAGGTAACTTGACTTATAGAGGTAACTTGACTTATAGAGGTAACTTGACTTATCGAGGTAACTTGACTTATAGAGGTAACTTGACATATAGAGGTAACTTGACTGTTTAGAGGTAGCTTGACATATAGAGGTAACTTGATTTATAGAGGTAACTTGACTTATAGTGGTAACTTGACTTTTTAGAGGTAGCTTGACATATAGAGGTAACTTGACTTATAGAGGTAACTTGACTTATAGAGGTAACTTGACTTATAGAGGTATCTTGACTTATTAAGGTAACTTGACTTATAGAAGTAGTTTGACTGATAGAGGTAACTTGACTTATAGAAGTAGTTTGACTGATAGAGGTATCTTGACTTATAGAGGTAACTTGACTTATAGAAGTAGTTTGACTGATAGAGGTAACTTGACTTATAGAAGTAGTTTGACTTATAGAGGTAACTTGACTTATAGAAGTAGTTTGACTGATAGAGGTAACTTGACTTATAGAAGTAGTTTGACTTATAGAGGTAACTTGACTTATAGAAGTAGTTTGACTGATAGAGGTATCTTGACTTATAGAGGTAACTTGACTTATAGAAGTAGTTTGACTGATAGAGGTAACTTGACTTATAGAAGTAGCTTAGATTTATGGAAGTAACTTGACTTTTATAGATAACTATAGTAGTGACGTGACTGATAAAGGAGCTTGATTTATGGAGGTAGCTTGATTTATAGAGGTTGATTTATAATTGTGACTTTAAGCCAAGGTCACATGTTGCGGTACTATTCACAGGGCATGTAATTTAGCCACAGATGCTTCTGGATTAGAACATCCTCTGTATTTATCTGGCCTATCCTCTGTATCTATCTGGCCTATCCTCTGTATCTATCTGGCCTATCCTCTGTATCTATCTGGCCTATTCTCTGTATCTATCTGGCCTATCCTCTGTATCTATCTGGCCTATCCTCTGTATCTATCTGACCTATCCTCTGTATCTATCTGGCCTATCCTCTGTATCTATCTGGCCTATCCTCTGTATCTGTCTGGCATATCCTCTGTATATATCTGGCCTATTCTCTGTATCTATCTGGCCTATCCTCTGTATCTATCTGACCTATCCTCTGTATCTATCTGGCCTATCCTCTGTATCTATCTGGCCTATCCTCTGTATCTGTCTGGCATATCCTCTGTATATATCTGGCCTATTCTCTGTATATATCTGGCCTATCCTCTGTATCTATCTGACCTATCCTCTGTATCTATCTGGCCTATCCTCTGTATCTATCTGGCCTATCCTCTGTATCTATCTGGCCTATCCTCTGTATCTATCTGACCTATCCTCTGTATCTATCTGGCCTATCCTCTGTATCTATCTGGCCTATCCTCTAAAACATATAAACCACTGATGGAAACACCAACCGGTTGCATTGATACAAACTTAATACAAAATGTACACACCAGGTGTTCTAACTTTACAGAAAGCAAAAAAGTCAAAGAAACAGAAATGTGAAACTGCAACAACAACAACATCATCATCATCATCATCATCATCGTCATCAGCTGCAGAATCGGAATGTGGACCGAGTGCATGTAAACAGCCCAAACTGGAGTTTCCATCATCTAAACTGACCAATGGAATCAAAGGAGATTCAAAATTGACCAATGGAATCAAAGGAGATTCAAAATTGACCAATGGAATCAAAGGGTCAAAGATCTCTGCTATAGACTCTAAACAAAAAGTGAGCAATGGGAGCACAGTAAGGAGTTTGAATGACATGGTGGACTTGCCCCAAAATGGAAGCATACAGAAAGACCCAAAAGCAAGCACAGCTTATAAGGCACTATTTACGACGAGTGATAGGGCGAAAAATCAGATGAAAGGTCATTGGGTGACATCTAATCCATACTGGATGTAAACTGCAGCCTATCAACATAAATGTTAGGGTGACATCTAATCTATACTGGATGTAAACTGCAGCCTATCAACATAAATGTTATGGTGACATCTAATCTATACTGGATGTAAACTGCAGCCTATCAACATAAATGTTATGGTGACATCTAATCTATACTGGATGTAAACTGCAGCCTATCAACATAAATGTTATGGTGACATCTAATCTATACTGGAAGTAAACTGCAGCCTATCAACATAAATGTTAGGGTGACATCTAATCTATACTGGATGTAAACTGCAGCCTATCAACATAAATGTTAGGGTGACATCTAATCTATACTGGATGTAAACTGCAGCCTATCAACATAAATGTTAGGGTGACATCTAATCTATACTGGATGTAAACTGCAGCCTATCAACATAAATGTTAGGGTGACATCTAATCTATACTGGATGTAAACTGCAGCCTATCAACATAAATGTTAGGGTGACATCTAATCTATACTGGATGTAAACTGCAGCCTATCAACATAAATGTTAGGGTGACATCTAATCTATACTGGATGTAAACTGCAGCCTATCAACATAAATGTTAGGGTGACATCTAATCTATACTGGATGTAAACTGCAGCCTATCAACATAAATGTTAGGGTGACATCTAATCTATACTGGATGTAAACTGCAGCCTATCAACATAAATGTTAGGGTGACATCTAATCTATACTGGATGTAAACTGCAGCCTATCAACATAAATGTTAGGGTGACATCTAATCTATACTGGATGTAAACTGCAGCCTATCAACATAAATGTTAGGGTGACATCTAATCTATACTGGATGTAAACTGCAGCCTATCAACATAAATGTTAGAGTGACATCTAATCTATACTGGATGTAAAACCCAAGCTTATAAACGTTAGTGATGTAACAACAACAGTAGTAAGAACAATCTGGTCTTAGTTTTAAAATAAGCTCAGTTTATTTGCTATAACCCTTTCCCCCATATAGAAGTGGTCCTCAACGCCATTACCATGGTTACATTAATAGTCAAACAAACATAAAACCTCGCAGTAAAGCTCGTCACAATATAGTTGATGCAAACCTGAATAATTGTGAGCAGTCTCTATGGAAGTGGGATAGATATGCTGACTGGTAAATGTACCTGTATTGATTCTGATTGGTTAATTACAGTCGTATGTATGGAGAGAGACTAGCGTATGTGCGTACATCACCACAGGGGAAAGGGTTAAAAGAAGAAAATAATTCCTACACACTATAGGTATTAGGACAGTAACTGTTGTGGGACAAGCTGTCTGAGAAATACTATGACAAATCTTTTTGAAGTGATGTACTCTAAAAAACAAAACTTGTGATATTGATCATTAATTGCCTAGTATAGTTGGTGTCAATTCAACTGTCTTTCAACTTATTTAGGGAGGGACACACAAGGTCATGACATCGCAGTGGTAACGTGTTTGCTTCAAGTGCGAACAATTCTATCGGGAATGAGGTCTCGAGAGTGATTAATATAACTTGTTTCGCAATCAAGCTAAAATAAATTTGTATAAAATAGAATGCACTATATTGGTATTGGGTGTTATAGGATTATATTATGGACAATTGTTAAATGTACCTGTAACTGGATGAACGTCATTTAGCCTTACTCAACACTTACCCATTGTTAAATGTACCTGTAACTGGATGAACGTCATTTAGCCTTACTCAACACTTACCCATTGTTAAATGTACCTGTAACTGGATGAACGTCATTTAGCCTTACTCAACACTTACCCATTGTTAAATGTACCTGAAACTGGATGAACGTCATTTAGCCTTACTCAACACTTACCCATTGTTAAATGTACCTGTAACTGGATGAACGTCATTTATCCTTACTCAACACTTACCCATTGTTAAATGTACCTGTAACTGGATGAACGTCATTTAGCCTTACTCAGCACTTACCCATTGTTAAATGAACGTCATTTAGCCTTACTCAACACTTACCCATTGTTAAATGTACCTGTAACTGGATGAACGTCATTTAGCCTTACTCAGCACTTACCCATTGTTAAATGAACGTCATTTAGCCTTACTCAACACTTACATTGTTAAATGAACGTCATTTAGCCTTACTCCAACACTTACCCATTGTTAAATGTACGTCATTTAGCCTTACTCAACACTTACCCATTGTTAAATGTACGTCATTTAGCCTTACTCAACACTTACCCATTGTTAAATGTACCTGTAACTGGATGAACGTCATTTAGCCTTATTCAACACTTACCCATTGTTAAATGTACCTGTAACTGGATGAACGTCATTTAGCCTTACTCAACACTTACCCATTGTTAAATGTACGTCATTTAGCCTTACTCAACACTTACCCATTGTTAAATGTACCTGTAACTGGATGAACGTCATTTAGCCTTACTCAACACTTACCCATTGTTAAATGTACCTGTAACTGGATGAACGTCATTTAGCCTTACTCAACACTTGCCCATTGTTAAATGTACCTGTAACTGGATAAACGTCATTTAGCCTTACTCAGCACTTACCCATTGTTAAATGAACGTCATTTAGCCTTACTCAACACTTACCCATTGTTAAATGTACGTCATTTAGCCTTACTCAACACTTACCCATTGTTAAATGTACCTGTAACTGGATGAACGTCATTTAGCCTTACTCAACACTTACCCATTGTTAAATGTACCTGTAACTGGATGAACGTCATTTAGCCTTACTCAACACTTACTTGTCTTCAACAACAAATAATACCCTATAAATACTCATACTAACCCCTAAAGGGACAGGTCATCCTGCCCTAACTACCCTAACTATAAGCCAGATACAGCCTACTTTATGTATGAAATTGTGTAAATAGCCTGGTATTAATGTTTAAAGTCTTTTATGCATTTATTTCATTCTTCAACTGGATTGCAGAAGGTCACTGATTCTACGCGGGTAGGATGAACCATCCCAGAAATACTGTTCAGAGGGGCACACAAAGTCTTCCTCCATCAATAATGGCTGAAGAGGCGCCATATGACCTGAGCTGTTGGTGAAACTTTCAACACCAAAAACAAACAAACAAATTCTCCAATTGTAAATATTCTGCTATAAATCATGGATGTTGATCCTTGGGTTTTATTGTTACCGTCAGACTCTCGGGTTTTTCGTACAGTGGATGTATTGACCTCTATGCAACATTAACCCATTTCATTCTGGATATATTTAAAGGCTTTTGCAAACAACATAGATCCAGATCAGCCGCAGCGTGACGCTGCGTGCTGATCAGGATCTATGTTGTTTGCTGCATAGCCAAGTGTCTTAGCAAGATCATCTGAATAGCAAACAGCATAGATCCTGATCAGACGGCTCATTCCGTGGCGGTTGATCTGGCTCTAGTTTCTTTGCAGATACCGTTTGAACGGTATCCAGAATGAAATGGGTTAATCGTGTTTGCTTTCGGGTTTAGAGTCACACCAACAAGTTAGTCAGACGGCGACTCTCCAGCTATTATTGGTGGAGGAACACCTCGAATATTCCTCCGAGCAGTATTTCAGTCGTTGCTGGACACCCGGGTAGAACCTCCAACCTACCGCAAGCCAGCTGGATAGCCTCCTCAGACGAAAGTATTTGAAACCCCCAGTGGGATTCAAACCTACAGCGGTGAGGGGCTAGTGATTTCAAGTCGACGACCGTTACTACTTTGCCATGGAGGCATTGATCTTGATTATATCAGCTCTCCGAAGCTGTTTGTTGTACTACAGTTTGTCTCGTTATGCACCACCTGCAATAACATGAACTAAGCTAGTGACAAATGCAGAGTTATCACGCTGAAATAATGTTGTAAGGGAGACAACCAATAAGAAACACAAGTAAAAGTTTCAATGTGATATTGAAAACAAAAGTGTAAATGATATTGTCGGATTTATATTGGTTTGGTTCGTAAACGTCTGGTAGCTGTGTATGACTGGTCGGTTTCACAACAGTTAAGTACCAGTCTACAATTGTGATTGTTGGTTTGCCTGTAATGCGGTGTACCAACAATTCTAAAGAACCACTCTGAACAACCCTGTGGTGTTATTACTGACTATATCTCGGTGTACATGGACATACCACTGACCATATCTCAGTGCACATGGACATACCACTGACTATATCTCAGTGCACATGGACATACCACTGACCATATCTCGGTGTACATGGACATACCACTGACCATATCTCGGTGTACATGGACATACCACTGACCATATCTCGGTGTACATGGACATAACACTGACCATATCTCGGTGTACATGGACATACCACTGACCATATCTCAGTGTACATAGACATACCACTGACCATATCTCAGTGTACATGGACATACCACTGACCATATCTCAGTGTACATGGACATACCACTGACCATATCTCAGTGTACATGGACATACCACTGACCATATCTCAGTGTACATGGACATACCACTGACCATATCTCGGTGTACATGGACATACCACTGACCATATCTCGGTGTACATGGACATGCCACTGACCATATCTCGGTGTACATGGACATACCACTGACCATATCTCGGTGTACATGGACATACCACTGACCATATCTCGGTGTACATGGACATACCACTGACCATATCTCGGTGTACATGGACATACCACTGACCATATCTCGATGTACATGGACATACCACTGACCATATCTCGGTGTACATGGACATACCACTGACCATATCTCAGTGTACATGGACATACCACTCACCATATCTCGGTGTACATGGACATACCACTGACCATATCTCGGTGTACATGGACATACCACTGACCATATCTCAGTGTACATGGACATACCACTCACCATATCTCGGTGTACATGGACATACCACTGACCATATCTCAGTGTACATACCACTGACCATATCTCAGTGTACATGGACATACCACTGACCATATCTCAGTGTACATGGACATACCACTGACCATATCTCAGTGTACATGGACATACCACTGACCATATCTCAGTGTACATGGACATACCACTGACCATATCTCGGTGTACATGGACATACCACTGACCATATCTCAGTGTACATGGACATACCACTGACCATATCTCAGTGTACATGGACATACCACTGACCATATCTCGGTGTACATGGACATACCACTGACCATATCTCAGTGTACATGGACATACCACTCACCATATCTCGGTGTACATGGACATACCACTGACCATATCTCAGTGTACATACCACTGACCATATCTCAGTGTACATGGACATACCACTCACCATATCTCGGTGTACATGGACATACCACTGACCATATCTCAGTGTACATGGACATACCACTGACCATATCTCAGTGTACATGGACATACCACTGACCATATCTCGGTGTACATGGACATACCACTGACCATATCTCAGTGTACATGGACATACCACTGACCATATCTCAGTGTACATGGACATACCACTGACCATATCTCGGTGTACATGGACATACCACATAAAAAAGAAGACTCTAAAGCATGGTTTATGGTAACATAATTTAATATTGCCACGGTTCTTTTTTACATAAACTATTTTATTGGATTAACATTAACTATTTGAATCACAAAATTGATGATGATATACAACCACCAGACTTAATAACCATCGCATCTGATGATGATATACAACCACCAAAGTTACACAACCATCGCATCTGATGATGATATACCACCACCAAACTTACATAACCATCGCATCTGATGATGATATACAACCACCAAACTTACATAACCATGGCATCTGATGATGATATACAACCACCAAACTTACATAACCATGGCATCTGATGATGATATACAACCACCAGACTTACATAACCATGGCATCTGATGATGATATACAACCACCAGACTTACATAACCATGGCATCTGATGATGATATACAACCACCAGACTTACATAACCATGGCATATGATGATGATATACAACCACCAGACTTACATAACCATGGCATCTGATGATGATATACAACCACCAGACTTACATAACCATGGCATCTGATGATGATATACAACCACCAGACTTACATAACCATGGCATCTGATGATGATATACAACCACCAGACTTACATAACCATGGCATCTGATGATGATATACAACCACCAAACTTACATAACCATCGTATCTGATGATGATATACAACCACCAAACTTACATAACCATCGCATCAACTGCTCGTCATTTGTAAAAGTTGATCTCTAGAGATCGAGGATATTTGTGTTTAATTCTGTTAGATATGGATTTATTTAATCTTGTCACGGAAATTTGTATTTCCATGGAAATAAATGCTTAACTTACACGAATAAACACAATTTCTCTTTAAAGTTTTCCAATGAATATTGACGTTATGCTTTTATTCCACATTCCCTCAGTTTTTATCATTTGACTTGTCGGGGATGTTGTGATTTTCATTGAGACAGGTAATTGCATTGATTAATACTAAGGACTGTCGCATACCATTACTATCACCATAACTTACATGTATAGATACAAGATTTCATTGTCCGACACCCTCATTGTAAATACGTTGTACATTCTACTATTGCTACAACTTGATAAAGTAAAATCTATTATTAAGAGCTCTTGTAAAATTTGTTTCACTTAATCATCTAATGAAAATGTTAAAACATTTCTTGTTGAAAGTGTTTATAAAACTTCCGTGGAACAGCAACCGGCACACATTTTGACATGATAAATATCTCAAAAGATCTGCCATTTCATGTGAAACGTGCAACGGTACACCAACCAGTACTGCCATTTCATGGGAAAGGTGTAACGGTACACCAACCTGTACTACCATTTCATGGGAAACGTGTAACGGTACACCAACCAGTACTGCCATTTCATGGGAAACGTGTAACGGTACACCAACCAGTACTACCATTTCATGGGAAACGTGTAACAGTACACCAACCAGTACTGCCATTTCATGGGAAACGTGTAACGGTACACCAACCAGTACTACCATTTCATGGGAAACGTGTAATGGTACACCAACCAGTACTACCATTTCATGGGAAACGTGTAACAGTACACCAACCAGTACTACCATTTCATGGGAAACGTGTAACGGTACACCAACCTGTACTACCATTTCATGGGAAACGTGTAACGGTACACCAACCAGTACTACCATTTCATGGGAAACGTGTAACAGTACACCAACCAGTACTACCGGTAAGATCTGCCATTTCATGGGAAACGTGTAACGGTACACCAACCAGTACTACCATTTCATGGGAAACGTGTAACAGTACACCAACCAGTACTGCCATTTCATGGGAAACGTGTAACGGTACACCAACCAGTACTACCATTTCATGGGAAACGTGTAACAGTACACCGACCAGTACTACCGGAAACGTGTAACGGTACACCGACCAGTACTACCGGAAACGTGTAACGGTACACCAACCAGTACTACCGGTAAGATCTGCCATTTCATGGGAAACGTGTAACAGTACACCAACCAGTACTACCGGTACACCAACCAGTACTACCGGTACACCAACCAGTACTACCGGTACAATCTGCCATTTCCTGAGAAACGTGTAACAGTACACCAACCAGTACTACCGGTACACCAACCAGTACTACTGGTACACCAACCAGTACTACCGGCACACCAACCAGTACTACCAGCACACCAACCAGTACTACCGGTACACCAACCAGTACTACCGGCACACCAACCAGTACTACCGGCACACCAACCAGTACTACCGGCACACCAACCAGTACTACCGGCACACCTACCGGTACACCAACCAGTACTACCGGCACACCAACCAGTACAGTACACCAACCAGTACTACCGGTACACCAACCAGTACTACCGGTACACCAACCAGTACTACCGGCACACCAACCAGTACTACCGGCACACCAACCAGTACTACCGGCACACCAACCGGTACTACCGGTGCACCAACCGGTACTACCGGTACACCAACCGGTACTACCGGTACACCGACCGGTACTACCGGCACACCGACCGGTACTACCGGTACACCAACCAGTACTACCGGTACACCAACCAGTACTACCGGTACACCAACCAGTACTACCGGTACACCAACCAGTACTACCGGTACACCAACCAGTACTACCGGCACACCAACCAGTACTACCGGCACACCAACCGGTACTACCGGCACACCAACCAGTACTACCGGTACACCAACCAGTACTACCGGTACACCAACCAGTACTACCGGTACACCAACCAGTACTACCGGCACACCAACCAGTACTACCGGCACACCAACCAGTACTACCGGTACACCAACCAGTACTACCGGTACACCAACCAGTACTACCGGTACACCAACCAGTACTACCGGCACACCAACCAGTACTACCGGCACACCAACCAGTACTACCGGTACACCAACCAGTACTACCGGTACACCAACCAGTACTACCGGTACACCAACCAGTACTACCGGCACACCAACCAGTACTACCGGCACACCAACCAGTACTACCGGTACACCAACCAGTACTACCGACACACCGACCAGTACTACCGGTACACCGACCATTACTACCGGTACACCGACCAGTACTACCGGCACACCAACCAGTACTACCGGTACACCAACCAGTACTGCCATTTCATGGGAAAGGTGTAACGGTACACCAACCTGTACTACCATTTCATGGGAAACGTGTAACGGTACACCAACCAGTACTGCCATTTCATGGGAAACGTGTAACGGTACACCAACCAGTACTACCATTTCATGGGAAACGTGTAACAGTACACCAACCAGTACTGCCATTTCATGGGAAACGTGTAACGGTACACCAACCAGTACTACCATTTCATGGGAAACGTGTAATGGTACACCAACCAGTACTACCATTTCATGGGAAACGTGTAACAGTACACCAACCAGTACTACCATTTCATGGGAAACGTGTAACGGTACACCAACCTGTACTACCATTTCATGGGAAACGTGTAACGGTACACCAACCAGTACTACCATTTCATGGGAAACGTGTAACAGTACACCAACCAGTACTACCGGTAAGATCTGCCATTTCATGGGAAACGTGTAACGGTACACCAACCAGTACTACCATTTCATGGGAAACGTGTAACAGTACACCAACCAGTACTGCCATTTCATGGGAAACGTGTAACGGTACACCAACCAGTACTACCATTTCATGGGAAACGTGTAACAGTACACCGACCAGTACTACCGGAAACGTGTAACGGTACACCGACCAGTACTACCGGAAACGTGTAACGGTACACCAACCAGTACTACCGGTAAGATCTGCCATTTCATGGGAAACGTGTAACAGTACACCAACCAGTACTACCGGTACACCAACCAGTACTACCGGTACACCAACCAGTACTACCGGTACAATCTGCCATTTCCTGAGAAACGTGTAACAGTACACCAACCAGTACTACCGGTACACCAACCAGTACTACCGGCACACCAACCAGTACTACCAGCACACCAACCAGTACTACCGGTACACCAACCAGTACTACCGGCACACCAACCAGTACTACCAGCACACCAACCAGTACTACCGGTACACCAACCAGTACTACCGGCACACCAACCAGTACTACCGGCACACCAACCAGTACTACCGGCACACCAACCAGTACTACCGGCACACCAACCAGTACTACCGGCACACCTACCGGTACACCAACCAGTACTACCGGCACACCAACCAGTACTACCAGTACAGTACACCAACCAGTACTACCGGTACACCAACCAGTACTACCGGTACACCAACCAGTACTACCGGTACACCAACCAGTACTACCGGCACACCAACCAGTACTACCGGCACACCAACCAGTACTACCGGCACACCAACCGGTACTACCGGTACACCAACCGGTACTACCGGTACACCAACCGGTACTACCGGTACACCAACCGGTACTACCGGCACACCGACCGGTACTACCGGTACACCAACCAGTACTACCGGTACACCAACCAGTACTACCGGTACACCAACCAGTACTACCGGTACACCAACCAGTACTACCGGTACACCAACCAGTTCTATCGGTACACCAACCAGTACTACCGGCACACCAACCGGTACTACCGGCACACCGACCGGTACTACCGACACACCGACCGGTACTACCAGTACAGTACACCAACCAGTACTACTGGCACACCGACCGGTACTACCGGCACACCGACCGGTACTACCGGTACACCGACCGGTACTACCGGTACACCAACCAGTACTACCGGCACACCTACCGGCACACCAACCAGTACTACCGGTACACCAACCAGTACTACCGGTACACCAACCAGTACTACCGGTACACCAACCAGTACTACCGGCACACCAACCAGTACTACCGGCACACCAACCAGTACTACCGGTACACCAACCAGTACTACCGACACACCGACCAGTACTACCGGTACACCGACCATTACTACCGGTACACCGACCAGTACTACCGGCACACCAACCAGTACTACCGGTACACCAACCAGTACTACCGGCACACCAACCAGTACTACCGGCACACCAACCAGTACTACCGGCACACCAACCAGTACTACCGGCACACCAACCAGTACTACCGGCACACCAACCAGTACTACCGGTACACCAACCAGTACTACCGGTACACCAACCAGTACTACCGGTACACCGACCAGTACTAACAGTACACCAACCAGTACTACCTGTACACCGACCATTACTACCGGTACACCAACCAGTACTACCGGTACACCAACCAGTACTACTGGTACACCAACCAGTACTACCAGTACACCAACCAGTACTACCGGTACACCAACCAGTACTACCGGCACACCAACCAGTACTACCGGTACGATCTATCTACCATATACCATCCTATCATTATAATGTGGAATATCGTGCTTCAATCTAGATGGCAATTTCAAATCCAACCAGTACTACCGGTACACCAACCAGTACTACCGGTACACCAACCAGTACTACCGGTACACCAACCAGTACTACCGGCACACCAACCAGTACTACCGGCACACCTACCGGTACACCAACCAGTACTACCGGCACACCAACCAGTACTACCAGTACAGTACACCAACCAGTACTACCGGTACACCAACCAGTACTACCGGTACACCAACCAGTACTACCGGTACACCAACCAGTACTACCGGCACACCAACCAGTACTACCGGCACACCAACCAGTACTACCGGCACACCAACCGGTACTACCGGTACACCAACCGGTACTACCGGTACACCAACCGGTACTACCGGTACACCAACCGGTACTACCGGCACACCGACCGGTACTACCGGTACACCAACCAGTACTACCGGTACACCAACCAGTACTACCGGTACACCAACCAGTACTACCGGTACACCAACCAGTACTACCGGTACACCAACCAGTTCTATCGGTACACCAACCAGTACTACCGGCACACCAACCGGTACTACCGGCACACCGACCGGTACTACCGACACACCGACCGGTACTACCAGTACAGTACACCAACCAGTACTACTGGCACACCGACCGGTACTACCGGCACACCGACCGGTACTACCGGTACACCGACCGGTACTACCGGTACACCAACCAGTACTACCGGCACACCAACCAGTACTACCGGCACACCAACCAGTACTACCGGTACACCAACCAGTACTACCGGTACACCAACCAGTACTACCGGTACACCAACCAGTACTACCGGCACACCAACCAGTACTACCGGCACACCAACCAGTACTACCGGTACACCAACCAGTACTACCGACACACCGACCAGTACTACCGGTACACCGACCATTACTACCGGTACACCGACCAGTACTACCGGCACACCAACCAGTACTACCGGTACACCAACCAGTACTACCGGCACACCAACCAGTACTACCGGCACACCAACCAGTACTACCGGCACACCAACCAGTACTACCGGCACACCAACCAGTACTACCGGCACACCAACCAGTACTACCGGTACACCAACCAGTACTACCGGTACACCAACCAGTACTACCGGTACACCGACCAGTACTAACAGTACACCAACCAGTACTACCTGTACACCGACCATTACTACCGGTACACCAACCAGTACTACCGGTACACCAACCAGTACTACTGGTACACCAACCAGTACTACTGGTACACCAACCAGTACTACCAGTACACCAACCAGTACTACCGGTACACCAACCAGTACTACCGGCACACCAACCAGTACTACCGGTACGATCTATCTACCATATACCATCCTATCATTATAATGTGGAATATCGTGCTTCAATCTAGATGGCAATTTCAAATCCAACCAGTACTACCGGTACACCAACCAGTACTACCGGTACACCAACCAGTACTACCGGTACACCAACCGGTACTACCGGTACACCAACCGGTACTACCGGCACACCGACCGGTACTACCGGTACACCAACCGGTACTACCGGCACACCGACCGGTACTACCGGTACACCAACCGGTACTACCGGTACACCAACCAGTACTACCGGCACACCAACCAGTACTACCGACACACCGACCGGTACTACCGACACACCGACCAGTACTACGGGCACACCAACCAGTACTACCGGCACACCGACCGGTACTACCGACACACCGACCAGTACTACCGGCACACCGACCGGTACTACCGACACACCAACCAGTACTACCGGCACACCAACCAGTACTACCGACACACCGACCGGTACTACCGACACACCGACCAGTACTACGGGCACACCAACCAGTACTACCGGCACACCGACCGGTACTACCGACACACCGACCAGTACTACCGGCACACCGACCGGTACTACCGACACACCGACCAGTACTACCGGCACACCGACCATTACTACCGGTACACCGACCAGTACTACCGGCACACCAACCAGTACTACCGGTACACCGACCAGTACTACCGGCACACCGACCAGTACTACCGGTACACCGACCATTACTACCGGTACACCGACCAGTACTACCAGTACACCAACCAGTACTACCGGTACACCAACCAGTACTACCAGTACACCAACCAGTATTACCGGTACGATCTATCTACCATATACCATCCTATCATTATAATGTGGAATATCGTGCTTCAATCTAGATGGCAATTTCAAATCCATTGCAATCTTGAAAATCTATTTTCAATTTCTTCCAAATATTTCTTTAAACCAAATACAGAGATTCGTACATGTATTTAAATTAGGGTTTTAGCTAGAGGGAGATTTGGGAGTTGTCTCCCTGAACAGAAATCTTTTCTCCCTATTTTGAGTTCAGGGAGAATTGTTTTGATATAGAATATATAGAGAACACAATATTCTCCCTTGTTTGCATTACAATCACAACAAATTTAATAAAATAGTTTGACCTGGTATACGTGTAAACTGGATCCATATCGTAATCAGTATCTGGTTCATATCTTTAAAAAAAAATAGTATCACAATTTTAAGCATAAATAAACACTGTATACACCAAAAATAAAATTATGTATGTTTTAAAGTAGATAATTTCACATAAGAGTGGTGGAACCTATTTTCGGTGTAAATCTCACATATAATGACCAGTATAAAATGTCAATTGCATTTGTCGTATATTATTATTTTCTTAAGTCGTGAAAACAACTTTCAAAAAAACTCTTGTTGATAGTTTTTAGCTTCATCACTTGACCTTGCTGTTCAATACAGCTATCTGGTCGGCACCCGTTTATATGGGGAACTCACTTGTTATTTTTTATTTATCCACCATAACTTGTTGAATATCTTATTTTCATATACATCATTGAATAAAATGAGTTAGTTGTAGATTTTTTAAAATTAGGATAGCTACCTCAATTGAATCAGTTTCGGTGTAAATATTCTCCCGATGATTTGTTTATATTCGTCTGCTGGACTAGTCACATGACAGTTGCATCAAGCTACCGATACACGTAACGGAATGCTATTGAACCATGCTTCAGCTGTCTGCGAAATTAGCCTAGAACTATATAAATATTTACGATTGTGCCCTTAGGCAAGGCATTTATATTCCACATTGCCTTTTCTCCCTTCCTCGTGGCGATGGATTCCATCAGGAATGAGGTCTTGAGAGTGATTAATATAAGTTGAAAGAACTTGTTTCGCAATCAAGCTAAAATAAATTTGTATAAACTATATAAATATTTTAAATACGGAGTAAATGGACAAATACGCCGAGCATATGAGTACGCCGAGCATAGGAATACACCGAGCATAGGAATACGCCGAGCATAGGAATACACCGAGCATAGGAGTACGCCGAGCATAGGAGTACGCCGAGCATAGGAATACACCGAGCATAGGAATACGCCGAGCATAGGAATACGCCGAGCATAGGAGTACGCCGAGCATAGGAATACGCCGAGCATAGGAGTACGCCGAGCATAGGAATACCGCCGAGCATAGGAGTACGCCGAGCATAGGTTCCACCACTCTACATTATGTTACAGTATTGCAAGCGTCATCAAATATTTTGCTCTCCAAAATAGCATTGATAACAAGACTTCATTATGGAATACTGAATTCCTAACTACACAGATTGAGTGGACAAGTTGCATTAGTTTATAAAATGAATCTTGCATATACCGTAAATCACTAAATATTCGCACAAGTTTTAGATTCACCATAATTCACATTACTACTCACGAAATTAAGACTTCTCTAAAATATATATTTGTGAGTATCATATACATATCCTTATTCAGTATTGTGGTCATGGCAACACATGATTGTCAGAGTTTGCAAACAAATCAGACACTGGAAAATCACGAAAACAAACTGCGTGAATATTAACCCTTTCAACACCAAGTAACTCACATGGACTGGTCCATGATATTCATAAACCAATAAATGAATCAGAAAATCACATTTGGACACGTTCATTTATCAAAATGGGTAATTATGTCTAAAAATAGTCATATCACTGGCAAAAAGTGCAATCCTGATGAGACGGCTCGTGGGCTCATCTGGATCTACACTTTTTGCAAGCCTATTTAGAGGTCTGTGGTGTTGAAAGGGTTAAGTGATTTACAGTAATTGATCCATTTCCACCAGCAAGTTACCCGTGCTCCACGTATCAACTGCATGTCAGTAGCTAAAATTAGCACTGTTCCACATCCGTTACCCAAATATTTACTAAAAATATAACCTTATACAAACAACAGATACAGATAGAACACGGCTTCTGCACATGTAGGTCGATAGTCACCCGCCTTTTGTCTTATGAATTACATCGTACGCGTGCATAACCCATGCTCCATCTTGTACAGAAAATATCATTATGTTAATATCATGTACTTCCAGCTTTAAACAAGCAACTGAATACATTTGTCCAGTATCTATTATTTACATTGGCACCATTGAAAATATATACGACTAACAAGCATATCATGTTTAACCCTTTCAACACCACAGACCTCTAAATTGGCTTACAAAAAAGTGTAGATCCAGATGAGCCGGCTCGTGATTTTTAGAGAAAAAATTACCCATTTTGATAAATGAACTGATCCAAATGTAATTTTGTTATTAATTAATTGGTCTAAAAATATCATGGACCAGTCCATGTCAGTTACTTGGTGTTGAATGGGTTAAAGGTATATTTGGCAACATTACAACTTAATTCATCAATGATGGCATACGTGGATTGTCAATTAGGAGAATCTCTTTACATAATGATTCTAGGAGGGTTTTATTTATTTCTATGTTACTAGTTTACGAGTCGAGAGTCGCAGTCAACTCAAAATTATCCTTTGGATTTGCAACTTAATCTTAGGCGACGATAATCTACATTGAACATTCTATATCTAACTGTTCCTTAGGTGATGATAATCTACATTGAACATTCTATATCTAACTGTTCCTTAGGTGATGATAATCTAAATTGAGCAGTCTATATCTCTATCTGTGGGATTTGCCATCTTAACTGCCATTTAGCCAACAATAATAAGTCATTAACTGACAATAATCCCTGTAAGTCGATAACTGACAATAATTCCTGTAAGTCGATAACTGACAATAATTCCTGTTCCTGCTGTGTAGCTACAAACACTGACAACCTATGTAGCTACAAAACACTGACAACCTATGTAGCTACAAAACACTGATAACCTATGTAGCTACAAAACACTGATAACCTATGTAGCTACAAAACACTGACAACCTATGTAGCTACAAAACACTGACAACCTATGTAGCTACAAAACACTGACAACCTATGTAGCTACAAAACACTGATAACCTATGTAGCTACAAAACACTGATAACCTATGTAGCTACAAAACACTGACAACCTATGTAGCTACAAAACACTGACAACCTATGTAGCTACAAAACACTGACAACCTATGTAGCTACAAAACACTGATAACCTATGTAGCTACAAAACACTGACAACCTATGTAGCTACAAAACACTGACAACCTATGTAGCTACCAAACACTGACAACCTATGTAGCTACAAAACACTGACAACCTATGTAGCTACAAAACACTGACAACCTATGTAGCTACAAAACACTGACAACCTATGTAGCTACAAAACACTGACAACCTATGTAGCTACCAAACACTGATAACCTATGTAGCTACAAAACACTGACAACCTATGTAGCTACAAAACACTGACAACCTATGTAGCTACAAAACACTAACAACCTATGTAGCTACAAAACTCTGCTAACCTACTACCAAACACTGACAACCTACTACCAAACACTGACAACCTACAAAACACTGATAACCTATGTAGCTACAAAACACTGACACCCTATGTAGCTACAAAACTCTGCTAACCTACTACCAAACACTGACAACCTACTACCAAACACTGACAACCTACAAAACACTGATAACCTATGTAGCTACAAAACACTGACAACCTATGTAGCTACAAAACTCTGCTAACCTACTACCAAACACTGACAACCTACTACCAAACACTGACAACCTACAAAACACTGACAGCCTATGTAGCTACAAAACATTGACAGCCTATGTAGCTACCAAACACTGACAACCTACTACCAAACACTGACAACCTACTACCAAACACTGACAACCTACAAAACACTGACAGCCTATGTAGCTACAAAACATTGACAGCCTATGTAGCTACCAAACACTGACAACCTACTACAAAACACTGACAACCTACTACCAACCTACTACCAAACACTAACAACCTACTACCAAACACTAACAACCTACTACCAAACACTGGGGGTGTTTAAAAGATTACAGACAGTCCAAATACACAAGCTATCCGTTAGCCTGATACATAATGTAAAACTACATACATTGAAGTGATTAAGTAATGCTGATAAGATAATTAACATGTATAATAAACACACATTCTACAGTAACTATAAACAATGATAAATACATCTATTTATTGAATTCCTTCATTTTGGCGTTAGACTGTTATCAAACAGTTCTTCAAGATGATTGTCATGTATTAACCCTTTGCACGCTGAGTAAATAAAATCACATTTGCAAACAACTTAGATCCAGATCAGCTATGGCGTCTGATCAGGATCTATGTTGCTTGCTATTCAGACAAGTGTTTCAGCTCCACTATCCAAATATTGATGGAGATAATCTCAATAGGCTTTAACCCATTCAACAAGTAACTCACATGGACTGGTCCATGATATTCATAAACCAATAAATGAATCAGAAAATCACATTTGGACAAGTTCATTTATCAAAATGGGTAATTATGTCTAAAAATAGTCATATCACTGGCAAAAAGTGCAGATCCTGATGAGACGGCTCGTGATGAGCCGGCTCATCTGGATCTACACTTTTTGTAAGCCTATTTAGAGGTCTGTGGTGTTGAAAGGGTTAAACTTTCAATTAAATCCATTTTCATTCTGTATACAATAGATATGTACTGTATATTATGAATGAATAAATATGTTTAAGCCAAATATCAAACAGCATAGAGCCTGATCAGACGGCACGTTCTTTGCCATCTGATCTGGCTCTATGCTGTTTGCAAAAGAGATTTTTATCTGCCGCTAGCGTGCAAAGGGTTAGCAGCATGGGTATTACAATTTATACAATCTTAGGGATCTTCATTTCACCAAATTAAATATAAACTTTTGAGAGATAAAAACCCAGCAAAATATCTCCTAATTTGTAACTTTAACACAGTCTTGTTATTGTTCTATTTTTAGACTTTATTACGTGACTTGCCAAAACTGTAGGAGTTTTTAGAAATACGTCTCTTTATATCCCCCATGAAGATATTGTAGAAATCGAAACAATTGAACTTTTTAATACATTTTATAAACCTGTCCGATTAGCGCAGTGGTTAGTTAGCACTCACCAATGCAACCAGGATTCGATCGTCGGACCGGGAAGTATGTGAGATGGTACGGTGGTCGCCAGGTCGGACAGGTGGGTTTTCTACAGGTACTCCGGTTTCCTCCCACACGAATGACCACATAAACGCTTTCAACCGCGCCAACGAGAGTGATTAATATAAGTTGTTATAACTTGCTTCGCATTCGTTGTAAAATAAATAAAGTTTAAAATAACCTGTCTGTTGTTTAGTCATGTATTCAACTAGCACCTACCATTTGCAATTTATCTTAATACATGTACATGAGAATAAAAATACATAAAGAGTAAAACTGGAAATGCTAAATTGCACAATTTGCCAGATAATATTAAGCCTAACTACGGTCAAGTTCAAAAACTGACATTACCAAATCCAATGTGCAAGCAACATTCTCGTCAGATTAAATAAGCCATGATTGCATTACAATCTGGCTAATATTGAACACGTTGAATTGTACCCTAAAAAAATAACCACTATATTTAAAAGTAAGACAGCAACATCAGAATTTAGTGTAATATTATGCAAAAACACTGTAGTACTAGTATATGATATTTGTATTGTGCACAGGCTGAGTACATCACTCGCTGTGCCTTTAATGTCTCTCTAAATGGTTTGCTCACCCTTCCAAAAAATAATAATTCACAAAAGCCATTTGTTGTAAAAAGATTTTCAAAATTTGGCTTAAAACCTGAATAACTTATTATTAAACATCCCGATGAAAGGACAATCATAAGCTATACAGCTTTCTGTCCAATTCCTTATATCAGTTGTAAATTATTCATGTATTGACAGAAAATAAATATGTTTAAACTAAGGGCCGAAAATTCGATACCATGTAGATTTTTATTCCCTGTAATTTGTTTATTTCGGCAATAATTAGAAGTTATTAAACAACTGTGGTGGGCCATTTGTGGATATTGGAGATATTGGACCGAGGTCCGTTAGGGCCGACGGCCAATATCGGATAGGTGCGCCAATATCCACAAATGGCCCACCGCAGCCGTTTAATAACTTCTTTATTGCATACCTTAACGGCCCCAGGCGGCCATGTTTACACAATGTAGTTACTATGGTGTTGCTACCTGTGACACGTGCTCGTGATTCGTTCTCGATCCGATACGGATATTGGCCCGGCAGAGCCGAAAATCGAAATATATTGCCCGCGTCGACCAGATATTTTGCTTTTCTACCATTAAATTTCTTACTATTTATATTATTATGCAATAATGATAAATATTTGTTATTTGATCCAGTCATTTGAAACGGTCACAATTTGGCCTTGTAATGTAAATTTTTCTTGATCTGTAGTACTAGTATATGATATTTGTATTGTGCACAGGGAGGCTGGAGTACATCACTCGCTGTGCCTTTAATGTCTCTCTAAATGGTTCGCTCACCCCTCCAAAAAATAATAATTCACACACATTTGTTGTAAGCAGATTTTCAAAATTTGGCTAACTGAAACCTGAATAACTTATTATTAAACATTGGAAATATATCACAATTAGTTACAATATATATCATGACCTCTAGCGGCATGCTCCTTGGAAGATCTCGGTGTGCAACACATTCTAACTAAACACATGACGGAGCAATAACACACTATAGATGTGATGTAAGCAGATAACCCAGAAATATTACTTTGTAATGGTCGGCGATCACCAACATCATAATATTCTCAATACTAGAGTATACATGTATATTCAATAACAATAATTAATATAAACATTTAACTAACTTATTAACGTTTATAACAGTTACATCATAATATTAACAACAACAACAACAAGCACTGCAGGAAATGGTTCCATATACGGGATGTATATCCAAGTATACGAGAGTGTACGGAGCTTGTATATCCAAGTATATGGGAGAGTACGGAGCTTGTATATCCAAGTATATGGGAGAGTACGGAGCTTGTATATCCAAGTATATGGGAGAGTACGGAGCTTGTATATCCAAGTATATGGGAGAGTACGGAGCTTATATCCAAGTATATGGGAGAGTACGGAGTTGTATATCCAAGTATATGGAAGAGTACGGAGCTTGTATATCCAAGTATATGGGAGAGTACGGAGCTTGTATATCCAAGTATTGGGAGAGTACGGAGCTTGTATATCCAAGTATATGGGAGAGTACGGAGCTTGTATATCCAAGTATATGGGAGAGTACGGAGCTTGTATATCCAAGTATATGGGAGAGTACGGAGCTTGTATATCCAAGTATATGGGAGAGTACGGAGCTTGTATATCCAAGTATATGGGAGAGTACGGAGCTTGTATATCCAAGTATATGGGAGAGTACGGAGCTTGTATATCCAAGTATATGGGAGAGTACGGAGCTTGTATATCCAAGTATATGGGAGAGTACGGAGCTTGTATATCCAAGTATATGGGAGAGTACGGAGCTTGTATATCCAAGTATATGGGAGAGTACGGAGCTTGTATATCCAAGTATATGGGAGAGTACGGAGCTTATATATCCAAGTATATGGGAGAGTACGGAGCTTGTATATCCAAGTATATGGGAGAGTACGGAGCTTATATATCCAAGTATATGATAGTGTACGGAGCTTGTATATCCAAGTATATGGGAGAGTACGGAGCTTGTATATCCAAGTATATGGGAGAGTACGGAGCTTATATATCCAAGTATATGGGAGAGTACGGAGCTTGTATATCCAAGTATATGGGAGAGTACGGAGCTTGTATATCCAAGTATATGGGAGAGTACGGAGCTTGTATATCCAAGTATATGGGAGAGTACGGAGCTTGTATATCCAAGTATACGAGAGAGTACGGAGCTTGTATATCCAAGTATACAGAGTTTTGATATCCAAGTATACAGAGAATTGATATCCAAGTATACAGAGAATGGATATCCAAGTATACCGAGTTTTGATATCCAAGTATACAGAGTTTGGATATTCAAGTATACAGAATTTGGAGTCCAAGTATACAGAGTTTTGATATCCAAGTATACAGAGTTTGGATATCCAAGTATACAGAGATTGGATATCCAAGTATACAGTTTGGATATCCAAGTATACAGAGTTTGGAGTCCAAGTATACAGAGTTTGGATATCCAAGTATACAGAGTTTGGATATCCAAGTATACAGAGATTGGATATCCAAGTATACTGAGTTTGGATATCCAAGTATACAGAGATTGGATATCCAAGTATACAGAGATTGGATATCCAAGTATACAGAGTTTGGATATCCAAGTATACAGAGATTGGATATCCAAGTATACAGAGATTGGATATCCAAGTATACAGAGATTGGATATCCATGTATACAGAGATTGGATATCCAAGTATACAGAGTTTGGATATCCATGTATACAGAGATTGGATATCCAAGTATACAGAGTTTGGATATCCATGTATACAGAGATTGGATATCCAAGTATACAGAGTTTGGATATCCGTGTATACAGAGATTGGATATCCAAGTATACAGAGATTGGATATCCATGTATACAGAGATTGGATATCCAAGTATACAGAGTTTGGATATCCAAGTATACAGAGTTTGGATATCCAAGTATACAGAGATTGGATATCCAAGTATACAGAGTTTGGATATCCAAGTATATATAGTTTGGATATCCAAGTATACAGAGATTGGATATCCAAGTATACAGAGTTTGGATATCCATGTATACAGAGTTTGGATATCCAAGTATACAGAGATTGGATATCCATGAATATAGGCGTGTATGGAGCTTGTATGTCACAGTATACAGAGATTGGATATCCATGAATATAGGCGTGTATGGAGCTTGTATGTCACAGTATACAGAGTTTGGATATCCATGAATATAGGCGTGTATGGAGCTTGTATGTCACAGTATACAGAGATTGGATATCCATGAATATAGGCGTGTATGGAGCTTGTATGTCACAGTATACAGAGATTGGATATCCATGAATATAGGCGTGTATGGAGCTTGTATGTCACAGTATACAGAGATTGGATATCCATGAATATAGGCGTGTATGGAGCTTGTATGTCACAGTATACAGAGATTGGATATCCATGAATATAGGCGTGTATGGAGCTTGTATGTCACAGTATACAGAGTTTGGATATCCATGAATATAGGCGTGTATGGAGCTTGTATGTCACAGTATACAGAGATTGGATATCCATGAATATAGGCGTGTATGGAGCTTGTATGTCACAGTATACAGAGATTGGATATCCATGAATATAGGCGTGTATGGAGCTTGTATGTCACAGTATACAGAGATTGGATATCCATGAATATAGGCGTGTATGGAGCTTGTATGTCACAGTATACAGAGTTTGGATATCCATGAATATAGGCGTGTATGGAGCTTGTATGTCACAGTATACAGAGATTGGATATCCATGAATATAGGCGTGTATGGAGCTTGTATGTCACAGTATACAGAGATTGGATATCCATGAATATAGGCGTGTATGGAGCTTGTATGTCACAGTATACAGAGTTTGGATATCCATGAATATAGGCGTGTATGGAGCTTGTATGTCACAGTATACAGAGTTTGGATATCCATGAATATAGGCGTGTATGGAGCTTGTATGTCACAGGATACAGAGATTGGATATCCATGAATATAGGCGTGTATGGAGCTTGTATGTCACAGTATACAGAAGTGTTCAGAATAACTTGCATACAGATCAATACACTCGGATATACGAGCTCTGCACACTACCAATTCCGCAGTGGAGCGTTGCTAAATAGAGAGAACCTTCAATTAAATATCACATAAAACAATTGTCAATGCTAAAATAAGTAACAACTGGCCTCAATATTACCGGTATTGGAAATAACAATAAACTGCAATCATTTTCTAAGTTTTTGGCTAGAATTCTCAATGAAGTGGAGAGGTTAGATTTACACTTTCTAGACCCCCATGGTTATTTTTATGTTATATTTCAGGTTTTACGCCTGCATCAGCACCATTTCGGGCTATATCGCCGGCAGGCAGTTTACCTAACAACACCTTTCCTGGGCAGGCTCCAGCGGTTAACCAGTACTTGGGTGCACCAACCTCCGTAAGAAACTACCAACTTTTTCATATAAATGAGACACGGCCTGAACGGGGCTCGAAAGACCCCCATGGTGGACATCTCTCATTCCATGCAGGGACATATAAAATAGTTATACATACAGCAGAATAAAACCAAACGACTTTCATGGGGGATATTTTGGTGAACACCTAGTTCACTTTTACAGAATTTTGGATGTTGCTATGCCGACAGGCCACTCCTGAATGGGGTACTACACATTAATGAGTCTCTCCAAGCATCAGAAACATATTTCTCTAACAATTGGAGTTTGATACATCATTTAACCCTTTCCTTCATAGAGATTTAGGTGAATATACTATCATATCTCCATACAATCGACAGCCATTTAGCTATCATGCAGTGGATAAGTAGTCGCCATATCTATCCTACCTCCATAGATATTACCGGGATTACATGAGATTCTGAACTTTATTATGAACATTGGTTTGGCTACTACATTGTCAATGCATGTCGTATTGGTAATGGCATCAAGAGGTGCTTCTATGAGGGAAAGGGTTAAATGTGACATATGTGACAAATAACAGAATTATTCAAATGTTGGCTCTAAAAATGAGTGACATCTCTATATTTAAAGCAATGTATTTATAAATGATTGAACTTGAAATACGAGGTCAATGGAGAGGTGGAACAGACTATATAATATCGTATTCATAAAAACAGAATTGACCGAACAATACCCATTGGTCAGTATATAGAAACAGTTTGTATATTTATTGTGGTCCCCATAACAATGAAATACAATGTACTTCACGGAACAATAACTTAAAAATATCAGATGCATGCATTGGACAAGTATTATATCACAATGTACAAACATGATGAACACATTTATAAATTATATTGCATGATGAAAATAAATAACGTTCAATAAAACAATGGATTGGCATGCCAAACTGACCTGGGCTATTTGGTTTAAACAGTATTTATTCCAATAAATTTACATGTATAACACAAACAATGTTACAAATTACATAAATTGTGAATGGTTTGGATTGGAAAACAAGTTGTGGGCTATTTAGACTTTGTCTTCTGATTAAAAGGATTATTTATTATAATAATGAATATACAATCATACATACAATGATTGAATATTGTCATACTATGATTGAATATTGTCATACAATGATTGAATATTGTCATACAATGATTGAATATTGTCATACAATGATCAAATATTGTCATACAATGATCGAATATTGTCATACTATGATTGAATATTGTCATACAATGATTGAATATTGTCATACAATGATCGAATATTGTCATACAATGATTGAATAGTGAACACTGCAATACTATGATTGAAAATGAATACTGTCATACTAGATTAAGTAATGTATACTGCGGGACTGTTACGATTCTGCCATTAGGCAAGGCATTCAAATTCCACGTTGGATCTTCTCTCTCCATCGTGGCGATGGATTCCATCAGGAATGAGGTCTCGAGAGTGATTAATATAAGTTGTAAAAACTTGTTTCATAATAGAGCTAAAATAAATTTGTATAAACTAATGTATACTGTAATCTCATGTATATAGAACATTTATAATGTTAAATTGCATATTAGTACTTATTGCATGTATAGTGTTTTATAAATTAATTTTTTATTTTTGAATATAAATATCAGTGACTGGACCACAACTGTTAAATGAAGTGGAAGTTGTGATAGCACAGTGGTAGCGTGTTCGCTCATTGCTATAGCTTACATCATGAATGAGGTCTCGGGAGTGATTAATATAAGCTGTAAGAATTTGTTTCACAATTGAACTAAAATAAATTTGTATAAACAAAATGTGAAATGAGCAACTTATACTTCAGACTCAAATTTGAAAAACACAATCCCATAAATCTGTTACTGCACCATGCTGAAATCATTGGCTTGTAGATGCTTGCATGTGTATGTCATTAATAAAGTAAAAGTAAAGTGTTTGTTTATTATAGAGTCACCCCTATTTAAAGGGCCAGCCATTTCTGACTTATGAGACACCTCTTTTTAATGAACATCAGTACTTCCCGAATCATATGCTTGTATGCCAGGCTGGTAGGCAATCGGTAACAATTATTTAACCAGCTGGCGGCTCACCAACCGACCATATCAGAACGAACCACTGACGAGATTCGAACCTTTGATCTCCCGCTTCGTAGGCGGACACCTTAACCACTAGGCCACGACGGTATATGTAATTAGCACCAATCGGTAGTGACTCTGATAAAGTTGGTACCGTATTAAAAATAGTCTTTCATAATAATATTCATTTTAACAACAGCAAATATTTTCAACATGAACAAAATTAATATAAAAAAATATATTGAAAATCTTGAATGTCTTTCTATGATTCATTATCTGCAAAATTAGAATTCACAAAATAAAAGCACCAGACCAGATTGATTTGCCATGCGAGTCCATTTAGAACAGCATAACTGATGTATAATACACTGATACATCATACTAAATACAACTATTCCTGCACTATTCTATTCATCTGTCCCATATTTTTTGTTGTACTGTAAATTTCCGTTCTGTTCTGGTATTGTGTACAGAATTTCTTGCGAGGAATTTGATGCAGCATCATCATTAGCAGCTACGAACGGTCGTCTGGATTCCTCATCACCGGTGATCAAGTGACTTACATAGCCCGACGGCTGAACTTTACCCACACTCATAGTCGCCAGTAGCCAGGCTAAATAAAGTATGTGAGTTGTTGAGTTGGTTTGTATGGCAGTTCAGGACAAACAATTTCAACTTTGCATAACAACGACATGAAATAGTGAATTAGATGTTATCTAGTAGGCCATTGAAGTGTGTAAGATAAGATAAGATAATTGTTTATTATAGTGACTTGTGTTTTCCGACATATTCAATATAATGTGAAATTTTAACACCCAGCCCAACGGGCCTATAAGTCACCTTATGTTAACAGTTTTAAATAGCGTGAATATGCATCATTGAATGTAGCGTATTATTTACATACTTATTACTGAGATAATTACTAAAATAATTGTGTAATAAATAGAAATTAATTGTTAACATTTCAGATACTAAAACACACGTCTGAATTATGAACGATTGATAAACAAACAAAATGCTTACTGTACATCACTCATCTTCTAATACAGTAGTGACAAAAGATGTGTTAAACATATATATATCTATAGATCTGTATCATTCTACAGTAGATCTTGTTTTATTTAATAAAGTAAATGTTCTAAACTGATGAAACTTCAAACTCCTGTGGTAGTACATAGCCGTTTGGACTTGCAATAAAATGAATAGTTTCTCAAACTCCTGCGATAATACATAGCTGTTTGGACTTGCAATAAAATTAATAGTTTCTCAAACTCCTGCGGTAATACATAGCTGTTTGGACTTGCAATAAAATTAATAGTTTCTCAAACTCCTGCGGTAATACATAGCTGTTTGGACTTGCAATAAAATTAATAGTTTCTCAAACTCCTGCGGTAATACATAGCCGTTTGGACTTTTTCAAATATGCCATTCATGGAAACGTTTATTGATAATTTCTGTTTTACATTTTGTATGTTACTTTATCTATAATGGAAAGTATTTTTGTTTTACACGCGTGTACTTGGCTTACCTGGGAAGCAGCGGGAACCAACAGAGACGGGGGGATCTTCTTCTGTGGCGTCCGTAACCTTTTTGATGTCATCAACACTGGGTCTACCAGCAACGATGAAATATACACCAATAAAGGACATAATACACCTGAAATGTACAATTACACCAATAAATGACATAATACACCTGAAATGTACAATTACACCAATAAATGACATAATACACCTGAAATGTACAATTACACCAATAAATGACATAATACACCTGAAATGTACAATTACACCAATAAAGGACATAATACACCCGAAATGTACAATTACACCAATAAATGACATAATACACCCGAAATGTACAATTACACCAATAAATGACATAATACACCGGAAATGTACAACTACACCAATAAATGACATAATACACCGGAAATGTACAATTACACCAATAAAGGACATAATACACCGGAAATGTACAATTACACCAATAAAGGACATAATACACCGGAAATGTACAATTACACCAATAAAGGACATAATACACCTGAAATGTACAATTACACCAATAAAGGACATAATACACACGAAATGTACAATTACATGCCGTAAGTTGATCTGTATAACTGCCACTCTAGACGGCTAATACTTGCATTAACATAGTTTTATGATATTTAATCCAACCATTGCTTAGTTACTGCGCCACCAACAGACAAATTTGCGATTTCTTCTTTTTTGAAAGCAACTTTATCAATAACGTTGGCGTTAATGGGGCGATCGAGAAATGCTATGCATCATTAAGTGTGCGTTATTGACTGAATGATTGGAAATCCAGTACGAAATATGTCGAACCATAGATGCGAGACTTACCCAAACAGGAACATGAATATATCTAATGCTGACATGCCCCAGAATTCTTTATAAAACACGATGCCTGCTATGATAGCACTGATGGTGAAGAACACAAAATTGGTAGGAACTACGATGGTTGAATCAAACTTCTGCATTGCCATGTTTAGGTATCTGAAAAACCAGCGGGTAATAGAGAACATTTTTATGTACATAATAAATTCTAGATATCTAGGCCTCAGTGTTTTGAGTCGGACCGAGAAGTATGTGAGATGGTACGGTGGTCGTCAGATCGGACAGGTGGGTTTTCTCCGGGTACTCCGGTTTCCTTCCACAGGAATGACCATATTTACGCATTCATCCGCGCCAACGAGAGTGATTAATATAAGTTGTTAAAACTTGCTTCACAATCGTTGTAAAATAAATAAAGTTTAAACTTTAAACTTTGAGTTGGTAAAGATGTTGTCTTCCAATCACTTGTTCCTCACCGCTGTAGGTTTGAATCCTATAAGTGGTAAGTGTAACAAAGTTTTCTAGTTGGCTTATGGAAGATTTGTGGTTCTACATGGGAGGCCTGTTCGTGCCTGAAACACTGCACAGAATGGCTGGGTGAATAACTTAACTTGTAAACTGATCGGGTGACTTACTTGACTTGCCTAAGGGCTGGATAACTTACTTGACTTGCCTAAGGGCTGGATGACTTACTTGACTTGCCTAAGGGCTGGATGACTTACTTGACTTGTCTAAGGGCTGGATGACTTACTTGACTTGCCTAAGGGCTGGATGACTTACTTGACTTGCCTAAGGGCTGGATGACTTACTTGACTTGCCTAAGGGCTGGATGACTTACTTGACTTGCCTAAGGGCTGGATAACTTACTTGACTTGTCTAAGGGCTGGGTGACTTACCTGACTTGCCTAAGGGCTGGATAACTTACTTGACTTGTCTAAGGGCTGGGTGACTTACTTGACTTGCCTAAGGGCTGGATAACTTACTTGACTTGCCTAAGGGCTGGATAACTTACTTGACTTGCCTAAGGGCTGGGTGACTTACTTGACTTGCCTAAGGGCTGGATAACTTACTTGACTTGCCTAAGGGCTGGATAACTTACTTGACTTGCCTGAGGGCTGGATAACTTACTTGACTTGCCTAAGGGCTGGATGACTTACTTGACTTGCCTAAGGGCTGGATGACTTACTTGACTTGCCTAAGGGCTGGATGACTTACTTGACTTGCCTAAGGGCTGGATGACTTACTTGACTTGCCTAAGGGCTGGAAAACTTACTTGACTTGCCTATGGGCTGGATAACTTACTTGACTTGCCTAAGGGCTGGATGACTTACTGGAATTGCCTAAGGGCTGGATGACTTACTGGAATTGCCTAAGGGCTGGATGACTTACTTGACTTGCCTAAGGGCTGGATGACTTACTTGACTTGCCTAAGGGCTGGATGACTTACTTGACTTGTCTAAGGGCTGGATGACTTACTTGACTTGCCTAAGGGCTGGATAACTTACTTGACTTGCCATTGGGCTGGATGACTTACTTGACTTGCCTAAGGGCTGGATGACTTACTTGACTTGCCTATGGGCTGGATAACTTACTTGCCTAAGGGCTGGATGACTTACCTGACTTGCCTTAGGGCTGGGTAACTTACTTGACTTGCCTAAGGGCTGGCTAGATTACTTGTATAATGGCTGGGTGACTTACTTGACTTGCCTAAGGGCTGGTTAGATTACTTGTATAATGGCTGGGTAACTTACCTGACTTGACTTGTATAATGGCTGGATGACTTACCTGACTTGTATAATGGCTGGGTAACTTACTTGACTTGTATAATGGCTGGGTAACTTACTTGACTTGTATAATGGCTGGGTAACTTACTTGACTTGTATAATGGCTGGGTAACTTACTTGACTTGTATAATGGCTGGGTAACTTACTTGACTTGTAAAATGGCTGGGTAACTTACTTGACTTGTATAATGGCTGGGTAACTTACTTGACTTGTATAATGGCTGGGTGACTTGTAAAATGGCTGGGTAACTTACTTGACTTGTAAAATGGCTGGGTAACTTACTTGACTTGTAAAATGGCTGGGTAACATACTTGACTTGTAAAATGGCTGGGTAACTTAACTGACTTGTAAAATGGCTGGGTAACTTACCTGACTAGTATAATGGCTGGGTAACTTACCTGACTAGTATAATGGCTGGGTAACTTACTTGACTTGTAAAATGGCTGGGTAACTTACCTGACTAGTATAATGGCTGGGTAACTTACCTGACTAGTATAATGGCTGGGTAACTTACCTGACTAGTATAATGGCTGGGTAACTTACTTGACTTGTAAAATGGCTGGGTAACTTACTTGACTTGTAAAATGGCCGTTGAAACCATGACTAGGAGCATGATATAGAATGTGAAATATTGAAGCTGGTTATCCCCGGAAAATGTAAGATGTATCAGACTCGATACGGCCTTTGCTGAGATGACAGAAAATGATGCTGAAATATCAAAATATATGCAGTAAATTCCATGGATAGACCATTGTGCGATTGGCCCGGTGCTAGGGTGGGCAGATTTGTAATTGCTTGTGCAGGTAAGAAACCTGGTTTTTTGCATTTACAAGATTCAAGCATAATAATCAATAATCAATTAATAATCTACAAGGACTACTTGTTTGGATTTTCTGCTTTATATTTTAACGGAGAAAATAACTTATCCATTTCATGTAAATTGCACAATTTATATTTTTAATGTAAATTGCCAGATTTATATCAATTACATATCAATCGCCAGATTTCCTAATTTCATGTAAATTGCTAGATTTACTCATATTTTTCCATTTCATGTAAATTGCCCAGATTTGCCCATTTAATGTAATATACCAGATTTACAATTTCCACGCAAACTGCCAGATAGATCATGTCCACACAAATTGCCAGATAGATCATGTCCACGCAAATTGCCAGATTGATCATTTCCACGCAAATTGCCAGATTGATCATTTCCACACAAATTGCCAGATTGATCATTTCCACACAAATTGCCAGATTGATCATTTCCACACAAATTACCAGATTGATCATTTCACGCAAATTGCCAGATTGATAAGTTCACGCAAACTGCCAGATTGATCATTTCCACGCAAATTGCCAGATTGATCATTTCCACGCAAACTGCCAGATAGATCATTTCACGCAAACTGCCAGATTGATCATTTTCACGCAAATTGCCAGATTGATCATTCCCACGCAAATTGCCCGATTGATCATTTCCACGCAAATTGCCAGATTGATCATTTCCACGCAAATTGTGAGATTTGCACATTCCATATAAACGCCAGATTTAGCTGCTCCATGTTACATTGGCATATTGGCATCCTTTCCAATAAATAAAATATGAGTTATATTAAAGTTTCTTACCTATAACACTAACAATGGACAAAAACACAACAACCCGCTTCAGTTCGTAGACATAGAGCAGCATAAACAGACCTATTAATACTCCTATCTCTATACACTGAAACGACAAAATAATACAACCAATTTTTAGATCTAGAAATAGATTTTTGTTTTTGGGCTTAAAGTTGTGGCGACAGACTACATTATACGGTGACTCTCCAGCCTGTATTCATGGAGGAAGACCATGTTTACCCCTCCGTAGTATTGCAGGCAGCGGCGGGCACCCGGGTAGAAACTGATGTTGATGATTATTTACTCTCGCTGCTGACGAACCATGTGGGCGTGTGTTTTACGTTTATTTATCGTCGCTACCGGTTGCCCACATGAGCGACGCCTAGAATAATCATTTTAGATTTTGGAGGATAGTGCAATGATACAGAGAGAGACCCATTCCAGAGTCTCCTCTGGTTCTTTTACGTGCACGGTGTAAAGCACCGACACGAGACCTCGGTTTAATGTCCCATCTGAAAGACTGTTAATTTTATTATGGTCAGACGGGGGGATCAAACCTGCGATCCCTGGATTACCAGTCCAGCGTTTTACCACTGTACTACAGATCCGTCTGTAACGATGTGGGCGAGATGGGTAAGATGTTTAGTTAGCGATAATATTTTATTGACTAAGGTTGTAATTTTGTGTGTGTTAATAATATTATTTGAATGTTCAGCCTGGCCATACAAGCGCCATAATATATAGGGTCTGTATAGGATACTATCCCGCATCTCATATTTGTTGATGTGTGAATATGTTGTATGTACATATAATATTATTTGAATGCTCAGCCTGGCCATAGATCAGGCTATAAACATCAAATAGTATAGGAATCGTTCAATTTATATAACGAATATACCCCCTCACATTCAATTGGAGAGAGTATTTAAGGGTCATCATGTGGTCTGCCGGACAGAATATTGTGTCTTCGCAATATCTAACTTGCTATCTTTGCCCGCACATGTGATCATATGCTTCGTTTAGCCGGTGACAGGGGAAAATGTATGATAATTATATATCTAAACTGTAAATAAATTATAAATTGTACTTGTATATAACAATGTATGTATGATATAATTATAATACTGTTATTGTAAATTTGTATAAATTCTGAACAAGTATTTTTTGAATTTGTATCAAATGCTCATCTATATGGTGTGTGTATTTATTATTTATATTATAAGTTGTTAGAACTTGCTTCGCAATCGTTGTAAAATAAATAAAGTTTAAACTAACATCAAGGGTTATTAGTAAAACATAATCATTTACTAGTTATCTATTATAGAGGTAAATTATAATGCAGTTGTTTCTAATTAATTGCCGTGTTGTCAACAATGCAATGTCAGCAAGATGACGGAGCGATTCTAATGTCGGGGTATAGATGTCACAGTGATGGGTCCTTACATCATATCTACACACCGTAACATAGTGGTATAGATGTCACCGTGATGGGTCCTTGCATCATATCTACACACCGTAACATAGTGGTATAGATGTCACCGTGATGGGTCCTTGCATCATATCTACACACCGTAACATAGTGGTATAGATGTCACCGTGATGGGTTCATACATCATATCTACACACCGTAACATAGTGGTAAATGCACAAATACAAGGGTAGTAGTGTACTTACTACATAAACTATAAATGATGTGTCTGTAAGGTATGCATTTAACATCTCCCCTGTCAATAATTTTTCTTTCTGAAAGAGAGGGTAACTCATTTTATAGGATAGTTCATACAGACTTATGACAACAAAATTCAAGGCATTTTTCTGTCCAATTCCTTAATACAATTCTTGTAAATAATCATGTACATGTACAGGGACTTTCAAGGACCTTTTGTAACTTTTCAAGGAGTGTTTCAGAATAAATTGTTTAAAGAGTTCTTTAAACAGAGTGAAATGTAGAAGCAATCATAATCGGTTCTAACTATTCCCCGTCCATTTTCCTTACCGTACTGTACATAATATATCTTCATAATCACTTGTTATAATTGTTGTGGTGAACTTCGCATACTAAAATGATTTTAGCGACAACTCAGAGCTTGCATGCAATTCAAGCACATGTTCTGCAAATTTAAGGATTTTTTCCAGCATTCAAGAAACTCAGGAACAAATTGAAGGAGTTTTCAAGGTCTGTGCGAACCCCGTGTAAGGCGACCATAGTATATCAATTACTAGAACAGATGTGTTGCTAGAATGAATGTATGTGTTGCTAGAATGAATTATATGTTGCTAGAATGAATGTATATGTTGCTAGAATGAATGTATGTGTTGCTAGAATGAATGTATATGTTGCTAGAATGAATGTATGTGTTGCTAAAATGAATGTATGTGTTGCTAGAATGAATGTATGTGTTGCTAGAATGAATGTATGTGTTGCTAGAATGAATGTATGTGTTGCTAGAATGAATGTATGTGTTGCTAGAATGAATGTATGTGTTGCTAGAATGAATGAATGTGTTGCTAGAATGAATGTATGTGGTGCTATAATGAATGCATGTGTTGCTAGAATTAATGCATGTGTTGCTAGAATGAATGTATGAATGTAGGTGTTGCTAGAATGAATGCATGTGTTGCTAGAATGCATGTATGTGCTGCTAGAATGAATGTATGTGTTGCTAGAATGAATGTATGTATTGCTAGAATGAATGTATGAATGTAGGTGTTGCTAGAATGAATGTATGTGTTGCTAGAATGAATGTATGTGTTGCTAGAATGAATGTATGTGGTGCTAGAATGAATGTATGTGTTGCTAGAATGAATGTATGTGGTGCTAGAATGAATGTATGTGTTGCTAGAATGAATGTATGAATGTAGGTGTTGCTAGAATGAATGTATGTGTTGCTAGAATGAATGAATGTGTTGCTAGAATGAATGTATGTGGTGCTATAATGAATGCATGTGTTGCTAGAATTAATGCATGTGTTGCTAGAATGAATGCATGTGTTGCTAGAATGAATATATGTGTTGCTAGAATGAATGCATGTGTTGCTAGAATGAATGTATGTGTTGCTATAATGAATGTATGTGTTGCTAGAATGAATGTATGTGTTGCTAGAATGAATGAATGAATGTGTTGCTAGAATGAATGTATGTGGTGCTATAATGAATGTATGTGTTGCTAGAATGAATGAATGTGTTGCTAGAATGAATGTATGTGTTGCTAGAATGAATGAATGTGTTACTAGAATGAATGTAGGTGTTGCTAGAATGAATGTAGGTGTTGCCAGAATGAATGAATGTGTTGCTGGAATGAATGTATGTGTTGCTAGAATGAATGTATGTGTTGCTAGAATGAATGTATGTGTTGCTAGAATGAATGAATGTGTTGCTAGAATGAATGAATGTGTTGCTAGAATGAATGCATGAGTGTAGGTGTTGCTAGAATGAATGAATGTGTTGCTAGAATGAATGTATGTGTTGCTAGAATATCTTTGGGTACCAGCCAACAGGAATACTTCTGGTGACAAGCATGCAGGAACATTCCTGGGCACCAGCCTGCAGGAACATTCCTGGGCACCAGCATGTGAACATAAGTGTATCTTACCTTTGGCGCAAATATCACGACAAGGATGGCCCCTATAATTGCCAGAGCGGAACCTGTCAAATACAAACAATCAGTTTTACAGTATGGTTAGAATGCTTGTGTTCGCCACACTGCGTAAATAGCACTGTTTCGAGGTTTAACTATTAGGTATAAGCCAGATTTACAAATTTAGGGGTTTCCTAGGCCCTAGGGTCATAAATTCTTTATCTAATCTCAAAGTCAATATGACTGATTCAATCTGATATGCACCTACTCGCAACTAGTCAGACAATTAGTCAGAATACTAGAGATTTGTGAGGCAGTTTTCTGCTGTACCACATTACTCCTAGATTCTTAATTTATGTTAATATATAGTAATATAAGGTATTAAACCCTATACATGACGGAGAAGTTTCCTCTCTGGTGTTCAGACTTGGTCCAAATAAACTAAAATCATGCCAACATCTGCCCAGTTTAAATGTAAAGGTAGGGGTGATTGTGTGTACAAATAGAGCCCCATTCCAGGGCCCCTCTTCTGCTAAATGCACACTTAAAACACAGATATAGAACCTTGAATTTAAAGACTCATTCAAATGATTTTAGAACGCCATTTTAATTGCGATGGAGCATGAGAACATACTAGGGATCACTGGAACACGAGCCCAGCGTGATACCACTCGAACATTGATCTGCTCCACACAGAGGTAAGGTAAGACGATGCTATCAACAGAGTCCAGTGTGATACCACTCGAACATTGATCTGCTCCACACAGAGGTAAGGTAAGACTATGCTATCAACAGAGCCCAGCGTGATACAACTCGAACATTGATCTGCTCCACACAGAGGTAAGGTAAGACGATGCTATCAACAGAGTCCAGTGTGATACAACTCGAACATTGATCCGCTCCACACAGAGGTAAGGTAACACTATGCTATCAACAGAGTCCAGTGTGATACAACTCGAACATTGATCCGCTCTACACAGAGGTAAGGTAACACTATGCTATCAACAGAGTCCAGCGTGATACAACTCGAACATTGATCCGCTCTACACAGAGGTAAGGTAACACTATGCTATCAACAGAGTCCAGCGTGATACAACTCGAACATTGATCCGCTCTACACAGAGGTAAGGTAAGACTATGCTATCAACAGAGCCCAGCGTGATACAACTCGAACATTGATCTGCTCTACACAGAGGTAAGGTAACACTATGCTATCAACAGAGTCCAGCGTGATACCACTCGAACATTGATCTGCTCCACACAGAGGTAAGATAAGACTATGCTATCAACAGAGTCCAGCGTGATACCACTCGAACATTGATCCGCTCCACACAGAGGTAAGGTAAGACTATGCTATCAACAGAGTCCAGCGTGATACAACTCGAACATTGATCTGCTCCACACAGAGGTAAGGTAAGACTATGCTATCAACAGAGTCCAGCGTGATACAACTCGAACATTGATCTGCTCTACACAGAGGTAAGGTAACACTATGCTATCAACAGAGTCCAGTGTGATACCACTCGAACATTGATCTGCTCCACACAGAGGTAAGGTAAGACTATGCTATCAACAGAGTCCAGCGTGATACAACTTGAACATTGATCTGCTCCACACAGAGGTAAGGTAAGACGATGCTATCAACAGAGTCCAGCGTGATACCACTCGAACATTGATCTGCTCCACACAGAGGTAAGGTAAGACTATGCTATCAACAGAGTCCAGCGTGATACAACTCGAACATTGATCTGCTCCACACAGAGATAAGGTAACACTATGCTATCAACATGGACTCAGGGCAAGCAATGATCTCAAATTGTGCGACTAATAAATGAACAGTAACTTACCAAATAAATTTTCAACTCTTATTTGCTCTTTCAAGAATATTGCAGCAAGAAACATGTTTGCTGGAAATACAAGAAAACACATATTTCAGGTTCTTTTCATTAGTTCTGAGTCATAATAGTCAACAATTTGTGACAGACAGGCACAGACGGGTGGACACAGAGAGAAATGCTGACACAGACAGATGGACATACATCAATGATCAATGGAAACAGATTGACAGACAAGGATGGACACAGACAGGCACAGACGGATGGACACAGAGAGAAATGTTGACACAGACAGATGTACACACATCAAGGGAAACAGATTGACAGACAAGGATGGACACAGACAGGCACAGACGGGTGGACAGACATAATATTGAATGGTCCACTGAGAGACTGAGGTGACACGAAGGGTTCAGTTACTAATTGTCCCACAACACAATACAATTAGTTGCTTACATTTAGGGTAAAATACAACTAATTTTATATTTAAACTTACCGACTACTGTACTGGTACCCAATGGGGCAACTAGGGAGGCTGGTGCATAGCCATAGGCAGAGAAGTTGCCTACCTCCCCAATACACATGAGGCTGACCCCAACCCACCACAGCGGAATGTGAGTGTAATGCTTATGTACTTCACAAGCCTCGTTCTTCATGTGAGTGTATTTCTGAAATAACAAATATTTATTATTCTAACACGACCCAGCTAATAACATACATACTTATAGAGTAAAATCTACCTCGGGTTATTCTGCGATATACCTACCTTGAACTATGCTGCGCGCGCACCGTGTTTTGGCTATTCCATTTATACAATGCGTGTAAAGTTTTATGAATAAAATATGATGTTTGTAAATACAACCGTGGGAATTTGCGGAAGTGAGCTATTTTTAGAATCAGATAATCTCTTGTCCGTCTTGTTTTTCTGTTAAGTAACGTTTCAGTTACTATTCTGTACAGTTTTATTTGACAAAATAAATAAAATTATTGATCAGTTACAACTTTTGTTCATTTATGCACTAGATTGATATTTTCCATAAACGTCATCACCCCTTACGCAGGAGGAAATTTCGAAAGCCAAATGCACGGCGTTTGAAGAAAATACTCCTTTCTCGTTTAAAATTATTAGAAGTAAGTCGTGTTAGAATCTTAAACATTTTCATCATGTGATTTTCACCTACATGTATACCAATTTCTTTTGTCAGGGTATTATTAAGCAAATCAACAAACATGACTGCCTTTGGCCAGTTAACAAATACACGGTGAATGTGGCTAAGACATAATATACAATGAACAAATATATATATACGTGTAAGACACATTAATCTAGCATAAATAAACCATGTATATGAATAACACATTTGTATACTTAAATGACAGTAATGTCGCCAATTTAACCCTTTCAACACCACAGACCTCTATATAGGCTTACAAAACGTGTAGATCCAGATGAGCCGGCTCGTGACGAGCCGTCTCATCAGGATCTGCACTTTTTGCAAGTAGTATTACTAATTTTAGACAAAATTACCCTTCTTGATAAATGAACTGGTCCGAATATAATTTTCTTATTCATTTATTGGTCTGAGAATATCATGGACCAGTCCATGTCAGTTACTTGGTGTTGAAAGGGTTAAGCAAATTCAGCCATGAACAGCTTCTGAGGTATTTATTTCGAACAATAGCATATTTATGACAACATAATAAAAAGTGGTATTCGGATTCAATCATATTACATGTGCATAATTTACAAATTTGATTCTTTCTATGGACTCCAGAGACTCTGCCAAATTATATTTCTAGGTTATGTGAACATAATCTAAAGCATATTAATTGTTTTCTTATTATACTATTAGATGCAACATTGAGATATTTTTCATAACAAAAAGAAGTTTTGAATTGCCTAAAATATACTAGTTTTGATACATTTGATACGCTGGTCATCGAATGCTCATACATACATGAAGCAGGATTCGTCATAATAAATTTAACAAGTATTTTAAAACCTTTTCTTTGCAAATTACTAACATCGGGTATCTACCTAACTCACCAAACACTGCTGAGTTTGGTGTTTGCAGACGAATACATCTAATATATTTTTACAAACCTTCACATGTATTTTATCAGTAACTTTTATATCATGTATGCGCCAGCCAAACATCGGCACTATAATGCATAATGGGCGAAATATACCAATAGTTATTTTATTATCGCCAAAAAAATGATATATGATGAATTGTAGTAACTAGAAATTGTTTTTGAAAAAATGCATGTCTCCCCAGCAGTGTTGCTTGAGCAAAGTGATGGAATGATGGAAGTACAGCTGTGGCAATGAAACATTCCATTTGATTTTTTAGTTCAGTTCAAAAGGTGCCATTTGATTCAGCAAATGTTGAAAGGGCGATGAATTGTGTGTAACGCGAAGATGATAATGCAGAACTAAGGATGAATTGTGTGTAACGCGAAGATGATAATGCAGAACTAAGGATGAATTGTGTGTAACGCGAAGATGATAATGCAGAACTAAGGATGAATTGTGTGTAACGCGAAGATGATAATGCAGAACTAAGGATGAATTGTGTGTAACGCGAAGATGATAATGCAGAACTAAGGATGAATTGTGTGTAACGCGAAGATGATAATGCAGAACTAAGGATGAATTGTGTGTAACGCGAAGATGATAATGCAGAACTAAGGATGAATTGTGTGTAACGCGAAGATGATAATGCAGAACTAAGGATGAATTGTGTGTAACGCGAAGATGATAATGCAGAACTAAGGATGAATTGTGTGTAACGCGAAGATGATAATGCAGAACTAAGGATGAATTGTGTGTAACGCGAAGATGATAATGCAGAACTAAGGATGAATTGTGTGTAACGCGAAGATGATAATGCAGAACTACGTTTTATGCTGATTATTATGTTAACCCTTTTAACACCACAGGCCTCTAAATAGGCTTACAAATAGTGTAGATCCAGATGAGCCGGCTCGTCAGGATCTGCACTTTTTGCCAGTAATATTACTATTTTTAGACATAAATTACACATTTTGATAAATGAACTGTTCCAAATGTAATTTTCTTATTAATTTATTGGTCTAAAAATATCATGCACCAGTCCATGTCAGTTACTTGGGGTTGAATGGATTAAAGTATCATTGAAATCTGGCTAACAATTTAGCAGAATTAGTCTGGAAAAACTGTATTTTTCACAAATCTTCAAAGGGTAGGGTAAAAGCTTCAAGATGACAGAGAGCAGATGCAGGATCACGGATGATCCACCAATACCACGAGCGAAGGAGTATTTACCTGCATGTTGAGGGAGTATTTACCTGCATGTTGAGGGAGACACTGATGAGGAGATTTCCACATACTGCCAGGACACATCCGATCACAAGATCCTGCAAAGAAACAATAAACATTGTACATTTGTATTTCCACTTTTCTCTCATTTTTCACAATGAATTTTACACTGAAATATTTCCAAACAATAACACAAGTTCATTTTCTACCTATATATTATAAATAAGATATTAAATGAGTGGTTATTTGTTATTGAATTTATTTAACTTGTCTTCTAAAAACGATAAAAACTTGCTGCCTAGGGCAGAAGACGAGTTAAATGAATTCATTAATAAATGAACACAAATATAAGATCATATTTACAGTCAAACCTGTCTTAAGCAGCCAGTCAAGGAAATTACAGAAAGTGGCTGCTTAGCACAGGTGGCTGCTTAATAGAGGTAAAATGTTAACAAAATAACATTTTGGGAAACTGGCTGCTTAATACAGGTTGGCTTGGTAGGTATTGTATTTTGGATTGAAGGATCATGGGCTTGATACTTGGTAGGTATTGTATTTTGGATTGAAGGATCATGGGCTTGATACTTGGTAGGTATTGTATTTTGGATTGAAGGATCACGGGCTTGATACTTGGTAGGTATTGTATTTTGGATTGAAGGGTCACGGGCTTGATACTTGGTAGGTATTGTATTTTGGATTGAAGGGTCACGGGCTTGATACTTGGTAGGTATTGTATTTTGGATTGAAGGATCCCGGGCTTAATACTCGGTAGGTACTTGATACTTGGTAGGTACTTGATACTTGGTATGTATTGTATTTTGGATTGAAGGATCATGGGCTTCATACTCGGTAGGTACTTAATACTCGGTAGGTATTGTATTTTGGATTGAAGGATCACGGGCTTGATACTCGGTAGGTATTGACTATTGTATTTGAGCAAGGCACCTCACACATATTGCTTAACTGCTTAGACTGCTATGCCTGCCCAGGAAAATATGTCTACGTCTCTGCAAGGGGTTTGATATAAATGTTCAAAACATAAATGACCTCCCCCTCATCATTGTAGTGTATTTCGGCGTGGGTAGAACAGCGGCCCGGCTAGCTCAGTTGGTAGAGCTGTCCGACTAGTGTTCGGGAGGTCGTGGGTTCGAGTCCCACGTCGGGTCACTAACTTTTCCGCTCTTTCTTTGCTTGGTCACTTTAATGGCGACGAGGATGGGATGGTACGGGCAAAGGAGTAGGAGTGCGTCTCCAGGAATCGGAGTGCGGCTCCTAAAGAATAAGAGGGAAGAGTGTAGTGTATTTCGGCGTGGGTAGAACAGCGGCCCGGCTAGCTCAGTTGGTAGAGCTGTCCGACTAGTGTTCGGGAGGTCGTGGGTTCGAGTCCCACGTCGGGTCACTAACTTTTCCGCTCTTTCTTTGCTTGGTCAATTTATCATCCTATGTTCCTTGTTTATTTACATTCATCAGTATGCATGTATGTACCATTAATGTCAAACCTCTTGCGGGTATCTAGACATGTTTTCCGGAGCATCGCATGACACTATTGAATCTTAAAGTCTCAATAATCTTCAATAATCTTGGATCACTTTACCTGGTAGTGTAACGCGTCTGCTAGCGATTCTGTAACGGCAGTAACTTGGTCAGTTGCACCGGGTAATGGAGGAGGCTGTGACATCGTGAGGTTGACAATGTGCTAAAACGATTCCAAAATATACATATTTTACTGACAGATATTATTGCAAATGATCATAACTGATCTGGATTGTTTAATGCTCATGTGGTTATGAGTTGTAAAGCTTTCGGTTCACTCAGATTATAGATGCTAGACCGGTTTTCACACAATCGTTTTCGCTAATTCTTTTCGGCAATAACATACGGTAGCCAGTCTGCTTTAATTGTTTCAACAGGTGCCCCTTTTGTCAAAAAAGAAACATGGTAATTTTCACACCTGTTATTTTCCTATATCTTCTGATGCACACTTGTTTTAAATGTTTGACGTTGTTCTTTTCAGTGTGAATTCTGTCAATGAAAAGAAGCAGTCGCTACTTTTTGTTTTACTGATGATACGTATAGGCCTATTAGCGAATTCGACCTATTTTTTATGCATTATCCAGTTGGCTATATATCTGAATTTCCATCAATTAAAAATGCATGTATTATACACATTTAGTACTTGTGTACCATAACGTTCATACTGCTTTGATTACAAATAGTGTATAGCGGGTTATAAAACAACTGCCAGGTCATTAGCGTGCCTTTCAGTCTAGTGATTAACGCATTACTAATCAGATCTTTTAACATACAAATATTAAAGATTATTTAGATAGACAATAATTGGTATGTCTTCCATACTGTTTGTTTGGTCAAGCATGCGGCGAGGTGCCAACATCATACCTAATAGGGGATGAATTGATGCAATGTGTTAGATTGTTGACATTCTTTGTATGCACTCATTCTTAAGGGACACACTACATATAGATAATCGAACTGAAGTAATATGTATACTATTAAAAACCAAAAAAAAATGTTGAAATATGTATCAACTAAATGTATATGCAATAAAGAAATAAACGAGGTTACCCGGATAGGGGCCTCAAAATGAAGGGAAAAAAAGAGAAGATTGTTATGAATATCCTGGGTATACCGATTACCTGTGACTTGAGCAATAACCTGTGCATTTGTGTTTCAAAGGGAGGCTGTGCAAATAATGTTCACCCTCAACTAAGCATAATGATATATTTATTGTATGCAATATCATTTAGTAAGAAATAAATCATAATTGAATCAATAACACCATGAAAGCAAATTATAGAACTGGTCTCCATCTTTTCTTTACACGGAGATACCAATCCTCGGTGATGATGTAAATTTCGCCTTAGAACTTTATACCAGTAGCAAGAAATGCCATATAAGGCAATCATGTGACGTCACATGATGGGCGGGGATTTTACAAATGTCAAATGTAGCCTATGCTTACACAGTCATCAATCAATTGAAATTCACTTAAATATTGATTACATGAACGACGACTTGCAAAAGTAACGAAAAAAGAAGTTTTGAATAAATGAAGGTAAATTTACTCATAGAAATGATATTTCAGCCTGGTTTTACTATTGCCAGTTGCAGAACTACGACTGAAATAGTAACCACAAAATCCGCATGCGCGGTTCATTTGGATTTATTCTGAAATCATCGCTAATTAGTATTCACCGATATTAAGAGTCATTGGGGATACATGTATACGGCACAGTTGTAGTCATTACTCTATTAACGCAACAATGCTGAATGCGTATGTATGTTCCATTTATGTCTTGGGGACTAGACATGTTTTCATGGGCAGGCTTTGTCCTCAACTGTTAACCAGTACTAAGCAAACCTCAACTGTTAACCAGTACTAAGCAATGTGTGTGAGGTGCCTTTCTCAAGGACACTACATACGTGCCCTTACCAAGTATCAAACCCCGGACCCTTCAATTCCGCAGCAGGGCAGATGCCTTGTCATTCCGCCCTAGACAACACCCTATCTGCGTGTATACATGTAGCATTGAAATTCATGATGTGGAAAGTCCCAACATTGTTTTCTGAATCTTTTGAACCAGTGTAATGGAATGCAATTAATCATGTAAATTGTCATTATATAATTTATAGCAATTTTGAACAATTTTGAACATTGTAATTAATGATAATCAGAACTTAATTGTAGATCTAAAACAGAATGTGCATGTATCTGGTGGGTCTGTATGTGTGGTGGAAGATTTACTGTGTCTAGGTGGTGATACATTTGAATGAACATAATGAGTCTACGATGTTCAAGGGACCACCAGCCTAGGTCTTCCTGCAGAGCTGAAACACTTGTGTGAGGAGAGTAGTTACATTTGATCTACTTGATAGCACGCATCTGGATCATTTCCAGGGTTCCCTCTGTTTGAATTTTGTCTGCGCCACTTCTGTTTTTTTAAACTTTATTTATTTTACAATGATTGCAACAAATTATATTAATCACTCTCGTAGGCGCGGATGAAAGCGTATGTGTGGTCATTCATGTGGGAAGAAAACGGAGTACCTGGAGAAAAACCACCTGTCCGCGATCTGACCGTACCATCTCACATACTTCTCAGTCTGAGGATCGAACCCAGGTTGCATTGGTGAGAAGTGAGCGCGCTAACCACTGCTAACAACTTCTGTTGCCAATTGAAAAACATTGGAGCCAATTTGAAAAACTTGAAATTTGAGCCAACTAATAGCCATATAGTTCAGATATAAAACATATATTCTTCATCCTACATTTTACATTACAGGGCATCAACAGTTTCGGAATTTCATGTTTCACAAGCCAGCTTGGAGGATGGTACACTGTACCAGTGTATTTCAACCTCACAGTAGAATAAGATTGTGTTGTGTACATTACACAATCCACGCTAAATTGATGGAAGCCAAAAACGTCATGAAAAGTGGCATCGAGAACATTCATTCCATACGGTTGATATGGGAACTGTGATAGTCGTGTACGTAACATTCCACAGCGCTTCATAAAGTCACAGCTTGTACATTCCACATTGCTGATATGGACCTGACGTACATATACATTCCAAAAGGCTTTGTAGCTCCGCAACATGTACATTTAGCATTATTGATTGGGAAGATGGGAATTGAGGTGTTGTGGTGAACATTTCAATGTACGGTAAAATCGCGGTATGTTCATCTTCTACTAACGATTGAGAACTGAGATTATGTGATATACTTTGTTGCAAGATGTGCATCCAATTGGACTGAAATTTTGAATTAGAAATAGAGATTTTGCGATGTGAATACTACTGTTTCATAATATTAACTGAGACAATTTCGTATTTTTTCGTTTCTTACATTCCATTAAATATGGACTGACAAGCATATTTGTCACATTTATTTCATCACATTCCATTTTACCGAGACATGTATCTGTTATATAATCTAAACATTCCATTGTTCATGTTACTGTTAAGAATTCTATTATAAACTGTTAACTGTACATTTACCGACATTCCGCAGTCTTGTCTAAGTTGTTCTCAGCATGACAGACTTATTTAATCAGTTTGGAGGAGCACTAGCTGACTTCAAGATGAGGAACATTGATTCAGCAAGCTTGCATGAGATAATCGGGGAATTCGCTCCACTTATTGGTGTGGCAACAGATGGTTTTGTAGCTGCAAGTGTAAGCAAAAAAGCAGATAATAATATAAATACACCTCCTGTGGAAACTGTTATTATTAAAACTGAAATTAAGCAAGAAAAGAAGGATCTTGAATATGTCAATGGTAACACATGTGTAAAACCAATTGCAGAAACACGCGTTGTTACACATGTAAAACAAATTGCAGAAACACATGTGGAAAAAGGGGGAATGTTTGATATCGCTCTTGATTTATCCATGAAGCCAAGAGCTACCAACGAAACTAAAGATGTGTTGGACATAAAACCTGTCTTAAACATCAAATCTACAGTTGACGTTATACAAAGATATTCTATTAAGCGAGAACCAGAGGAGTCGACTAAGATAGATCATTCTATTTACAAGAAAGCCAGACAAACATTTGACAGTCCGAAACTGGAATCAAGAAATTCGTGTAGCCCTGTGCTTAATGATTCAGCAAATGTCGAAAGTCCACAATCGTCTACAAAATCAAATCGGGATTCCGACGATGAATCGTCCAAAGTGTCCAAGTTGTTGTATGAGGTTAAAACCGTGAATGACCTGAAGTATTACCAATGTAAGCTTTGTCCGAAAGTATATGATACTAAGTATCATCTGAATCGACATCTTATCAGTCACGGTGGTAACCGACCTCACATTTGCGATAAGTGTGGAAAATCGTTTGCGCAGAAATGTGACTTAAACCGTCACTTGAATGTACATAATAACCTCAGAAAGCATGCATGTTCCGTTTGTGGCAAGACTTTCAAACGTGCGGACTACCTCTCCAAACATGAGCGCCAGTACTGCGGGGTTTATAAGCCTCACAAGTGTACGAAATGCTTCAAGGGTTTTGAGGAGCTGGAACAGTTAGCTGAACATAGTTGCATACAGCGGATGGACGGGTCAACGTTTACGTGCGAACATTGCGGGGAGAAGTTTGAAACTGTTGACAATCTGGTTGAGCACCGTAAAACTCACAAAAACAAAGAGGAAGACTACCAGTGTACTAAATGCAATGAGCAGTTTACCAACTTTGCTTCATATGTCGACCATTTCAAGGTAAGAAATGAGAAACTTTATTTAACGTAGCATTTAGTAACATCAGCTACTTTACGGCAAGTTATATGTAAACTACACAGTTACTGCATATAATTACTGCTCTTTGTTGGCGTCAGTTGTTTTTCCATTGGATAAAACTACTTAACAAAGTATGTGTAACTTGATTGGCCATATGTTATGATTAGACTCGTCCTGAAGAATATTTTCAGATGCTTTGGAAAATTGCGTGAAACTGCTCGAAGCAAATTCTGACAATTAGTTCGAGCACTGTATTAACCCTGAACTTCATATAGAAGACATACAACTACTATATTAACCCTCAACTCCATATACATGTAGACGCCATACAACTACTATATTAACCCTCAACTCCATATACATGTAGACGCCATACAACTACTATATTAACCCTCAACTCCATATACATGTAGACGCCATACAACTACTATATTAACCCTCAACTCCATATACATGTAGACGCCATACAACTACTATATTAACCCTCAACTCCATATACATGTAGACGCCATACAACTACTATATTAACCCTCAACTCCATATACATGTAGACGCCATACAACTACTATATTAACCCTCAACTCCATATACATGTAGACGCCATACAACTACTATATTAACCCTCAACTCCATATACATGTAGACGCCATACAACTACTATATTAACCCTCAACTCCATATACATGTAGACGCCATACAACTACTATATTAACCCTCAACTCCATATACATGTAGACGCCATACAACTACTATATTAACCCTCAACTCCATATACATGTAGACGCCATACAACTACTATATTAACCCTCAACTCCATATACATTAGACGCCATACAACTACTATATTAACCCTCAACTCATATACAAGCCATACAGCTACTATATTAACCCTCCACTCCATATAGACGACATACAACTACTATATTAACACTCAACTCCATATAGACGCCATACAACTACTATATTAACCCTCAACTCCATATACATGTAGACGCCATACAACTACTATATTAACCCTCAACTTCATATACATGTAGACGCCATACAGCTACTATATTAACCCTCAACTCCATATAGACGCCGTACAACTACTATATTAACACTCAACTCCATATAGACGCCATACAACTACTATGTTAAGTTATTAACCCTCAACTCCATATACATGTAGACATCATACAACTACTATATTAACCCTCAACTCCATATAGACGCCATACAACTACTATATTAACCCTCAACTTCATATACATGTAGACGCCATACAACTACTATATTAACCCTCAACTCCATATACATGTAAACACCATACAACTACTATATTAACCCTCAACTCCATATAGACGCCATACAACTACTATATTAACCCTCAACTCCATATAGACGACATACAACTACTATATTAACCCTCAACTCCATATAGACGCCATACAACTACTATATTAACCCTCAACTCCATATACATGTAGACGCCATACAACTACTATATTAACCCTCAACTCCATAAATAGACGACATACAACTACTATATTAACCCTCAACTCCATAACATAGACGCCATACAACTACTATATTAACCCTCAACTCCATATACATGTAGACGCCATACAGCTACTATATTAACCCTCCACTCCATATAGACGACATACAACTACTATATTAACCCTCAACTCCATATAGACGCCATACAACTACTATATTAACCCTCAACTTCATATACATGTAGACGCCATACAGCTACTATATTAACCCTCCACTCCATATAGACGACATACAACTACTATATTAACCCTCAACTCCATATAGACGCCATACAACTACTATATTAACCCTCAACTTCATATACATGTAGACGCCATACAGCTACTATATTAACCCTCAACTCCATATAGACGCCGTACAACTACTATATTAACACTCAACTCCATATAGACGCCATACAACTACTATGTTAAGTTATTAACCCTCAACTCCATATACATGTAGACGCCATACAACTACTATATTAACCCTCAACTTCATATACATGTAGACGCCATACAGCTACTATATTAACCCTCAACTCCATATAGACGCCGTACAACTACTATATTAACACTCAACTCCATATAGACGCCATACAACTACTATGTTAAGTTATTAACCCTCAACTCCATATACATGTAGACATCATACAACTACTATATTAACCCTCAACTCCATATAGACGCCATACAACTACTATATTAACCCTCAACTTCATATACATGTAGACGCCATACAACTACTATATTAACCCTCAACTCCATATACATGTAAACACCATACAACTACTATATTAACCCTCAACTCCATATAGACGCCATACAACTGCTATATTAACCCTCAACTCCATATAGACGCCATACAACTACTATATTAACCCTCAACTCCATATACATGTAGATGCCATACAACTACTATATTAACCCTCAACTTCATATAGATGTAGACGCCATACAACTACTATATTAACCCTCAACTCCATATACATGTAGACGCCATACAACTACTATATTAACCCTCAACTCCATATACATGTAGACGCCATACAACTACTAATATTAACCCTCAACTCCATATACATGTAGACGCCATACAACTACTATATTAACCCTCAACTCCATATAGACGCCATACAACTACTATATTAACCCTCAACTTCATATACCTGTAGACGCCATACACCTACTATATTAACACTCAACTTCATATACATGTAGACGCCATACAACTACTATATTAACCCTCAACTTCATATACATGTAGACGCCATACAGCTACTATATTAACCCTCAACTCCATATAGACGCCATACAACTACTATATTAACACTCAACTCCATATAGACGCCATACAACTACTATGTTAAGTTATTAACCCTCAACTCCATATACATGTAGACGCCATACAACTACTATATTAACCCTCAACTCCATATACATGTAGATGCCATACAACTACTATATTAACCCTCAACTCCATATACATGCCATACAACTACTATATTAACCCTCAACTCCATATACATGCCATACAACTACTATATTAACCCTCAACTCCATATACATGTAGACGCCATACAACTACTATATTAACCCTCCACTCCATATACATGCCATACAACTACTATATTAACCCTCCACTCCATATACATGCCATACAACTACTATATTAACCCTCAACTCCATATACATGCCATACAACTACTATATTAACCCTCAACTCCATATAGACGCCATACAACTACTATATTAACCCTCAACTTCATATACATGTAGACGCCATACAACTACTATATTAACCCTCAACTCCATATACATGTAAACACCATACAACTACTATATTAACCCTCAACTCCATATAGACGCCATACAACTGCTATATTAACCCTCAACTCCATATAGACGCCATACAACTACTATATTAACCCTCAACTCCATATACATGTAGATGCCATACAACTACTATATTAACCCTCAACTTCATATAGATGTAGACGCCATACAACTACTATATTAACCCTCAACTCCATATACATGTAGACGCCATACAACTACTATATTAACCCTCAACTCCATATACATGTAGACGCCATACAACTACTATATTAACCCTCAACTCCATATAGACGCCATACAACTACTATATTAACCCTCAACTTCATATACATGTAGACGCCATACAACTACTATATTAACCCTCAACTTCATATACCTGTAGACGCCATACACCTACTATATTAACACTCAACTTCATATACATGTAGACGCCATACAACTACTATATTAACCCTCAACTTCATATACATGTAGACGCCATGTACAGCTACTATATTAACCCTCAACTCCATATAGACGCCATACAACTACTATATTAACACTCAACTCCATATAGACGCCATACAACTACTATGTTAAGTTATTAACCCTCAACTCCATATACATGTAGACGCCATACAACTACTATATTAACCCTCAACTCCATATACATGTAGATGCCATACAACTACTATATTAACCCTCAACTCCATATACATGCCATACAACTACTATATTAACCCTCAACTCCATATACATGCCATACAACTACTATATTAACCCTCAACTCCATATACATGTAGACGCCATACAACTACTATATTAACCCTCCACTCCATATACATGCCATACAACTACTATATTAACCCTCCACTCCATATACATGCCATACAACTACTATATTAACCCTCAACTCCATATACATGCCATACAACTACTATATTAACCCTCAACTCCATATACATGCCATACAACTACTATATTAACCCTCAACTCCATATACATGCCATACAACTACTATATTAACCCTCCACTCCATATACATGCCATACAACTACTATATTAACCCTCAACTCCATATACATGCCATACAACTACTATATTAACCCTCAACTCCATATACATGCCATACAACTACTATATTAACCCTCAACTCCATATACATGTAGACGCCATACAACTACTATATTAACCCTCCACTCCATATACATGCCATACAACTACTATATTAACCCTCCACTCCATATACATGCCATACAACTACTATATTAACCCTCAACTCCATATAGACGCCATACAACTACTATATTAACCCTCAACTCCATACAACTACTATATTAACCCTCAACTCCATATAGACGCCATACAACTACTATATTAACCCTCAACTCCATATAGACGCCATACAACTACTATATTAACCCTCAACTCCATATAGACGCCATACAACTACTATATTAACCCTCAACTCCATATAGACGCCATACAACTACTATATTAACCCTCAACTCCATATAGACGCCATACAACTACTATATTAACCCTCAACTCCATATAGACGCCATACAACTACTATATTAACCCTCAACTCCATATAGACGCCATACAACTACTATATTAACCCTCAACTCCATATAGACGCCATACAACTACTATATTAACCCTCAACTCCATATAGACGCCATACAACTACTATATTAACCCTCAACTCCATATAGACGCCATACAACTACTATATTAACCCTCAACTCCATATAGACGCCATACAACTACTATATTAACCCTCAACTCCATATAGACGCCATACAACTACTATATTAACCCTCAACTCCATATAGACGCCATACAACTACTATATTAACCCTCCACTCCATATAGATGCCATACAACTACTATATTAACCCTCAACTCCATATACATATAGACACCATACAACTACTATATTAACCCTCAACTCCATATAGACACCATACAACTACTATATTAACCCTCCACTCCATATAGATGCCATACAACACCTTTATCATTTCCCACATATATAGTCGTGTAGCGGCCGTTCCTCACCATTATCTATTCAAGGCTACATTATATTCCCACGGATAATAATTAATTAATTATTGAGTACATTTAATGTAGTGCTGTGCTACACGAAGTAGTGTGCCAATTGCTTATCAGCAGTATAGAGATAAAGTTAGAAATTGGCCTGCTCTATTGTAGAGTAAGGATTATGCCAGTTTTGTTGTCTATGCTGAAAGCTGTAGAACTGACTGTATTGTAGTTATTTAAATAACAAGTTTCACCACCCAAATGTCGTTCTCCCATCTAAAATACAACAGACAGACTGAGAGTCCGCCTCCGTGGTCGAGTGGTTACTAGTGGAGACCATCACTGATGGTCACGGGTTCGAGCCCCGCTCAGGCCGTGTCTCATTTATATGAAAATGTTGGCAGTTTCTTATGGATGTTGGTGCACCCAAGTACTGGTTAAGGCTTAAACGCTGGAGCCTGCCCAGGAAAGGTGTTGTTAGGTAAACTGCCCGCCAGCGATATAGCCCAAAATGGTACTGATGTAGGCGTAAAACCCAAACTAAAAAACAACAGACAGAATGATGTTGTATTTCTTAAGCCAACAGTTAGGTCAGCTGTTGAAGATTCAAGCCGTAATATTTACTTTTATACAATATTCTATGTAATATAAACTCGACGTTATTAAACACCTATTACATATTGACACTACTATCATGTGCATAACTAAATGATAATTTGTATGTATTTTGTAGAGCATGTGATCTCTGCAAGAAAATATGCCTCATACATGTATACTATTGTAGAAACACAGTGGAGAGCGCCCATATGCATGCAATCTATGCCAGAAAATATGCCTCATACATGTATACTATTGTAGAAACACAGTGGAGAGCGCCCATATGCATGCGATCTATGCCAGAAAATATGCCTCATACATGTATACTATTGTAGAAACACAGTGGAGAGCGCCCATATGCATGCGATCTATGCCAGAAAATATTTACACGAAACCACAACCTCATGACACATATGTGGATACATAACCAAGAGAAGCAACACACCTGCCAAATATGTGCAAAGACTTTCACATACTATAGTAACTTACAGGTACGTCCACCCTTACGTTGCCCAGGTATGTCCACCCTTATGTTGCCCAGGTACGTCCACCCTTACGTTGCCCAGGTACGTTCACCCTTACATTGCCCAGGTATGTCCACCCTTACGTTGCCCAGGTATGTCCACCCTTATGTTGCCCAGGTACGTCCACCCTTATGTTGCCCAGGTACGTCCACCCTTAGTTGCCAGGTACGTCCACCCTTATGTTGCCCAGGTATTCCACCCTACGTTGCCCAGGTACGTCCACCCTTACGTTGCCCAGGTACGTCCACCCTTATGTTGCCCAGGTACGTCCACCCTTATGTTGCCCAGGTACTCCACCCTTATGTTGCCCAGGTACATCCACCCTTATGTTGCCCCGGTACGTCCACCCTTACATTGCCCAGGTACGTCCACCCTTATGTTGCCCAGGTACATCCACCTTTACATTGCCCAGGTACATCCACCCTTATGTTGCCCAGGTACATCCACCCTTATGTTGCCCAGCTACATCCACCCTTACGTTGCCCAGGTACGTCCACCCTTATGTTGCCCAGGTACGTCCACCCTTATGTTGCCCAGGTACGTCCACCCTTACGTTGCCCAGGTACGTCCACCAGTATGTTGCCCAGGTACTTCCACCCTTATGTTGCCCAGGTACGTCCACCCTTACGTTGCCCAGGTACGTCCACCCTTACATTGCCCAGTACTCCACCCTTATGTTGCCCAGATACGTCCACCTTACGTTGCCAAGGTACATCCACCCTTACGTACCCAGTAATCCACCTTACGTTGCCCAGGTACATCCACCCTTACGTTGCCCAGGTCATCCACCTTATGTTGCCCAGATACGTCCACCCATACATTGCCCAGGTAAGCAACCCTTACGTTGCCCAGGACATCCACCCTTACGTTGCCCACGTACTTCCACCCTTACGTGCCCGGTAATCCACACTTATGTTGACCAGGTAAATCCACCCTTACATTGCCCAGGTACGTCCACCCTACGTTGCCCAGGTACTTCCACCCTTACGTTGCCCAGGTACTTCCACCCTTATGTTGCCCAGGTACATCCACCCTTACGTTGCCCAGGTACATCCACCCTTATGTTGCCCAGGTACTTCCACCCTTATGTTGCCCAGGTACATCCACCCTTATGTTGCCCCGGTATGTCCACCCTTACATTGCCCAGGTACGTCCACCCTTATGTTGCCCAGGTACATCCACCCTTATGTTGCCCAGGTACTTCCACCCTTATGTTGCCCAGGTACATCCACCCTCCACCCTTATGTTGCCCAACTACATCCACCCTTACGTTGCTCAGGTACGTCCACCCTTATGTTGCCCAGGTACGTCCACCCGTATGTTGCCCAGGTATGTCCACCCTTACGTTGCCCAGGTACGTCCACCCTTATGTTGCCCTGGTACATCCACCCTTATGTTGCCCAGGTACATCCATCCTTATGTTGCACAGGTACGTCCACCCTTACGTTGCCAAGGTATGTCCACCCTTACGTTGCCCAGTTACGTCCACCCTTACGTTGCCCAGGTACGTCCACCCTTATGTTGCCCAGGTGCATCCACCCTTATGTTGCCCAGATACGTCCACCCTTATGTTGCCCAGGTACATCCACCCTTACGTTGCCCAGGTACATCCACCCTTACGTTGCCCAGGTACATCCACCCTTACGTTGCCCATGTACATCCACCCTTATGTTGCCCAGGTACATCCACCCATACATTGCCCAGGTACGTCAACCCATACATTACCCAGGTACGTCCACCCTTTTGTTGCCCAGGTACATCCACCCTTACGTTGCCCAGGT
>CM026397.1:70361196-70424343 GCA_014843695.1 Archivesica marissinica
GTTGCCCAGGTACGTCCACCTTTACATTGCCCAGGTACATCCACCCTTATGTTGCCCAGGTACATCCACCCTTATGTTGCCCAGCTACATCCACCCTTACGTTGCCCAGGTACATCCACCCTTATGTTGCCCAGGTACGTCCACCCTTATGTTGCCCAGGTACGTCCACCCTTATGTTGCCCAGGTACGTCCACCCTTATGTTGCCCAGGTACTTCCACCCTTATGTTGCCCAGGTACGTCCACCCTTACGTTGCCCAGGTACGTCCACCCTTATGTTGCCCAGGTACATCCACCCTTATGTTGCCCAGGTACATCCATCCTTATGTTGCACAGGTACGTCCACCCTTACGTTGCCAAGGTACGTCCACCCTTACGTTGCCCAGGTACGTCCACCCTTATGTTGCCCAGGTACTTCCACCCGTATGTTGCCCAGATACGTCCACCCTTACGTTGCCCAGCTACATCCACCCTTACGTTGCCCAGGTACGTCCACCCTTATGTTGCCCAGGTACGTCCACCCTTATGTTGCCCAGGTACGTCCACCCTTATGTTGCCCAGGTACATCCACCCTTATGTTGCCCAGGTACATCCATCCTTATGTTGCACAGGTACGTCCACCCTTACGTTGCCAAGGTACGTCCACCCTTACGTTGCCCAGGTACATCCACCCTTATGTTGCCCAGATACGTCCACCCTTACGTTGCCCAGGTACATCCACCCTTACGTTGCCCAGGTACATCCACCCGTACGTTGCCCAGGTACATCCACCCTTATGTTGCCCAGGTACATCCACCCTTATGTTGCCCAGGTTTGTCCACCCATACATTACCCAGGTACGTCCACCCTTTTGTTGCCCAGGTACATCCACCCTTATGTTGCCCAGGTACATCCACCCTTACATTGCCCAGGTACGTCCACCCATACGTTGCCCAGGTACATCCACCCTTACGTTGCCCAGGTACGTCCACCCATACGTTGCCCAGGTACTTCCACCCTTACGTTGCCCAGGTACTTCCACCCTTATGTTGCCCAGGTACGTCCACCCTTACGTTGCCCAGGTACTTCCACCCTTATGTTGCCCAGGTACTTCCACCCTTATGTTGCCCAGGTACATCCACCCTTATGTTGCCCCGGTATGTCCACCCTTACATTGCCCAGGTACGTCCACCCTTATGTTGCCCAGGTACATCCACCCTTATGTTGCCCAGGTACTTCCACCCTTATGTTGCCCAGGTACATCCACCCTCCACCCTTATGTTGCCCAACTACATCCACCCTTACGTTGCTCAGGTACGTCCACCCTTATGTTGCCCAGGTACGTCCACCCGTATGTTGCCCAGGTATGTCCACCCTTACGTTGCCCAGGTACGTCCACCCTTATGTTGCCCTGGTACATCCACCCTTATGTTGCCCAGGTACATCCATCCTTATGTTGCACAGGTACGTCCACCCTTACGTTGCCAAGGTACGTCCACCCTTACGTTGCCCAGTTACGTCCACCCTTACGTTGCCCAGGTACGTCCACCCTTATGTTGCCCAGGTGCATCCACCCTTATGTTGCCCAGATACGTCCACCCTTATGTTGCCCAGGTACATCCACCCTTACGTTGCCCAGGTACATCCACCCATACGTTGCCCAGGTACTTCCACCCTTACGTTGCCCAGGTACATCCACCCATACGTTGCCCAGGTACGTCACCCTTACGTTGCCCAGGTACATCCACCCTTACGTTGCCCAGGTACATCCACCCATACGTTGCCCAGGTACGTCCACCCATACGTTGCCCAGGTACGTCCACCCATACGTTGCCCAGGTACATCCACCCTTACGTTGCCCAGGTACATCCACCCATACGTTGCCCAGGTACGTCCACCCTTACGTTGCCCAGGTACATCCACCCTTACGTTGCCCATGTACATCCACCCTTATGTTGCCCAGGTACATCCACCCTTATGTTGCCCAGGTATGTCCACCCATACATTACCCAGGTACGTCCACCCTTTTGTTGCCCAGGTACATCCACCCTTACGTTGCCCAGGTACTTCCACCCTTATGTTGCCCAGGTACGTCCACCCTTAGGTTGCCCACGTACTTCCACCCTTATGTTGCCCAGGTACTTCCACCCCTATGTTGCCCAGGTACATCCACCCTTACATTGCCCAGGTACGTCCACCCATACGTTGCCCAGGTACTTCCACCCTTACGTTGCCCAGGTACTTCCACCCTTATGTTGCCCAGGTACGTCCACCCTTACGTTGCCCAGGTACTTCCACCCTTATGTTGCCCAGGTACATCCACCCTTACATTGCCCAGGTACGTCCACCCATACGTTGCCCAGGTACGTCCACCCTTATGTTGCCCAGGTACGTCCACCCGTACGTTGCCCAGGTACGTCCACCCTTATGTTGCCCAGGTACGTCCACCCTTATGTTGCTCAGGTACGTCCACCCTTATGTTGCCCAGGTACGTCCACCCTTATGTTGCCCAGGTACGTCCGCCCTTATGTTGCCCAGGTACGTCCAGTCCACCCTTACGTTGCCCAGGTACGTCCACCCTTACGTTGCCCAGGTACGTCCAGTCCACCCTTACGTTGCCCAGGTATGTCCAGTCCACCCTTACGTTGCCCAGGTACGTCCACCCTTACGTTGCCTAGGTACATCCACCCTTATGTTGCCCAGGTATGTCCGCCATTATGTTGCCCAGGTACGTCCGCCCTTATGTTGCCCAGGTACGTCCACCCGTACGTTGCCCAGGTACGTCCACCCTTATGTTGCCCAGGTACGTCCACCCTTATGTTGGCCAGGTACTTCCACCCTTATGTTGCCCAGGTACATCCACCCTTATGTTGCCCCGGTACGTCCACCCTTACATTGCCCAGGTACGTCCACCCTTATGTTGCCCAGGTACATCCACCTTTACATTGCCCAGGTACATCCACCCTTATGTTGCCCAGGTACATCCACCCTTATGTTGCCCAGCTACATCCACCCTTACGTTGCCCAGGTACGTCCACCCTTATGTTGCCCAGGTACGTCCACCCTTATGTTGCCCAGGTACGTCCACCCTTACGTTGCCCAGGTACGTCCACCAGTATGTTGCCCAGGTACTTCCACCCTTATGTTGCCCAGGTACGTCCACCCTTACGTTGCCCAGGTACGTCCACCTTTACATTGCCCAGGTACATCCACCCTTATGTTGCCCAACTACTTCCACCCTTACATTGCTCAGGTACGTCCACCCTTATGTTGCCCAGGTACGTCCACCCGTATGTTGCCCAGGTATGTCCACCCTTACGTTGCCCAGGTACGTCCACCCTTATGTTGCCCAGGTACATCCATCCTTATGTTGCACAGGTACGTCCACCCTTACGTTGCCAAGGTACGTCCACCCTTACGTTGCCCAGTTACGTCCACCCTTACGTTGCCCAGGTACATCCACCCTTATGTTGCCCAGGTGCATCCACCCTTATGTTGCCCAGATACGTCCAACATTATGTTGCCCAGGTACATCCACCCTTACGTTGCCCAGGTACATCCACCCTTATGTTGCCCAGGTGCATCCACCCTTATGTTGCCCAGATACGTCCACCCTTATGTTGCCCAGGTACATCCACCCTTACGTTGCCCAGGTACATCCACCCTTACGTTGCCCAGGTACATCCACCCTTACGTTGCCCAGGTTTGTCCACCCTTATGTTGCCCAGGTACATCCACCCTTATGTTGCCCAGGTATGTCCACCCTTACGTTGCCCAGGTACGTCCACCCTTTTGTTGCCCAGGTACATCCACCCTTACGTTGCCCAGGTACTTCCACCCTTATGTTGCCCAGGTACGTCCACCCTTATGTTGCCCAGGTACATCCACCCTTACGTTGCCCAGGTACATCCACCCTTACGTTGCCCATGTACATCCACCCTTATGTTGCCCAGGTACATCCACCCTTATGTTGCCCAGGTATGTCCACCCATACATTACCCAGGTACGTCCACCCTTTTGTTGCCCAGGTACATCCACCCTTACGTTGCCCAGGTACTTCCACCCTTATGTTGCCCAGGTACGTCCACCCTTATGTTGCCCAGGTACTTCCACCCTTATGTTGCCCAGGTACTTCCACCCCTATGTTGCCCAGGTACATCCACCCTTACATTGCCCAGGTACGTCCACCCATACGTTGCCCAGGTACTTCCACCCTTACGTTGCCCAGGTACTTCCACCCTTATGTTGCCCAGGTATGTCCACCCTTACGTTGCCCATGTACTTCCACCCTTATGTTGCCCAGGTACTTCCACCCTTATGTTGCCCAGGTACATCCACCCTTACATTGCCCAGGTACGTCCATCCATACGTTGCCCAGGTACTTCCACCCTTACGTTGCCCAGGTACTTCCACCCTTATGTTGCCCAGGTACGTCCACCCTTACGTTGCCCAGGTACGTCCACCCTTATGTTGCCCAGGTACTTCCACCCTTATGTTGCCCAGGTACATCCACCCTTACATTGCCCAGGTACGTCCACCCATACGTTGCCCAGGTACGTCCACCCTTATGTTGCCCAGGTACGTCCACCCGTACGTTGCCCAGGTACGTCCACCCTTATGTTGCCCAGGTACGTCCACCCTTATGTTGCTCAGGTACGTCCACCCTTATGTTGCCCAGGTACGTCCACCCTTATGTTGCCCAGGTACGTCCGCCCTTATGTTGCCCAGGTACGTCCAGTCCACCCTTACGTTGCCCAGGTAAGTCCACCCTTACGTTGCCCAGGTACGTCCAGTCCACCCTTATGTTGCCCAGGTACGTCCAGTCCACTCTTACGTTGCCCAGGTATGTCCAGTCCACCCTTACGTTGCCCAGGTACGTCCACCCTTACGTTGCCTAGGTACATCCACCCTTATGTTACCCAGGTATGTCCGCCATTATGTTGCCCAGGTACGTCCGCCCTTATGTTGCCCAGGTACGTCCACCCGTACGTTGCCCAGGTACGTCCACCCTTATGTTGCCCAGGTACGTCCACCCCTACATTGGCCAGGTACATCCACCCTTATGTTGCCCCGGTACGTCACCCTTACATTGCCCAGGTCCGTCCACCCTTATGTTGCCCAGGTACGTCCACCTTTACATTGCCCAGGTACATCCACCCTTATGTTGCCCAGGTACATCCACCCTTATGTTGCCCAGCTACATCCACCCTTATGTTGCCCAGGTACATCCACCCTTATGTTGCCCAGGTACGTCCACCCTTATGTTGCCCAGGTACTTCCACCCTTATGTTGCCCAGGTACGTCCACCCTTACGTTGCCCAGGTACGTCCACCCTTAAGTTGCCCAGGTACATCCACCCTTATGTTGCCCAGGTACATCCATCCTTATGTTGCACAGGTACGTCCACCCTTACGTTGCCAAGGTACGTCCACCCTTACGTTGCCCAGGTACGTCCACCCTTATGTTGCCCAGGTACTTCCACCCGTATGTTGCCCAGATACGTCCACCCTTACGTTGCCCAGCTACGTCCACCCTTATGTTGCCCAGGTACGTCCACCCTTATGTTGCCCAGGTACGTCCACCCTTATGTTGCCCAGGTACATCCACCCTTATGTTGCCCAGGTACATCCATCCTTATGTTGCACAGGTACGTCCACCCTTACGTTGCCAAGGTACGTCCACCCTTACGTTGCCCAGGTACATCCACCCTTATGTTGCCCAGATACGTCCACCCTTACGTTGCCCAGGTACATCCACCCTTACGTTGCCCAGGTACATCCACCCGTACGTTGCCCAGGTACTTCCACCCTTACGTTGCCCATGTACATCCACCCTTATGTTGCCCAGGTACATCCACCCTTATGTTGCCCAGGTTTGTCCACCCATACATTACCCAGGTACGTCCACCCTTTTGTTGCCCAGGTACATCCACCCTTATGTTGCCCAGGTACATCCACCCTTACATTGCCCAGGTACGTCCACCCATACGTTGCCCAGGTACATCCACCCTTACGTTGCCCAGGTACGTCCACCCATACGTTGCCCAGGTACTTCCACCCTTACATTGCCCAGGTACGTCCACCCATACGTTGCCCAGGTACTTCCACCCTTACGTTGCCCAGGTACGTCCACCCATACGTTGCCCAGGTACATCCACCCTTACGTTGCCCAGGTACGTCCACCCATACGTTGCCCAGGTACATCCACCCTTACATTGCCCAGGTACGTCCACCCATACGTTGCCCAGGTACATCCACCCTTACGTTGCCCAGGTACGTCCACCCATACGTTGCCCAGGTACTTCCACCCTTACGTTGCCCAGGTACTTCCACCCTTATGTTGCCCAGGTACGTCCACCCTTACGTTGCCCAGGTACTTCCACCCTTATGTTGCCCAGGTACTTCCACCCTTATGTTGCCCAGGTACATCCACCCTTATGTTGCCCCGGTATGTCCACCCTTACATTGCCCAGGTACGTCCACCCTTATGTTGCCCAGGTACATCCACCCTTATGTTGCCCAGGTACTTCCACCCTTATGTTGCCCAGGTACATCCACCCTCCACCCTTATGTTGCCCAACTACATCCACCCTTACGTTGCTCAGGTACGTCCACCCTTATGTTGCCCAGGTACGTCCACCCGTATGTTGCCCAGGTATGTCCACCCTTACGTTGCCCAGGTACGTCCACCCTTATGTTGCCCTGGTACATCCACCCTTATGTTGCCCAGGTACATCCATCCTTATGTTGCACAGGTACGTCCACCCTTACGTTGCCAAGGTATGTCCACCCTTACGTTGCCCAGTTACGTCCACCCTTACGTTGCCCAGGTACGTCCACCCTTATGTTGCCCAGGTGCATCCACCCTTATGTTGCCCAGATACGTCCACCCTTATGTTGCCCAGGTACATCCACCCTTACGTTGCCCAGGTACATCCACCCTTACGTTGCCCAGGTACATCCACCCTTACGTTGCCCATGTACATCCACCCTTATGTTGCCCAGGTACATCCACCCTTATGTTGCCCAGGTATGTCCACCCATACATTACCCAGGTACGTCCACCCTTTTGTTGCCCAGGTACATCCACCCTTACGTTGCCCAGGTACTTCCACCCTTATGTTGCCCAGGTACGTCCACCCTTAGGTTGCCCAGGTACTTCCACCCTTATGTTGCCCAGGTACTTCCACCCCTATGTTGCCCAGGTACATCCACCCTTACATTGCCCAGGTACGTCCACCCATACGTTGCCCAGGTACTTCCACCCTTACGTTGCCCAGGTACTTCCACCCTTATGTTGCCCAGGTACGTCCACCCTTACGTTGCCCAGGTACTTCCACCCTTATGTTGCCCAGGTACATCCACCCTTACATTGCCCAGGTACGTCCACCCATACGTTGCCCAGGTACGTCCACCCTTATGTTGCCCAGGTACATCCACCCGTACGTTGCCCAGGTACGTCCACCCTTATGTTGCCCAGGTACGTCCACCCTTATGTTGCTCAGGTACGTCCACCCTTATGTTGCCCAGGTACGTCCACCCTTATGTTGCCCAGGTACGTCCGCCCTTATGTTGCCCAGGTACGTCCAGTCCACCCTTACGTTGCCCAGGTACGTCCACCCTTACGTTGCCCAGGTACGTCCAGTCCACCCTTACGTTGCCCAGGTATGTCCAGTCCACCCTTACGTTGCCCAGGTACGTCCACCCTTACGTTGCCTAGGTACATCCACCCTTATGTTGCCCAGGTATGTCCGCCATTATGTTGCCCAGGTACGTCCGCCCTTATGTTGCCCAGGTACGTCCACCCTTACGTTGCCCAGGTACGTCCACCCTTATGTTGCCCAGGTACGTCCACCCTTATGTTGCCCAGGTACTTCCACCCTTTTGGGTTTTATGTTGCCCGGTACGTCCACCCTTACATTGCCCAGGTACGTCCACCCTTATGTTGCCCAGGTACGTCCACCTTTACATTGCCCAGGTACATCCACCCTTATGTTGCCCAGGTACTTCCACCCTTATGTTGCCCAGGTACGTCCACCCTTACGTTGCCCAGGTACGTCCACCCTTATGTTGCCCAGGTACGTCCACCCTTATGTTGCCCAGGTACGTCCACCCTTACGTTGCCCAGGTACGTCCACCCTTATGTTGCCCAGGTACGTCCACCCTTATGTTGCCCAGGTACGTCCACCCTTACGTTGCCCAGGTACGTCCACCCTTACGTTGCCCAGGTACATCCCCCTTATGTTGCCCAGGTACGTCCACCCTTACGTTGCCCAGGTACGTCCACCCTTATGTTGCCCAGGTACATCCACCCTTATGTTGCCCAGGTACATCCACCCTTATGTTGCCCAGGTACGTCCACCCTTACGTTGCCCAGGTACGTCCACCCTTACGTTGCCCAGGTACGTCCACCCTTACGTTGCCCAGGTACATCCACCCTTATGTTGCCCAGGTGCATCCACCCTTATGTTGCCCAGATACGTCCACCCTTATGTTGCCCAGGTACATCCACCCTTACGTTGCCCAGGTACATCCACCCTTACGTTGCCCAGGTACATCCACCCTTACGTTGCCCATGTACATCCACCCTTATGTTGCCCAGGTACATCCACCCTTATGTTGCCCAGGTATGTCCACCCATACATTACCCAGGTACGTCCACCCTTTTGTTGCCCAGGTACATCCACCCTTACGTTGCCCAGGTACTTCCACCCTTATGTTGCCCAGGTACGTCCACCCTTATGTTGCCCAGGTACATCCACCCTTACGTTGCCCAGGTACATCCACCCTTACGTTGCCCATGTACATCCACCCTTATGTTGCCCAGGTACATCCACCCTTATGTTGCCCAGGTATGTCCACCCATACATTACCCAGGTACGTCCACCCTTTTGTTGCCCAGGTACATCCACCCTTACGTTGCCCAGGTACTTCCACCCTTATGTTGCCCAGGTACGTCCACCCTTATGTTGCCCAGGTACTTCCACCCTTATGTTGCCCAGGTACTTCCACCCCTATGTTGCCCAGGTACATCCACCCTTACATTGCCCAGGTACGTCCACCCATACGTTGCCCAGGTACTTCCACCCTTACGTTGCCCAGGTACTTCCACCCTTATGTTGCCCAGGTATGTCCACCCTTACGTTGCCCATGTACTTCCACCCTTATGTTGCCCAGGTACTTCCACCCTTATGTTGCCCAGGTACATCCACCCTTACATTGCCCAGGTACGTCCATCCATACGTTGCCCAGGTACTTCCACCCTTACGTTGCCCAGGTACTTCCACCCTTATGTTGCCCAGGTACGTCCACCCTTACGTTGCCCAGGTACGTCCACCCTTATGTTGCCCAGGTACTTCCACCCTTATGTTGCCCAGGTACATCCACCCTTACATTGCCCAGGTACGTCCACCCATACGTTGCCCAGGTACGTCCACCCTTATGTTGCCCAGGTACGTCCACCCGTACGTTGCCCAGGTACGTCCACCCTTATGTTGCCCAGGTACGTCCACCCTTATGTTGCTCAGGTACGTCCACCCTTATGTTGCCCAGGTACGTCCACCCTTATGTTGCCCAGGTACGTCCGCCCTTATGTTGCCCAGGTACGTCCAGTCCACCCTTACGTTGCCCAGGTAAGTCCACCCTTACGTTGCCCAGGTACGTCCAGTCCACCCTTATGTTGCCCAGGTACGTCCAGTCCACTCTTACGTTGCCCAGGTATGTCCAGTCCACCCTTACGTTGCCCAGGTACGTCCACCCTTACGTTGCCTAGGTACATCCACCCTTATGTTACCCAGGTATGTCCGCCATTATGTTGCCCAGGTACGTCCGCCCTTATGTTGCCCAGGTACGTCCACCCGTACGTTGCCCAGGTACGTCCACCCTTATGTTGCCCAGGTACGTCCACCCCTACATTGGCCAGGTACATCCACCCTTATGTTGCCCCGGTACGTCACCCTTACATTGCCCAGGTCCGTCCACCCTTATGTTGCCCAGGTACGTCCACCTTTACATTGCCCAGGTACATCCACCCTTATGTTGCCCAGGTACATCCACCCTTATGTTGCCCAGCTACATCCACCCTTATGTTGCCCAGGTACATCCACCCTTATGTTGCCCAGGTACGTCCACCCTTATGTTGCCCAGGTACTTCCACCCTTATGTTGCCCAGGTACGTCCACCCTTACGTTGCCCAGGTACGTCCACCCTTATGTTGCCCAGGTACATCCACCCTTATGTTGCCCAGGTACATCCATCCTTATGTTGCACAGGTACGTCCACCCTTACGTTGCCAAGGTACGTCCACCCTTACGTTGCCCAGGTACGTCCACCCTTATGTTGCCCAGGTACTTCCACCCGTATGTTGCCCAGATACGTCCACCCTTACGTTGCCCAGCTACATCCACCCTTACGTTGCCCAGGTACGTCCACCCTTATGTTGCCCAGGTACGTCCACCCTTATGTTGCCCAGGTACGTCCACCCTTATGTTGCCCAGGTACATCCACCCTTATGTTGCCCAGGTACATCCATCCTTATGTTGCACAGGTACGTCCACCCTTACGTTGCCAAGGTACGTCCACCCTTACGTTGCCCAGGTACATCCACCCTTATGTTGCCCAGATACGTCCACCCTTACGTTGCCCAGGTACATCCACCCTTACGTTGCCCAGGTACATCCACCCGTACGTTGCCCAGGTACATCCACCCTTATGTTGCCCAGGTACATCCACCCTTATGTTGCCCAGGTTTGTCCACCCATACATTACCCAGGTACGTCCACCCTTTTGTTGCCCAGGTACATCCACCCTTATGTTGCCCAGGTACATCCACCCTTACATTGCCCAGGTACGTCCACCCATACGTTGCCCAGGTACATCCACCCTTACGTTGCCCAGGTACGTCCACCCATACGTTGCCCAGGTACTTCCACCCTTACATTGCCCAGGTACGTCCACCCATACGTTGCCCAGGTACTTCCACCCTTACGTTGCCCAGGTACGTCCACCCTTACGTTGCCCAGGTACATCCACCCTTACGTTGCCCAGGTACGTCCACCCTTATGTTGCCCAGGTACATCCACCCTTACATTGCCCAGGTACGTCCACCCATACGTTGCCCAGGTACATCCACCCTTACGTTGCCCAGGTACGTCCACCCATACGTTGCCCAGGTACTTCCACCCTTACGTTGCCCAGGTACTTCCACCCTTATGTTGCCCAGGTACGTCCACCCTTACGTTGCCCAGGTACTTCCACCCTTATGTTGCCCAGGTACTTCCACCCTTATGTTGCCCAGGTACATCCACCCTTATGTTGCCCCGGTATGTCCACCCTTACATTGCCCAGGTACGTCCACCCTTATGTTGCCCAGGTACATCCACCCTTATGTTGCCCAGGTACTTCCACCCTTATGTTGCCCAGGTACATCCACCCTCCACCCTTATGTTGCCCAACTACATCCACCCTTACGTTGCTCAGGTACGTCCACCCTTATGTTGCCCAGGTACGTCCACCCGTATGTTGCCCAGGTATGTCCACCCTTACGTTGCCCAGGTACGTCCACCCTTATGTTGCCCTGGTACATCCACCCTTATGTTGCCCAGGTACATCCATCCTTATGTTGCACAGGTACGTCCACCCTTACGTTGCCAAGGTATGTCCACCCTTACGTTGCCCAGTTACGTCCACCCTTACGTTGCCCAGGTACGTCCACCCTTATGTTGCCCAGGTGCATCCACCCTTATGTTGCCCAGATACGTCCACCCTTATGTTGCCCAGGTACATCCACCCTTACGTTGCCCAGGTACATCCACCCTTACGTTGCCCAGGTACATCCACCCTTACGTTGCCCATGTACATCCACCCTTATGTTGCCCAGGTACATCCACCCTTATGTTGCCCAGGTATGTCCACCCATACATTACCCAGGTACGTCCACCCTTTTGTTGCCCAGGTACATCCACCCTTACGTTGCCCAGGTACTTCCACCCTTATGTTGCCCAGGTACGTCCACCCTTAGGTTGCCCAGGTACTTCCACCCTTATGTTGCCCAGGTACTTCCACCCCTATGTTGCCCAGGTACATCCACCCTTACATTGCCCAGGTACGTCCACCCATACGTTGCCCAGGTACTTCCACCCTTACGTTGCCCAGGTACTTCCACCCTTATGTTGCCCAGGTACGTCCACCCTTACGTTGCCCAGGTACTTCCACCCTTATGTTGCCCAGGTACATCCACCCTTACATTGCCCAGGTACGTCCACCCATACGTTGCCCAGGTACGTCCACCCTTATGTTGCCCAGGTACATCCACCCGTACGTTGCCCAGGTACGTCCACCCTTATGTTGCCCAGGTACGTCCACCCTTATGTTGCTCAGGTACGTCCACCCTTATGTTGCCCAGGTACGTCCACCCTTATGTTGCCCAGGTACGTCCGCCCTTATGTTGCCCAGGTACGTCCAGTCCACCCTTACGTTGCCCAGGTACGTCCACCCTTACGTTGCCCAGGTACGTCCAGTCCACCCTTACGTTGCCCAGGTATGTCCAGTCCACCCTTACGTTGCCCAGGTACGTCCACCCTTACGTTGCCTAGGTACATCCACCCTTATGTTGCCCAGGTATGTCCGCCATTATGTTGCCCAGGTACGTCCGCCCTTATGTTGCCCAGGTACGTCCACCCGTACGTTGCCCAGGTACGTCCACCCTTATGTTGCCCAGGTACGTCCACCCTTATGTTGGCCAGGTACTTCCACCCTTATGTTGCCCAGGTACATCCACCCTTATGTTGCCCCGGTACGTCCACCCTTACATTGCCCAGGTACGTCCACCCTTATGTTGCCCAGGTACATCCACCTTTACATTGCCCAGGTACATCCACCCTTATGTTGCCCAGGTACATCCACCCTTATGTTGCCCAGCTACATCCACCCTTACGTTGCCCAGGTACGTCCACCCTTATGTTGCCCAGGTACGTCCACCCTTATGTTGCCCAGGTACGTCCACCCTTACGTTGCCCAGGTACGTCCACCAGTATGTTGCCCAGGTACTTCCACCCTTATGTTGCCCAGGTACGTCCACCCTTACGTTGCCCAGGTACGTCCACCTTTACATTGCCCAGGTACTTCCACCCTTACGTTGCCCAGGTACGTCCACCCTTATGTTGCCCAGGTCGTCCACCCTTATGTTGCCCAGGTACTCCACCCTTATGTTGCCCAGGTACGTCCACCCTTACGTTGCCCAGGTACATCCACCCTTATGTTGCCCAGGTATGTCCACCTTACGTTGCCCAGGTACGTCCACCCTTATGTTGCCCAGGTACGTCCACCCGTATGTTGCCCAGGTACGTCCACCCTTATGTTGCCCAGGTACGTCCACCCTTATGTTGGCCAGGTACTCCACCCTTAGTTGCCAGGTACATCCACCCTTATGTTGCCCCGGTACGTCCACCCTTACATTGCCCAGGTACGTCCACCCTTATGTTGCCCAGGTACATCCACCTTTACATTGCCCAGGTACATCCACCCTTATGTTGCCCAGGTACATCCACCCTTATGTTGCCCAGCTACATCCACCCTTACGTTGCCCAGGTACGTCCACCCTTATGTTGCCCAGGTACGTCCACCCTTATGTTGCCCAGGTACGTCCACCCTTACGTTGCCCAGGTACGTCCACCAGTATGTTGCCCAGGTACTTCCACCCTTATGTTGCCCAGGTACGTCCACCCTTACGTTGCCCAGGTACGTCCACCCTTACGTTGCCCAGGTACTTCCACCCTTACGTTGCCCAGGTACTTCCACCCTTATGTTGCCCAGGTACTTCCACCCTTACGTTGCCCAGGTACTTCCACCCTTATGTTGCCCAGGTACTTCCACCCTTATGTTGCCCAGGTACATCCACCCTTACGTTGCCCAGGTACATCCACCCTTACGTTGCCCAGGTACGTCCACCCTTACGTTGCCCAGGTACGTCCACCCTTACGTTGCCTAGGTACATCCACCCTTATGTTGCCCAGGTATGTCCGCCATTATGTTGCCCAGGTACGTCCGCCCTTATGTTGCCCAGGTACGTCCACCCTTATGTTGCCCAGGTACGTACACCCTTACGTTGCCCAGTATGTCCACCCTTACGTTGCCCAGGTACGTCACACTTACGTTGCCCAGGTATGTCCACCCTTATGTTGCCCAGTACGTCCACCCTTACGTTGCCCAGGTACGTCCACCCTTACGTTGCCCATGTACATCCACCCTTACGTTGCCCAGGTACGTCCACCCTTACGTTGCCCAGGTACGTCCGCCCTTATGTTGCCCAGGTACGTCCGCCCTTGCGTTGCCCAGTACGTCCACCCTTACGTTTCCCAGGTACGTCCCGCCCGTACGTTGCCCAGTACGTCCACCCTTACGTTGCCCAGGTACGTCCACCCTTACGTTGCCCAGGTACATCCACCCTTATGTTGCCCAGGTACGTCCACCCTTACGTTGCCCAGGTACGTACACCCTTACGTTGCCCAGGTATGTCCACCCTTACGTTGCCCAGGTACGTCCACCCTTACGTTGCCCAGGTACGTCCACCCTTACATTGCCCAGGTACGTCCACCCTTACGTTGCCCAGGTACGTCCGCCCTTACGTTGCCCAGGTACGTCCGCCCTTATGTTGCCCAGGTACGTCCGCCCTTACGTTGCCCAGGTATGTCCACCCTTATGTTGCCCAGGTACGTCCACCCTTATGTTGCCCAGGTACGTCCACCCGTATGTTGCCCAGGTACGTCCAGTCCACCCTTTACGTTGCCCAGGTACGTCCACCCTTATGTTGCCCAGGTACGTCCACCCTTACTTTGCCCAGGTACGTCCACCCTTACGTTGCCCAGGTACGTCCACCCGTACGTTGCCCAGGTACGTCCACCCTTACGTTGCCCAGGTATGTCCACCCTTACGTTGCCCAGGTACCGTCCACCCTTACGTTGCCCAGGTACGTCCACCCTTACTTTGCCCAGGTACGTCCACCCTTACGTTGCCCAGGTACGTCCACCCTTACGTTGCCCAGGTACGTCAACCCTTACATTGCCCAGGTACGTCCACCCTTATGTTGCCCCAGATCTTGCATAATAATTTTGTTGACTAAAAAGCATCTGCCCATCACTGGTGTATGTTTGAATCGGACGTGTGTGGAAGTTATCCAGCTTGTGTAGGGTCCGTAGTTCTACTCTGTCCCCGAGGTTATAAAACTTTTCTCAGATCTCAAGCTCAAGTGATCTGATTGGTTGATTCTTAGTGTTACTGTCAGGTGAACCAATCAGACGATTGAGACTGAGTTTTGAGATTGGAGAAACGTTTTATAACCTCCAGGCCTTGTGTCTGAAACAATGCTTGCCTTGCTCAAACAACGCAGTACGTCTCTTAATGCATCTTGGTCTTCAAGTGGAAATAATTAACTAAGCTGACCTTGTGTGTATGTAACTTTATCCTAGTATTATCAAACCCAATATACATGTACGTTTTTCATGTTGCATTTGTATATTTTAAGAACTATCAATAAAGCCTTTAAGGGAAGTTGTTTACTAATAATCTTATGAGCTGTCCTTCATAACTCTGGGTTCAAGTCCAAGCCCTATTGCATGTTGGTTATTTTTTTCAAATGAATATGCTTGCGTCTGATTTGTGGAAGGTCAGTAGTTTTACCAGGGTGTCCCTATCTGTGCAACAATCACATTGTATATATATATTCCCAAAACAGATTTAATAACCAAAACATTGTTTGATCGGCACAGTGCGATTTACAGCATTTGCCAAAAAAATCATATTTTCCATTTTCACATGAATGGTATTGCCAGTCTGTCTATTTCCAAGTACAGTCAAACCTGTCTTAAGCAGCCAGCCAAGGGAGTCAGAGAAAGTGGCTGCTTAATATAGGTCAAATATATAATAAAACAACATATTGGGAATCTGGAAACTGGCTGCTTAATGCAGGTTGGTTGCTTAATAGAGGTGACCACTAACACAGGTTTGACTGTATAATAGAGGTGACCACTAACACAGGTTTGACTGTATAATAGAGGTGACCACTAACACAGGTTTGACTGTATAATAGAGGTGACCACTAACACAGGTTTGACTGTATAATAGAGGTGACCACTAACACAGGTTTGACTGTATAATAGAGGTGACCACTAACACAGGTTTGACCACTAACACAGGTTTGACTGTATAATAGAGGTGACCACTAACACAGGTTTGACTGTATAATAGAGGTGACCACTAACACAGGTTTGACTATGTATAATAGAGGTGACCACTAACACAGGTTTGACTATGTATAATAGAGGTGACCACTAACACAGGTTTGACTATGTATAATAGAGGTGACCACTAACACAGGTTTGACTATGTATAATAGAGGTGACCACTAACACAGGTTTGACTATGTATAATAGAGGTGACCACTAACACAGGTTTGACTATGTATAATAGAGGTGACCACTAACACAGGTTTGACTATGTATAATAGAGGTGACCACTAACACAGGTTTGACTATGTATAATAGAGGTGACCACTAACACAGGTTTGACTATGTATAATAGAGGTGACCACTAACACAGGTTTGACTATGTATAATAGAGGTGACCACTAACACAGGTTTGACTATGTATAATAGAGGTGACCACTAACACAGGTTTGACTATGTATAATAGAGGTGACCACTAACACAGGTTTGACTATGTATAATAGAGGTGACCACTAACACAGGTTTGACTATGTATAATAGAGGTGACCACTAACACAGGTTTGACTATGTATAAATATGTGCAATACTTCCTACATGTATAGGGTTCATTCTAGGTCAGAATTTTTGGGAGAAGTGAGAAAGCGCTTGATCGCTTCCTTAAATGGTGTTCTTTAATACACTTCTCCAAAATAGGGTTAAAATGCACAGTAAATACATTTGAATAGGAGTGCTTTATCTTACTAGACAAAATTTTGTTTGAAAACCCTAATAGTGGGAGAATGATGCAATGTAGCATATTGAATACTGTATCTCTTCATGAAAAAATAGATGTAAAGACCTTGATATAATATTTCAATGGATGCGAATGGGGGGGTGGCCGAGTGGTTACGGTCGTTTACTTCAAATCAATTTCTCCTCACCGCTGACTGTAGGTTCGAATCCCACTGGGGGTGTCAATTTATTTCATAAGAGGAAGCGGTAGGTCAATGGTTCTACCCAGGTGTCCATCCTTTACTTAAATACTGGGGGTCACCCGGGGTCTTCCTCCACCAATAATAGGTGGAGAGTCGCCATATGTCCTAAGCTGTTTTTGCAACTTTAAAACCCGAGACAAATCGGAAATAAATATAACATAACTTTAAACACTAATGATAACGCAATGAAATAAAAAATAATATACATGCATAAATCCGCAACTCACAAGTGTTAATTTTCAGCGAAAATGTTTACTATTTTACTGAAACTTTAGATAAACAATGAATTTGACATATTGTGCACATGTTTTGCTCGAACTAATGTCAGATAAGTGGTTTTCCCAATCTGTGATATTTTTAGAAGAGGATGGAAATTCCACACTTCTGCTCATATTTGACCATCAGTAACGTAATTTCAGGTGCACTTGCGTGTTCACCGAAACAAGCGTCCATATAAATGTAATGATTAATAACGTAATTTCAGGTGCACTTGCGTGTTCATCGAAACAAGCGTCCATATAAATGTAATGATCAATAACGTAATTTCAGGTGCACTTGCGTGTTCATCGAAACAAGCGTCCATATAAATGTAATGATCAATAACGTAATTTCAGGTACACTTGCGTGTTCATCGAAACAAGCGTCCATATAAATGTAATGATCAATAACGTAATTTCAGGTACACTTGCATGTTCACCGAAACAAGCGTCCATATAAATGTAATGATCAATAACGTAATTTCAGGTGCACTTGCGTGTTCACCGAAACGAGCGTCCATATAAATGTAACGAGTGTGACAAGGGCTTTCTGACCAGCAGCGATCTCCGTCGTCACCAACGTACACACAGCGGTGAAAAGCCGTACAAATGTGACCAGTGCCCTGCCGAGTATGCACGCAAGGAGCGCCTCATCAGTCACATGATCACACACATGGAGGAGGGTCTGGAAGCCCGAGACCTAGCGGCCGATGGTCTGTCGGGCAGTTTAACAGAAGAGGTGTCGAAGGATAGTTCTTGTCCAGATGAGGACATGTCGAGGGATGGGTCCAAAGGTAACAGAGAGGGTGAGGTTTCCGAGGACAGTCTGGAGGGCGACATCTATACAGAGGAAGATTTAGATCATGTCTAATTCATCATTACTTGCTTTCTATATGTACACAAGATACGTACAGTAACACGCCTCTAATCCGGATGGGGAAAAAATCATGTTTAATTGGAGTTTCGGATTAGAGGTTTTTTATATTTAATATTTACACGTATAACGTACTATGACGTACGGTACAACATATGAACATGAAATAAAACAAACAGAATTATACACTAGGATACACTAGGATACACTAGGATAAAAGAGACAAAGTCTCATATTCATTGATCTGTTTAATTTTAGGCTTAGATCGAGGTGCTGCCATGTTGTAACCAAATCACTTTCAATGAGAATGAACAATTTCGTTCAGTGTGTGGTTTACATTTATTTATCGTCACTACCGGTTGCCCATATGAGCGACCCCTCCTGAAGAGATTAGTCATTTTAGATTTGTGGAGGATAGGAAAAAATGATACAGACAGAGACCCATTCCAGAGTCTCCTCTGGTTCTTTTATGTGCACGGTGTACAGCACCGACACAAGACCTCGGTTTAAAGTCCCATCTGAAAGACTGTTCATTTTATTAGGGTCAGACGAATTTTGTTCAGCAGAAAAACATATACTCATTACTCTTATTATTTAATTGGTTGATGCTAATATCCAATCGTGTTTCCATAGTGGAACACAAATTCCAATCAAGACCAATCAATTTGCAGTTTACAACCATTGGACCAAAGGGATAAAATCAAACACATACTGGCTAATGTCTGCTACCCATCAATTATAAGTAGTACGAAGAGTGATTTTCACAATTTGCGAAAAACACGTGTGTTGACAATTGATAAACATTGGAATGTACAAAATATACCAAACAATATAAGTAGACCATTTATCTAGCCATTTGCATACAGTGTATAATCATTTTCGAACTAATTAAATCTGAATTAAATGATCGTTAATCCGTAAGCAACAATACATATATATTAAATATCATTGTATTTAATTTTAAACAGAATTAATTTTTAAAGGTAAATTATTTGTATTCAGTTATTTGTTGGTTTTGAAGCACTTTGTCCCCTACCATTTTAACCCTACCATTTGTCCCCCTACCATTAGAACCCTACCATTTGAAGAATGGTTTGCGCGACAATATGTACCTGTCTATCACATTGTTATACATGAAGGTATTTTAAAAACGTAACTTTACTCAAAATTAATGTTGACCTTAAACAAGAAGAAAATGGAAAATGCGTCGTATACAAGAATATGTGCATAGCATTAAGGTGAGAACACACGTTCATGGCCTCAAAGTTACACACACAATGTCATATCATAAATGTCACACTCACATATCATAAATGTCACACACAGACACGCACGCACACACATCAATGTCAAGTACACATAGCATCAATGTCATACACACATAGTACTTCCGATTCTAGTATTCAGCTTGAGAATGAGAGATAATCCATCCATGTATTCCGAGTGGTATTTCAGAGTGAGATAATCCATCCGTGTATTCCGAGTGGTATTTCAGAGCGAGATAATCCATCCGTGGTATTTCAGGTTGAGTTAATCTACTCGTGTATTCCGAGTGGTATTTCAGAGTGAGGTAATCCATCCGTGTATTCCGAGTGGTATTTCAGAGTGAGGTAATCCATCCGTGTATTCCGAGTGGTATTTCAGAGTGAGGTAATCTACTCGTGTATTCCGAGTGGTATTTCAGTGTGAGTTAATCTACTCGTGTATTCCAAGTGGTATTTCAGAGTGAGGTAATCCATCCGTGTATTCCGAGTGGTATTTCAGAGCGAGATATTCCATCCTTGTATTCCGAGTAATATTAAGAGTGAGATAATCCATCCATGTATTCCGAGTGGTATTTCAGAGCGAGATAATCCATCCGTGTATTCCGAGTGGTATTAAGAGTGAGATAATCCTATCCGTGTATTCTGAGTGGTATTAAGAGTGAGATAATCCATCCGTGTATTCCGAGTGGTATTTCAGAGTCAGATATTCCATCCATGTATAACGTGTGTGTATTTGTGTTTATTTGTCATCGCTATCAGCTGTCCATATGAGCGATGCCTCCGAGATCAGTTATTTTGGAGGAAAGTGATACGGCCCATTCCAGAGTCTCCTCTAGTTCTTTTACATGTACGGTGTAAAGTACCGACACAAGAATTCGGTTTAAATTGCCATCTGACACTGTTCATATTATAAGAGTCAGACAGGAGATCAAACTTGTGATCTCTGGATTCGGAGTCCAAAGTATTAACTACTGACCGTCTGAAATGTATAGCAAGCCTATAATTATATTGTCAGATTATCATCAATATCTTGTAAGATTACCATCAATATCTTGTCCGATTACCATCATTATTTTGTCAGATTATCATCAATATCTTGTTAGATTATCATCATTATCTTGTCAGATTATCATCAATATCTTGTCTAATCAAGGCTTAATTTGTACAAATTTCTTTTAGCTCGATTGCGAAACAAGTTATTGCAACATTAATGATCGCTCTCGAGACCTCATTTGTCTACGAGGCGCACACCATACCCTTTGCAGCAGAAAAGCTTGAAATTATTTAGATCAATATAATTGGGAAGGGTGGTGCCCCAGATTAGGCCAGAGAGAGGTGTTGTGTATATACTACAATATGTTAGCTGTTATTTCTATCTGTGTCCATTTCCTGTTGTATCCGTGGTAACAGATTGGTTGTTGTCGTCTGTAGTTTGTATAGACTTCTGTGATGTAATTGTATTAATTGAATGGTTCTTGAGCCATGGATAGTGGATTAGACCAAGGTAAATTGAATGCTAGTTTCATATCCTGATCTTATTTGATGTTGCATGCTCTGGTAGAAAACAATTTTTACTCTAGTACAGTCGTCCTGTCTATAAATAATGGCAATCAGTGGTCTGACTGGTTAACATACAATGATAATGGCAGCAAACAAGCTTGTTTATAGTTATAAGTGGTCTTTATTAGCACAGGGTTGACTGTATTACAACAGATAAAATCACACCCACCCACCCGTCATCTTGGACACACTGTATGATAGTCTAGCCATTATAAACTTCAGACACTCTCGATGCAGTAAGTTAACATGTCACGCATATAAATATTTGCTTTACTGTTACATAATTAATTAGATATATTGATATATTGATTTGCTGTCGCCATATTTGTTTATATGTATGCCACATGGGTCTCAGACCTTCTCGATTTAAACGGCACCTTTCCTGGTGGAACTTCTCGCCATGAGGGAGGGGGAAGGGTCATGTGGATTTAGGTGTCTAATGACAACATATTTATTCTGACGGGCCTGAATGCACAGCCCATTGGTTACTAGGTGATTACCGTATCCATTAATTTCACCTGTGTTTTTACACAGCAAAATAGAACATAGATATTTGCGTGTACATTGTGATTTTTGTTTTGAGCATTCCATGACATATAAACCAACAAGGTCATTTATACTTGTCTAGTTGATTTAGTCTTCATTTCTTCCAAGATGATCTATATACATGATCAATCTCGGAAATATTTGTTATCATAATTTCCTATTAACGACTAATCATTCACAGGCCAGTATACATTTAAAAAATTTAATTTGTTTTAAATATCGCCCCGATCCCGCCATTTTGACAGAATTTGAATTTATACTTGTCTAATGTTCTATACAATCATGTTCAACATTCCATTCCATACTGTGTATTTTTATTTTGGTTTAAATTCGAAGAGAAAGTAGAATATTTTAGATTGACGTATAACCTGTGTTGTGATAGTGTAACATACAACTCAATTACAATTATGATGTTCATTGTCACATTTATAATGATGTTCATTGTCACATTTATAATGATGTTCATTGCCACATTTATAGTGAGTGTGTTCCGTGAATTCTTTATGAGAAAATATGATACGTTTGTGCAAGGATGTACGTGTGGTGTGTAAGAAACTGTGTAGTGTGTGAGATGGTGCTGAAACAGCACTTGTGTGAAGGATGTACGTGTAGTGTGCGAGATGGTGCTGAAACAGCACTTGTGTGAAGGATGTACGTGTAGTGTGCGAGATGGTGCTGAAACAGCACTTGTGTGAAGGATGTACATGTAGTGTGTGAGATGGTGCTGAAACAGCACTTGTGTGAAGGATGTACATGTAGTGTGTGAGATGGTGCTGAAACAGCACTTGTGTGAAGGATGTACGTGTAGTGTGCGAGATGGTGCTGAAACAGCACTTGTGTGAAGGATGTACATGTAGTGTGTGAGATGGTGCTGAAACAGCACTTGTGTGAAGGATGTACATGTGGTGTGTAAGAAACTGTGTGAGATGGTGCTGAAACAGCACTTGTGTGAAGGATGTACGTGTAGTGTGTGAGATGGTGCTGAAACAGCACTTGTGTGAAGGATGTACGTGTAGTGTGTGAGATGGTGCTGAAACAGCACTTGTGTGAAGGATGTACGTGTAGTGTGTGAGATGGTGCTGAAACAGCACTTGTGTGAATAATTGTTACATTGACATACTGGTAGACAGTTTCCCCGAGCAATTCGGATAGCAAATAAATATTTATGAGGACCAAATTTCTGTTTATGTGGAAGGCATCTTGTTCATTTCGTCTACACACCTCATTTACAATCCATGGAACTCGATACATGCACAACAACTTTACTGTTAGAAGCTGATACAATACACAACAACTTTACTGTTAGAAGCTGATACAATACACAACAACTTTACTGTTAGAAGCTGATACAATACACAACAACTTTACTGTTAGAAGCTGATACAATACACACCAACTTTACTGTTAGAAGCTGATACAATGCACCACAACTTTACTGTTAGAAGCTGATACAATACACAACAACTTTACTGTTAGAAGCTGATACAATACACAACTTTACTGTTAGAAGCTGATACAATACACAACAACTTTACTGTTAGAAGCTGATACAATACACAACAACTTTACTGTTAGAAGCTGATACAATACACAACAACTTTACTGTTAGAAGCTGATACAATACACAACAACTTTACTGTTAGAAGCTGATACAATACACAACAACTTTACTGTTAGAAGCTGATACAATACACAACAACTTTACTGTTAGAAGCTGATACAATGCACAACAACTTTACTGTTAGAAGCTGATACAATGCACAACAACTTTACTGTTAGAAGCTGATACAATACACAACAACTTTACTGTTAGAAGCTGATACAATACACAACAACTTTACTGTTAGAAGCTGATACAATACACAACAACTTTATTGTTAGAAGCTGATACAATACACAACAACTTTACTGTTAGAAGCTGATACAATACACAACAACTTTACTGTTAGAAGCTGATACAATACACAACAACTTTACTGTTAGAAGCTGATACAATGCACACCAACTTTACTGTTAGAAGCCGATACAATAACAAAGAAATGCTGACATTGGTTCAACTGTTACAGTAAAGGTGATTTGTTGCATCAAGTTTGTTAATGTGATAGCACCACTAATGGGTAATTCAGTGCTATCAATTTGGAATTATGACATTTTTACTGGATCAATTGTAATTACCGTGTTTCATTGTATCAACATTTCACAGTATAGTAGATTTGTTGTATCAGGTTGCCTAGAGTGATACGTTTCATTACGCGTTTTGGGTTATTATATAGCGTATTATGTTTCACATTCCGAATGCATTTATTTTTGCTGCATTTCTCTGTACATGTATTTATCTTAAATCTTTTACAATTGAGTAATTTTATACTTTATGAAACATTCCATTGTTATAATTTTGTTTACATATTATGTTGCGCATATTCATACCCCGATAAACCCAGTTTGAGAGGACGTTATGTATAGAAACTCCCTCAGTCTGTTGGTTTGTCTGTGTATAGTGATATACTTAGAAGAGTTACTTCCCCCCCAGAACATTTAATGAGATCGATGTGGTGGAGAGTTGAGTTGTTGTGTGGGGGAATTCTAGCACACAAATATATTCTTGCTCTTGCTTCGAATTCAAAACTTGCAACTTGATTGTGGAATGGATTTTAGTGTCGATATTTAAATGTCTTATCCCCACATTTCCTCTCCATGTTGGTCTACTCCCCCCCTCCCAAACATGAGTATATTCACATTATAATAATATAAACCAGCATGTCTGCCCTATATGTTGCGATATGGAAATTTGGGTGTTGTCTGTTTGTCGATTGTCCGAATATTATGGGATATCCGAATTTTACTGTACTAATGTTGTTAGGCGAAATATGTGCACATACAGTGTGACCGTCAATGTTGCTGTCAGAGATATAAGTTATGACATATTGAATACTATTAATTAAGAAAGCAATACAGTATTCGGGTATTACAGTCAGCGAGGCCTGAACAAAATACATTAACCGGGTGTGTGGCGGCATAGACATCCATGGGTAGGGGGGAAATATCCATTGAATGGCCTCGGGAGACATCCTGGGGCAGTGGGAAAACATTCAGTGAATGGCCTCGGGAGACATCCTGGGGCAGGGGAAAAATATCCAGTGAATGGCCTCGGGAGACATCCTAGGGCAGGGGAAAAATATCCAGTGAATGGCCACGGGAGACATCCTGGGGCAGGGGAAAACATCCAGTGAATGGCCTCGGGGAGACATCCTGGGGCAGGGAAAACATCCAGTGAATGGCCTCAGAGACATCCTGGGGCAGGGGGAAAACATCCAGTGAATGGCCTCGGGAGACATCCTGGGGCAGGGGAAAACATCCAGTGAATGGCCTCGGGAGACATCCTGGGGCAGGGGAAAACATCCAGTGAATGGCCTCGGGAGACATCCTGGGGCAGGGGAAAACATCCAGTGAATGGCCTCGGGAGACATCCTGGGGCAGGGGAAAACATCCAGTGAATGGCCTCAGAGACATCCTGGGGCAGAGGGAAAACATCCAGTGAATGGCCATGGGAGACATCCTGGGGCAGTGGAAAACATCCAGTGAATGGCCTCGGGAGACATACTGGGGCAGTGGGAAAACATCCAGTGAATGGCCTCGGAGACATCCTGGGGCAGGGGGAAAACATCCAGTGAATGGCCACGGAGACATCCTGGGGCAGGGGAAAACATCCAGTGAATGGCCACGGGAGACATCCTGGGGCAGTGGGAAAACATCCAGTGAATGGCCTCGGGAGACATCCTGGGGCAGGGGGAAAACGTCCAGTGAATGGCCTCGGGAGACATCCTGGGGCAGGGGCAAACATCCAGTGAATGGCCTCGGGAGACATCTGGGTTGTGGCGGTGCTATTTTATTCTTCAGTAAATGAGTTGTTGTGAGTGGTCCGTCTGTCCGTCCGTCCGTCTGCCCATCAACATTTGTTTTGCAATCACTACAACAAGTCTTCATCTTCAATGGATTTTGTACAAACTTGGTCACAAGATATTTATATTGTCATCTATTCTTGGTGGTTCCATGCGATAATTAGCCATTTCCACACAATAACTAGAACTAAGCCGCTAAATCAATGTGAAGGATAATCTGCTTGCAACTGCTTGCAACCCAATTTTCCTCAAACTTTGTCAGAAGTTATTTATTGGTGATACATTAGTTTATTTCAATACTCCACCCACTTTCGTCAAATAACTACCTGGTAGCAGTGACCTAGATAAGTTACAGAACATCCATAACCCATTCAACCCCAAGTATCTGACATGGACTGGTGCATGCTATTTTTAGACCAATAAATTAATAAGAAAATTACCTTTGGACAAGTTCATTTATCAAAATGGGTAATTTTATCTAAAAATAGTAATAATTATTACTGGCAAAAAAGTGCAGATCCTGATGAGACGGCTCGTCACGAGCCGGCTCATCTGGATCTACACTTTTCATAAGCCTATTTAGAGGCCTGTGGTGTTGAAAGGGTTAAAGTATAGTACATGTAGCAACTTTATTTTTGACCCAACTTTGTTCAAACTTGTATACATATTGATGAAAGCTTTTTGTAAATAAATAGGTTACTAGGTTACTGTGTTAGATTAAAGAGGCACCTGTTAAGCAGCATCAAAAGATGTTGAAAATGTCAGCAATTCTCTTCAGTGTTGTATTTGTATTTATAGTACTATAGGCCTAATATATTGTGTACCATTCCTGACATACATTCTAAATTTGTTTGTGAAGCATTCCAGTATTTTAAAAATCCATTTTGTTCTCATGTCATCGTCTTGTAGAGCATTTATTTGTAAATTGTTAAAATAAAATCACAATAAACATAGGTGCTCGTATTTTATTGTATAATATGCATGTAGATCCATGGTCGTTCTGTATGTACCCATGAACATAATGTTCATCACCGTGTGTAGATCCATGGTCGTTCTGTATGTACCCATGAACATAATGTTCATCACCGTGTGTAGACATATGGTCACTGCCCATAACTGTGTGGATCTAATGTTCACCGTGTGTAGACATATGGTCACTCTGTATCTATGTCAAACACTGTGTGTGGATCTTGACTAACTATCTACATTGTATGTCCGTTGTCATGTGTAAGTGTAAGATCACTCTGTGTCATCATGTGTGAATGCAGGGTCGCTGTGTGTCTATCACCATGTGGTAATGCAGGGTCACTGTGTGTCTATCATAATGTGTGAATGCAGGGTCGCTGTGTGTCTATCACCATGTGTGAATGCAGGGTCGCTGTGTGTCTATCATCATGTGTGAATGCAGGGTCGCTCTGTGTCTATCATCATGTGTGAATGCAGGGTCGCTGTGTGTCTATCACCATGTGTGAATGCAGGGTCGCTGTGTGTCTATCACCATGTGTGAATGCAGGGTCGCTGTGTGTCTATCACCATGTGGTAATGCAGGGTCGCTGTGTGTCTATCACCATGTGGTAATGCAGGGTCGCTGTGTGTCTATCATCATGTGTGAATGCAGGGTCGCTGTGTGTCTATCATCATGTGTGAATGCAGGGTCGCTCTGTGTCTATCACCATGTGGTAATGCAGGGTCACTGTGTGTCTATCATCATGTGTGAATGCAGGGTCGCTCTGTGTCTATCACCGTGTGTGAATGCAGGGTCACTGTGTGTCTTATCACCATGTGGTATTGCAGGGTCACTGTGTCTATCACCATGTGGTAATGCAGGGTCACTGTATGTCTATCACCATGTGTGAATGCAGGGTCGCTGTGTGTCTATCATCATGTGTGAATGCAGGGTCGCTGTGTGTCTATCACCATGTGTGAATGCAGGGTCTTGTGTCTATCACCATGTGGTAATGCAGGGTCTTGTGTCTATCACCGTGTGTGAATGCAGGGTCACTGTGTGTCTATCATCATGTGTGAATGCAGGGTCGCGGTGTGTCTATCACCGTGTGTGAATGCAGGGTCGCTGTGTGTCTATCACCATGTGGTAATGCAGGGTCGCTGTGTGTCTATCACCATGTGGTAATGCAGGGTCGCTGTGTGTCTATCACCATGTGGTAATGCAGGGTCGCTGTGTGTGAATGCAGGGTCGCTGTGTGTCTATCACCATTTGGTAATGCAGGGTCGCTGTGTGTCTATCACCATGTGGTAATGCAGGGTCGCTGTGTGTCTATCACCATGTGTGAATGCAGGGTCGCAGTGTGTCTATCACCATGTGTGAATGCAGGGTCGCTGTGTGTCTATCACCATGTGGTAATGCAGGGTCGCTGTGTGTCTATCATCATGTGTGAATGCAGGGTCGCTGTGTGTCTATCACCATGTGTGAATGCAGGGTCGCTGTGTGTCTATCACCATGTGTGAATGCAGGGTCGCTGTGTGTCTATCATCATGTGTGAATGCAGGGTCGCTGTGTGTCTATCACCATGTGGTAATGCAGGGTCGCTGTGTGTCTATCACCATGTGGTAATGCAGGGTCGCTGTGTGTCTATCATCATGTGTGAATGCAGGGTCGCTGTGTGTCTATCATCATGTGTGAATGCAGGGTCGCTCTGTGTCTATCACCATGTGGTAATGCAGGGTCACTGTGTGTCTATCATCATGTGTGAATGCAGGGTCGCTCTGTGTCTATCACCGTGTGTGAATGCAGGGTCACTGTGTGTCTTATCACCATGTGGTATTGCAGGTCACTGTGTCTATCACCATGTGGTAATGCAGGGTCACTGTGTGTCTATCACCATGTGTGAATGCAGGGTCACTGTGTGTCTATCACCATGTGTGAATGCAGGGTCGCTGTGTGTCTATCATCATGTGTGAATGCAGGGTCGCTGTGTGTCTATCACCATGTGTGAATGCAGGGTCTTGTGTCTATCACCATGTGGTAATGCAGGGTCTTGTGTCTATCACCGTGTGTGAATGCAGGGTCACTGTGTGTCTATCATCATGTGTGAATGCAGGGTCGCGGTGTGTCTATCACCGTGTGTGAATGCAGGGTCGCTGTGTGTCTATCACCATGTGGTAATGCAGGGTCGCTGTGTGTCTATCACCATGTGGTAATGCAGGGTCGCTGTGTGTCTATCACCATGTGGTAATGCAGGGTCGCTGTGTGTGAATGCAGGGTCGCTGTGTGTCTATCACCATTTGGTAATGCAGGGTCGCTGTGTGTCTATCACCATGTGGTAATGCAGGGTTCGCTGTGTGTCTATCACCATGTGTGAATGCAGGGTCGCTGTGTGTCTATCACATGTGGTAATGCAGGGTCGCTGTGTGTCTATCATCTGTGTGAATGCAGGGTCGCTGTGTGTCTATCACCATGTGTGAATGCAGGGTCGCTCTGTGTCTATCACCGTGTGTGAATGCAGGGTCACTGTGTGTCTTATCACCATGTGGTATTGCAGGGTCACTGTGTCTATCACCATGTGGTAATGCAGGGTCACTGTGTGTCTATCACCATGTGTGAATGCAGGGTCACTGTGTGTCTATCACCATGTGTGAATGCAGGGTCGCTGTGTGTCTATCATCATGTGTGAATGCAGGGTCGCTGTGTGTCTATCACCATGTGTGAATGCAGGGTCTTGTGTCTATCACCATGTGGTAATGCAGGGTCTTGTGTCTATCACCGTGTGTGAATGCAGGGTCACTGTGTGTCTATCATCATGTGTGAATGCAGGGTCGCGGTGTGTCTATCACCGTGTGTGAATGCAGGGTCGCTGTGTGTCTATCACCATGTGGTAATGCAGGGTCGCTGTGTGTCTATCACCATGTGGTAATGCAGGGTCGCTGTGTGTCTATCACCATGTGGTAATGCAGGGTCGCTGTGTGTGAATGCAGGGTCGCTGTGTGTCTATCACCATTTGGTAATGCAGGGTCGCTGTGTGTCTATCACCATGTGGTAATGCAGGGTCGCTGTGTGTCTATCACCATGTGTGAATGCAGGGTCGCAGTGTGTCTATCACCATGTGTGAATGCAGGGTCGCTGTGTGTCTATCACCATGTGGTAATGCAGGGTCGCTGTGTGTCTATCATCATGTGTGAATGCAGGGTCGCTGTGTGTCTATCACCATGTGTGAATGCAGGGTCGCTGTGTGTCTATCACCATGTGTGAATGCAGGGTCGCTGTGTGTCTATCATCATGTGTGAATGCAGGGTCGCTGTGTGTCTATCACCATGTGGTAATGCAGGGTCGCTGTGTGTCTATCACCATGTGGTAATGCAGGGTCGCTGTGTGTCTATCATCATGTGTGAATGCAGGGTCGCTGTGTGTCTATCATCATGTGTGAATGCAGGGTCGCTCTGTGTCTATCACCATGTGGTAATGCAGGGTCACTGTGTGTCTATCATCATGTGTGAATGCAGGGTCGCTCTGTGTCTATCACCGTGTGTGAATGCAGGGTCACTGTGTGTCTTATCACCATGTGGTATTGCAGGGTCACTGTGTCTATCACCATGTGGTAATGCAGGGTCACTGTGTGTCTATCACCATGTGTGAATGCAGGGTCACTGTGTGTCTATCACCATGTGTGAATGCAGGGTCGCTGTGTGTCTATCATCATGTGTGAATGCAGGGTCACTGTGTGTCTATCACCATGTGTGAATGCAGGGTCTTGTGTCTATCACCATGTGGTAATGCAGGGTCTTGTGTCTATCACCGTGTGTGAATGCAGGGTCACTGTGTGTCTATCATCATGTGTGAATGCAGGGTCGCGGTGTGTCTATCACCGTGTGTGAATGCAGGGTCGCTGTGTGTCTATCACCATGTGGTAATGCAGGGTCGCTGTGTGTCTATCACCATGTGGTAATGCAGGGTCGCTGTGTGTCTATCACCATGTGGTAATGCAGGGTCGCTGTGTGTGAATGCAGGGTCACTGTGTGTCTATCATCATGTGTGAATGCAGGGTCGCTGTGTGTCTATCACCATTTGGGAATGCAGGGTCGCTGTGTGTCTATCACCATGTGGTAATGCAGGGTCGCTGTGTGTCTATCACCATGTGTGAATGCAGGGTCGCTGTGTGTCTATCACCATGTGGTAATGCAGGGTCGCTGTGTGTCTATCACCATGTCGTAATGCAGGGTCGCTGTGTGTCTATCACCATTTGGTAATTCAGGGTCGCTGTGTGTCTATCACCATGTGTGTATCTAGACCCGGAAGTACAAGCATTATAAACACACAACAACGTTTCCAATACTCCGGAGATTAGTAATGTAGAAAGTATGTCAAAACAGACTGATGGCAAAGAATTCTATTAACCCCTCTGGTTTCACCTGTAGGGGTGGGACTAATAACAAAATTACACCTGTAGGGTGGGACTAATAACAATATTTCACCTGTAGGGGTGGGACTAATAACAATATTACACCTGTAGGGGTGGGACTAATAACAATATTACACCTGTAGGGGTGGGACTAATTAACAATATTTCACCTGTAGGGGTGGGACTAATAACAATATTTCACCTGTAGGGGTGGGACTAATAACAATATTTCACCTGTAGGGGTGGGACTAATAACAATATTTCACCTGTAGGGATGGGACTAATAACAATATTTCACCTGTAGGGGTGGGACTAATAACAAAATTTCACCTACAGGGGTGGGACTAATAACTAAATTTCACCTGTAAGGGTGGGACAAATAACAATATTTCACCTGTAGAGAGTGGGACTAATAAAATGTCACCTGTATGGGGTGGGACTAATAACAAAATTTCACCTGTATGGGGTGGAACTAATAATAAAATTTCACCTGTAGGGGTGGGACTAATTACAAAATTCCACCTGTATGGGGTGGAACTAATAATAAAATTTCACCTGTATGGGGTGGAACTAATAACAAAATTTCACCTGTATGGGGTGGAACTAATAATAAAATTTCACCTGTATGGGGTGGGACTAATTACAAAATTCCACCTGTAGGGGTGGGACTAATTAACAATATTTCACCTGTAGGGGTGGGACTAATAACAATATTTCACCTGTAGGGGTGGGACTAATTACAAAATTCCACATACAAGGGTGGGACTAATAACGAAATTTCACCTGCAAGGGTGGGACAAATAACAATAGTTCACCTGTAGAGAGTGGGACTAATAAAATGTCACCTGTATGGGGTGGGACAAATAACAATATTTCACCTGTAGAGAGTGGGACTAATAAAATGTCACCTGTATGGGGTGGGACAAATAACAATATTTCACCTGTAGAGAGTGGGACTAATAAAATGTCACCTGTATGGGGTGGGACAAATAACAATATTTCACCTGTAGAGAGTGGGACTAATAAAATGTCACCTGTATGGGGTGGGACAAATAACAATATTTCACCTGTAGAGAGTGGGACTAATAAAATGTCACCTGTATGGGGTGGGACAAATAACAATATTTCACCTGTAGAGAGTGGGACTAATAAAATGTCACCTGTATGGGGTGGGACAAATAACAATATTTCACCTGTAGAGAGTGGGACTAATAAAATGTCACCTGTATGGGGTGGGACAAATAACAATATTTCACCTGTAGAGAGTGGGACTAATAAAATGTCACCTGTATGGGGTGGGACAAATAACAATATTTCACCTGTAGAGAGTGGGACTAATAAAATGTCACCTGTATGGGGTGGGACAAATAACAATATTTCACCTGTAGAGAGTGGGACTAATAAAATGTCACCTGTATGGGGTGGGACAAATAACAATATTTCACCTGTAGAGAGTGGGACTAATAAAATGTCACCTGTATGGGGTGGGACAAATAACAATATTTCACCTGTAGAGAGTGGGACTAATAAAATGTCACCTGTATGGGGTGGGACAAATAACAATATTTCACCTGTAGAGAGTGGGACTAATAAAATGTCACATGTATGGGGTGGGACTAATTAACAATATTTCACCTGTAGGGGTGGGACTAATAACAATATTTCACCTGTAGGGGTGGGACTAATTAACAATATTTCACTTGTAGGGGTGGGACTAATTAACAATATTTCACCTGTAGGGGTGGGACTAATTAACAATAGTTCACCTGTAGGGGTGGGACTAATAACAATATTTCACCTGTAGGGGTGGGACTAATTAACAATATTTCACCTGTAGGGGTGGGACTAATAACAATATTTCACCTGTAGGGGTGGGACTAATTAACAATATTTCACCTGTAGGGGTGGGACTAATTAACAATATTTCACCTGTAGGGGTGGGACTAATTAACAATATTTCACCTGTAGGGGTGGGACTAATTAACAACATTTCACCTGTAGGGGTGGGACTAATAACACTATTTCACCTGTAGGGGTGGGACTAATTAACAACATTTCACCTATAGGGGTGGGACTAATTAACAATATTTCACCTGTAGGGGTGGGACTAATTAACAATATTTCACTTGTAGGGGTGGGACTAATTAACAATATTTCACCTGTAGGGGTGGGACTAATAACAAGATGAAGTAGACAGTACATGGAAACGTCTCTGCAGTGACAAAGACTGATAACAATTCTAATATTTGAGGATTTATTTTTGTGCTCAAAAATACCATACACCTGGTTCTTGTATATAGTTCTCTGTATGCTCTATGCATCTATTACATGACATAACAACCACGAAACACACTGACTAACACGGAACACTTGATCCACTACCGTAATAACTTATTTAAATTATTATAGGTACAATCAAACCTGTCTTAAGTAGCCAGTCAATGGAAGTATAGAAATAGGGGTCAAATATTTAATAATGGGTTCAGGAGCGGACTTCTTAATACAGGTTGGCTGCTTAATAGAGGTGATCATTATCACAGCTTTGACTGTATTTACATGTGTGAATTATTTCCGGGAAATTCTTGCTTTCCAAAGGTGGACATTTTTAAAACAGATATAGCAAGGAGGAATTTTTGCAGCTAAGCAATCAAGTTTTATGGAAAATCGTACGTTAGATCATTTATGTTTATATATTCTCCAAGCTGGCTCCATGCTTTAACACAAAATGGAAGTCGTGATAGTGCAGTGGTAGCGCGTTCGCTTCAGGGGTGAAAGGCCTGGAGATCGTGCTGGAGCCGTTACGATGTGCCCTTAGGTAAGGCATTTAAATTCCACAAGCCTCCTCTCTCACTCATGGCGATGGATTCCATCAGGAATGTGGTCTCGAGAGTGATTAATACAAGTTGTAATAACTTGTTTCGTAAACAAGCTAAATTAAATTTGTATAAACTAACACATATGGCTTAGTTTCGGATGCAAGCTCTAAATGTCTTATATAATTATATAAACCCACAGGCACCAGGACACAAAAATATTTTATTTTGTTTGGCCTATGGTCATATAGTAAGTAATATATAATATATATATTATATGTTACTTACTATATGACCATAGGCCAAAAAAATAATTGTGTCTGGTGCCTGTGTATATACCAGTATGTTAATCCTGATTTTATGTGCAAGAGTGCCATTTTTGTTGTTTTTCCACGATAGCAGAAATGGAAAAATCACTTAAAAAGATTTAAGTAAATTCACACAAAAATTGTAGAGATGGTTTTACAAGTACGTGTATTAGTTCATTGATAATTGAATAATGTAAAATCTATATTCATAACTAAATCAAGTATTTATTCTCAATTTCACATGTATTTGCCAAATTTTAAATATGCTCACTTTAAAACTCACTAATAATTAATTATACATAAATATTTTGATCTACATAAATAAATAAACGAGAGCCTTAGGAGTGAACATTTGGTATCAACAGTTTCTTGTGGTTTGTGTAAGTCGAGCTATTTCAAGATATACGTGTTCCTGTGTGAGAGGGTGTACATTCAGTGTGCATAGATATACAGAAATTACTAGTAACCCTATCTTCCTCTATAGAGGCATGGCCTATATGATACAGGTACTCCATATACCTACCTTTCCTCTATAGAGACTGGCCTATATAATACAGGTTCTCCATATACCTACCTTTCCTCTATAGAGACTGGCCTATATAATACAGGTTCTCCATATACCTACCTTTCCTCTATAGAGGCATGGCCTATATGACACGGGTTCTCCATATACCTACCTTTCCTCTATAGAGGCATGGCCTATATGATACGGGTTCTCCATATACCTACCTTTCCTCTATAGAGGCATGGCCTATATGATACAGGTTCTCCATATACCTATCTTTCCTCTATAGATGCTGGCCTATATGATACAGGTTCTCCATATACCTACCTTTCCTCTATAGATGCTGGCCTATATGATACAGGTTCTCCATATACCTACCTTTCCTCTATAGAGGCATGGCCTATATGATACAGGTTCTCCATATACCTATCTTTCCTCTATAGATGCTGGCCTATATGATACAGGTTCTCCATATACCTATCAGCCCTATCTTAATCAATGAATAAGCATTCAAGTTAACTGTATTGTACACCATCTCCATACAGTTGCTGGGATTTTGTAAGCTGTACTTTCTGTACCATCTGATCAGGCTCTATGCTGTTTGCAAAAATGAATACACTCGTTTCCAGCACAGAAAGGGTTAAATCTACTATTGTACTGGGTTACGTTTCATTTCATTACTATATTAATCTGCTGTAATATATAATCAATTTTAATTTGTTTGTCTAACTGAAGATCTTTTAGTAGGTGTGTTTAATAGATGGTTGGGGAAGGGTTTATATATTGTTGAGATTTCAAACACACACACACAGGGTAATAATATGAGTGTATGCTGCATGTGTAGCATGCATGCTCAATGTGGTAAGCACTTGAAGTAAGCATTTAAAGTACATGCACATGCACACGCACACGCACACACACACACACATTTAACACATCTTAGGAATATGCACAATCTCATTTCAACTTTTATCAGATCACTTTATAAGCGGCTGAAAATATAGTTTGACCCAAAAAATTGCTACAAAAGGTTTCTCATCGGTTTTCTATAGTAGCAGGTGTGCTTAATAACATACTAAAAGTCTACCAAAATCAGACCACTGAAAAAGGTACAATTTTCAAGATGGTGTCCAAGATGGCCGCCATCTTGAATTTCACAAATATGTAATCACTTCACTATAATTTAAATCTTCTAATTGTATTCCTAGATCCCCAAAACATGGGGTTAGACATCAAAATTACTCATTTAGGATCAATAATGAAGACGCAATTGAGATTTTAACGATTTAGCGGCCATCTTGAAAATGTTACCTTTTCAGTGGTCAGATTGTGGTAGACTTAGTATGCTATTGAGCACACCTGATACTATAGAAAATCATTGAGAAACCTTTTGTAGCAATTTGTTAGGTTAGGGTGGCCTTTTTTCATATATGCAGCCGCCTATTAATATTAGGTCAGTCGCAGTCTACTAAAGGGAATTAACTACAACAGCATCCTGTATACATCAATATATATAACAGTATCGGACATCAAGGAGAATGTCATTTCTACATGTTTTGCAGATTGAACTTTTTAACATTGATTAATTTATCAGCTGCTACCTACAAATAGACATTAATACGAAAACATAATAAGTAAATAGTTTATGGTGTAAGGGAGACAAATCAATATATAATTGTATTAACGGGATTGTCTCCCTTATACAAAACTTTGTAGGATTGCATCTTAATTCTCCTCATAACAATCAATATAATCTTGCTAGTATAGCTAGAACAATGGATATACAATACTTGTAGACCTTTCTGACTAAGACAATTTATTGTGTAAATACTTTATGGTGTAAGGGAGACAAATCAATCTGAAATACTATACGAGTATTCTCAATACACTTGTTTGTTTAATAAAACGAGCTGGGTTGTTTCCCTTACACCAAAACTTGGCTCCATTGCTCTGGCCTGTGACATGGAGATACATGTAGGATTTCAAACTAACTATTCACATATCTATCAGTAAAATATGTCCAGCATAGCTAGTACAATGGATATAGACTAAATGCAATTCTTGAATAATATTTAACAAAATATTTATATCCACATTACATTTGTGCGGTGCCATAAATTTAACAAATTGAATTGTTCATCACAACAGTACACATAAACATATTATACCAAGTTAATCCAGTTTACACGCAGTAGTTACTCGACATCCATAAGCAATCTTCATTTACTAATTCTGAAAGTTTTCTAAAAATGAAATAGTGAATCTTTAATTTGTTCATGATTATGAAATTTGCCTATCATTATGTAAAATGTACTTCTATTTCGGAATGTGTTTGATTTTACATTTCCCAGTAGTAAAGTGCAAGTACCTCAACCAAGACTCGACCGCAAATGATACTTACTTCCCGCAACATACAGCACTACATAAATATTGCACAATTATAAACAGTTTGTGTTTCCACGACAAACAGTCCTAACAAGTATTACATAAACTGACCATACGGTTATAGAACATTACTTAAAATCAAGCTCCAGTGATTTGATTGGACGATTATGAGACTTACACTCCGCTGTACCAATCAAGAACCTTTAGATCAAGGTTTGCGAATGGATAAATGTTTATACGTTCCTGGCCTGAATTCAACATAATCACTTACCAACACTATGCTTCATACGCCTACATGTAACCCCACCTCCCATATTTTACGGCCCTTGTATATTAACTATTTTCAGTAAAAAACATTTTTAAAAAAACAAGCAAATTCGATGAATTGGTATCCCACCACACTATGCTTACACATATTTATTTTAAGCTTCATAAATTCATCCCATTGGTTACCGAGAACTGGCCGTTGATGGACGGTGCCAAAACAGTATCCCTTGAAATGGCTCGCCATTTCTCTGGGGGATCATAAACTGCATAAGTTGGATCTAAATCTAGAACTTAATCTAGGATGGCCTAATTCTGTTATTGTTTACGTTGATCAGAATTTATGCTCGATATATTAGAAACAAAATGCAACCACTAACATGTGTCCATGAAATAATTGACACATATATACACGATATTCAACATTCTGTTATCAATATGGACATTATTTTCTTCATGATTCCGGTAATAAATACTTATAAATAAGCAGCCAACATAAGCACTGTGTTGTCAGTTACCCGCGTATTTACACGACATAAACTCAATCAGACAATACAAATAAGTTTCAAAGTGTAGTCTGTTATCAATTGCCTTCGTCTTGTGAACTATCTCACAATACAAGTGCAAAACATATGCTTTATCTTATAACAAACATAGAGTACTGTTCTATAGAAAACTTTTGGTGTGTGTTTTACGTATATTTATCGTCGCTACCGGTTGACCATATGAGCGTCGCCTCCTGAAGAGATTAGTCATTTTAGATTTTTGTGGAGGATAGTGCAGTGATACAGACAGAGACCCATTCTAGAGTCTCCTCTTCCTGGAGTTACATTATATATATCTTTACTCCAAACATATGCAAATTAGACGTGCATCATGTTAACTACACAGCTTATGTATGATGTCATCTATGCTACTATCTATATATTTCATTGAATTAAACAGATCAAAATTAACACTTTTTCATGAAACATTAAAATGATATTGTATTTATTGAAGTATCTAGACTCTTCTCATTACAAGTATTTCACAGTTCAAACTGAAAACATTGCAAGATTGCGTTTTTACGGTTATTTATCGTCTCTACCGGTTGCCCATATGAGCGACGCCTCCTGAAGAGATTAGTTATTTTAGATTTTGGAGGATAGTGCAATGATACAGACAAGAGACCCATTCCAGAATCTCCTCTGGTTCTTTTACGTGCACGGTGTAAAGCACCGACACGAGACCTCGGTTTAACGTCCCATCTGAAATACTGTTAATTTTATTAGGGTCAGACAGGGGGGATCGAACCTGCGATCCCTGGATTACCAGTCCAGCGTGTTACCACTGGACTACAGATCCGTCTGTGTTGGAAGATTGTAATAGGTAGGAATATATTTATACTTTTTCATGACAGCCACAAATTGTCTAAATTTGACTTAGGAATACACACTAGAAAAGCATTGTTAATTACAAAATGTTGGAAATCAATATGTTTAATTGGAATTATAAGGACTAAACTCATTTTGTGCAGTGTTTATACGTGTAAATGCTGCCGACTTAAAAAAACATTCCATCGGGATCAATGAGACAGACAGACAGACAGTTCACCTATATTAATTGCTATCACGATTAACAAAACAAGTAAGATGAGAAGACAAATGCTCCAATAGACATATGATAATAATGATGATATAAACTCGTGATCATGTACATACATGTATACAGTATATATCTGAATAAAGTCTTCTCAATCAAACCTACATTTACATACTCACAATACTTCAACTCTGCATAATATATATGCATTTTTCACAGATTGGTCAAATTATTCATAATTACGATATAAAATTGGTAAATACAGTACTACATGTTATATGTTACGTCTCGTTTCTCACGGATTACGGGATTGGTTAAATCACTAGGAATGATTATATATATTGTTGTATCGCTACAAATCGGTTAAAATCGGTTATATGTTATGTGCCGGTTGAAATGATACAAGTCTGGTGTATACGACCGATCTTATTTGCGATTTGGCATATTTTTTAATTTCTTTTTTGAAATCAGAAATGTCCACAACGGTAACTACTATTTTTTCCCAAGGACTAAGTGTAATAGGGTCGGATTTTATACTTTTATACGAACAATAGCTAATGCGAGTTGAGACGCATTCAAGTGTGATTTCGCTCACCTGTGTTAATCCACCGGAACGGATCCCGCACATTATCTGGACACAGTTGATAGTACATGGTAGCAGAAGGTTTACTTGTAAAGCCATTGTATGCTATTCAGAGATTTTATACGTTCGTTTTTATATAAGGATCAACGCTAGGATTATACAGGTATTGTTGTTGGTTGTATTGTTGTCGGAGAATAGCTTGTCGCTTGTAGTTTGCTATAATGTCGTATTGTTGCTGTAGAGTGAATTGTCGTTCGTAAGTCGTTACAATGTCGGAACGGTTCGTTTGTCCCTTTCCTTTAACTAACTGTCCTATCTATCTCCCGGCTGTCGGTTATATATCAGAGTATTCACTCACGTAACCTATGTAACTATGCATGCACGTTACTTGCAGTTCACAGCACTGGTCGAGAGTTTGACAGAGTTGACAACGTGATGTGGTGTAGAGACGAGTGGTGTAGAGACGAGGTGTTAGTGTTACAGAAACCATATTTTTGTGTAAGTGACCAGTCCGACTGAACAATGTATAATATCATAGATGTATAATTACTTTAACGATTGTTGATTACATATCGTATCTACGAGCTAGATTGTTGATCGAATGTAATAATTATGAGTCCGATTGTTGATTACTCATATGTTGTAGAAAACCCAAGCACTGGGCATATCGTTATGTCGTTCTACTTATTTTTACTGCATGTATGACTATATTTATTGCAGGATATATATAGGTCATAACAATTTTAGTAATACGTATATTTATACATTTCAGAACGTTTTGTTGTTTGTTTGGTTTGTGTAGGAGTCGTACTCCACGCCATCTACATGGAGAACGAATAAATATAAATCTGGACCCATGGAGTTGTTGGTCATTGTAAGGAGCCCCCCTTAACTCACCCCTGCTACATAAGTATATCTTTTGGCCAGTATTGATCCACAGATTTAATTAAACATTGAAAATGGATGATATTAAAAAAACTAGAAAACAAGTCTATTTAATCATTCATCTCTTTGAAATGCTAGAAATCACCTACATGCTAGAAATTACCTTTCAGGACAAGTACCGTATATGTGCATTTTAGGGCCGGTTGTTAGCATTTTAGGACGACTGTTTAGCATTTTAGGACGATTATTTAGCATTTTAGGACAGTTGTTTAGCATTTTAGGACGGTTGTTTAGCAATTTAAAGAGATGAAGGATTAAATAAACTTGTTTTCTATATTTTTAGTATCATCCTCCAGTTTTAATTTCTAATGAAAACTTGCAGCCGATAACGACCAGTGTTGCACGTAGTCTTTTACACAAGAACTAACAAAATGAGTCCTGTATATACAACATTTCATCATGTACAGTTTTCTTGGCCCGCCTCCGTGGTCAAGCGGTTACGGTCGCTAACTTGTATACCACTGTAACCTATCAAAACTGATGGTCACAGGTTTGAGCCCCGCTCAGACGATGTCTCTTTATATGAAAAAGTTGGTAAGTTTCTTACGGAGGTTGGTGCAGCAAGCAAGTATATAATCATGTACAGTTTTCAGACAAATGTCTAACACCCAATTTATACATTGTTGCTCCCATATACAACATAAATATTTTAAACATAATAATAACATTGTTCTACAAACACATCTCGTGAATAAAAGTTCTCAAAAAGAACTGTCCATAAAATATCACACATAGAATGTGTTACCAACACGAATAAAATCTCTATGTGTGTACAAACATATAACTAACAATTGCTGATCAATCAAATAACAAAACATAACGTTATCAGTTATTGTATGCATATATATAAATATGATTATATGAGCCAGACTTGCATTACTCGTGTAGTAGAGATGAGCTCGTGTTGTAGAGGTGAGCTCGTGTTGTAGAGGTGAGCTCGTGTAGAGGTGATTGCAAATCATGGTAAAATCACACCAAAATAAACAAACACATACAATATTTTTACATCCACAATTAGCAGATCCAGGTAATGTTGCACTTTCTAGAAAATACACAATGCACTAAATACAATGCTGTCCAAAACAAACTTACCCAGGGCAGCATGCCTTTAGTCTCACTTTGGAAATGTCAGCTTCTGTCCACCTAACTGCAAGTCTTCAGCGCTTTACTTGACAATTTTAACAATTGGTTTTATTAATTTGAAGACCCAACCAGTCTATTCACAGTTTACTACTGGAAACAATTGAATATATACGAGACAGGAAAATGGACCTTACGCCATAACAATAAGGCCCAATATATGCTTATACATTATTATACATTATTATACATTATTATACATTATTATACATTATTATACATTATTCATACACCCGGGTCACTTTCATTTTTCTTATTTAGTTACATTTCTTTATCGTCGTCCCTGGTTAATTGGAATTTATCGGCATCCCTGGTAAATTGGGATTTATCGTCAGCCCTGGTTAATTGGGATTTATCATCGTCCCTGGCTAATTGGGATTTATCGGTGTCTCTGGTAAATTGGGATTTATCGTCGTCCCTGGTTAATTGGGATTTATCGGTGTCCCTGGTAAATTGGAATCTATCGTCATCCCTGGTTAATTGGGATTTATCGTTAATTGGGATTTATCGTCGTCCCTGGTTAATTGGGATATATCGTTAATTGGGATATATCGTTAATTGGGATTTATCATCGTCCCTGGTTAATTGGGATATATCGTCATCCTTGGTTAATTGGGATTTATCATCGCCCCTGGTTAATTGGGATTAATTATAATATAATATTAAAATAATTAGGGGAACATTTTACAAATTCAACCTTTAAATTCAAACAACTCGCATAAAATGATTGACAGATAACACAAATAATTCTGTATTAAAATTTCACATGATACCAGTAGTTCCTCAGCGTTCCCTCTGTTTGAATTTTTGTATGCGCCAATTCTGTCGCCAATTTGAAAAATTTGGAGCCAACTAAGAGCCATATAGTTAAATCTGTAAAGTATTTGACAAAACATGTACCAACAAAAAATATTCCAATTCTCAAAATTTAGCGTTTTTTGTTGTTGTCGCTATTGGTGACCGACAGTGGGAACCATGCTTTCTGCCAAGTTTCAGGTAGCAGTACAAGCTGTTCTCAAATTATCATATAGACTAATAAAGCTAGTAAATCCTGATATTTATAATTGATCAATGATAATCTACCTGTAATCAAAATAGACAGTTTTGAACAATTTGTGACAAGTGAATACATATCATTATTCCCTGTACGTTTGAACAATTTGTGACAAGTGAATACATATCACTATTCCCTGTACGTTTGAACAATTTGTGACAAGTGAATACATATCACTATTCCCTGTACGTTTGAACAATTTGTGACAAGTGAATACATATCATTATTCCCTGTACGTTTGAACAATTTGTGACAAGTGAATACATATCACTATTCCCTGTACGTTTGAACAATTTGTGACAAGTGAATACATATCACTATTCCCTGTACGTTTGAACAATTTGTGACAAGTGAATACATATCACTATTCCCTGTACGTTTGAACAATTTGTGACAAGTGAATACATATCACTATTCCCTGTACGTTTCTTCCAAACATAATGAATTGCACATATATTGAATCTAAATGTCCTCCGCAAAGCTTTTATATGGCGAGTCATTAACTATATTGTACATTAACGTTTGTAGATTCTGACTTATATAGCACACACTTCACGGCAACACTCCCTGTTAGACGATGGTAACACTGTAAGAGTTGCACTGGCATTCTGGTGAGCTGCCTTGATCACAAGGTGCTCGCTCAAACATTGAATCTAGAACAACTGGCTATTTACTGAGCTCTGGAACTATATTTGCATCCAGTGACATCTCTGGTGTATGTATATATGGCTATTTACTGAGCTCTGGAACTATATTTGTATCCAGTGACATCTCTGGTGTATGTATATATGGCTATTTACTGAGCTCTGGAACTATATTTGCATCCAGTAATATCTCTGGTGTATGTATATATGGCTATTTACTGAGCTCTGGAACTATATTTGCATCCAGTGACATCTCTGGTGTATGTATATATGGCTATTTACTGAGCTCTGGAACTATATTTGCATCCAGTGACATCTCTGGTGTATGTATGTATATATGGCTATTTACTGAGCTCTGGAACTATATTTGCATCCAGTAATATCTCTGGTGTATGTATATATGGCTATTTACTGAGCTCTGGAACTATATTTGCATCCAGTGACATCTCTGGTGTATGTATATATGGCTATTTACTGAGCTCTGGAACTATATTTGCATCCAGTGACATCTCTGGTGTATGTATATATGGCTATTTACTGAGCTCTGGAACTATATTTGCATCCAGTGATATCTCTGGTGTATGTATATATGGCTATTTACTGAGCTCTGGAACTATATTTGCATCCAGTGACATCTCTGGTGTATGTATGTATATATGGCTATTTACTGAGCTCTGGAACTATATTTGCATCCAGTAATATCTCTGGTGTATGTATATATGGCTATTTACTGAGCTCTGGAACTATATTTGCATCCAGTGACATCTCTGGTGTATGTATATATGGCTATTTACTGAGCTCTGGAACTATATTTGCATCCAGTGACATCTCTGGTGTATGTATATATGGCTATTTACTGAGCTCTGGAACTATATTTGCATCCAGTGATATCTCTGGTGTATGTATATATGGCTATTTACTGAGCTCTGGAACTATATTTGCATCCAGTGACATCTCTGGTGTATGTATGTATATATGGCTATTTACTGAGCTCTGGAACTATATTTGCATCCAGTAATATCTCTGGTGTATGTATATATGGCTATTTACTGAGCTCTGGAACTATATTTGCATCCAGTGACATCTCTGGTGTATGTATATATGGCTATTTACTGAGCTCTGGAACTATATTTGCATCCAGTGACATCTCTGGTGTATGTATATATGGCTATTTACTGAGCTCTGGAACTATATTTGCATCCAGTGATATCTCTGGTGTATGTATATATGGCTATTTACTGAGCTCTGGAACTATATTTGCATCCAGTGACATCTCTGGTGTATGTATATATGGCTATTTACTGAGCTCTAGAACTCTATTTGCATCCACTTGATATTTCTAATGCATATCTGGCCATTTGTTGAGCTCTAGAAAGTTCTGCATTATGACTACAATAGCATCCAGATGTTCCCGGCTAGTTGTTCAGTGGTATGACTACAGTAGCATCCAGATATTCCCGGCTAGTTGTTCAGCGGTATGACTACAGTACCATCCAGATGTTCCCGGCTAGTTGTTCAGTGGTATGACTACAGTAGCATCCAGATGTTCCCGGCTAGTTGTTCAGCGGTATGACTACAGTACCTTCCAGATGTTCTCGGCTAGTTGTTCAGCTGTATGACTACAGTAGCATCCAGATGTTCTCGGCTAGTTGTTCAGTGGTATGACTACAGTAGCATCCAGATGTCCCAAATGTCTACCTGGTTATTCCAACACTTCAAAGATTAGCTCTAGAACTATATTAATGTCTGGTTGAGTTGCTCGATGTATAACAGGGATGAGTTCATTGTCAAGTTCATTCATATAGGTGTCTGGTAACCTTTCACCTTTGGCACCAGCCTCGTAACCAACCTAGAAAATAAGTTGCATCTCGTTATATGTTACGTAACATACTGAAACTACTTACGAACTCTGTCATTGGACGAGTGGTTCTAAACTGTCACATGTCAAAATACTGGGATAAAATCAACCAATCAGTACACTACAATAATAACCTGATCACAAAGTGAAGACTAACGACAATATAATGGGATAATGTTTAAGTCTTTATATTCCCGGGTTCTTTATTTCACGAATTCACCATCTCTGAATTACTTGTGAGTTATTTAATTAGTGAGATCAAGATGTTGATATGAGAAATGTTGGCATTTTCCGTTTTGTTCATTCCGCGTATTTCTTCCTGAATGGAATACTCACATACAGCGCTATAGCATCTGCCTGAATGGAACACTAACATACAGTGCTATAGCATCTTCCTGAATGGAACACTCACATACAGCGCTATAGCATCTTCCTGAATGGAACACTCGCATACAGCGCTATAGCATCTGCCTGAATGGAACACTCACATACAGCGCTATAGCATCTTCCTAAATGGAACACTCACATACAGTGCTATAGCATCTTCCTGAATGGAACACTCGCATACAGCGCTATAGCATCTTCCTGAATGGAACATTCGCATACAGCGCTATAGCATCTTCCTGAATGGAACACTCACATACAGCGCTATAGCATCTTCCTGAATGGAACACTCACATACAGTGCTATAGCATCTGGAACACTCACATACAGCGCTATAGCATCTTCCTGAATGGAACATTCGCATACAGCGCTATAGCATCTTCCTGAATGGAACACTCACATACAGCGCTATAGCATCTTCCTGAATGGAACACTCACATACAGTGCTATAGCATCTGGAACACTCACATACAGCGCTATAGCATCTTCCTGAATGGAACACTCACATACAGCGCTATAGCATCTGCCTGAATGGAACACTCACATACAGCGCTATAGCATCTTCCTGATTGGAACACTCACATACAGCGCTATAGCATCTTCCTGAATGGAACACTCGCATACAGCGCTATAGCATCTTCCTGAATGGAACACTCACATACAGCGCTGTAGCATCTTCCTGAATGGAACACTCACATACAGCGCTATAGCATCTTCCTGAATGGAACACTCACATACAGCGCTATAGCATCTTCCTGAATGCAACACTCACATACAGCGCTATAGCATCTTCCTGAATGGAACACTCACATACAGCGCTATAGCATCTTCCTGAATGGAATACTCACATACAGCGCTATAGCATCTTCCTAAATGGAACACTCACATACAGCGCTATAGCATCTTCCTGAATGGAACACTCACATACAGCGCTATAGCATCTTCCTGAATGGAACACTCGCATACAGCGCTATAGCATCTTCCTGAATGGAACACTCACATACAGCGCTATAGCATCTTCCTGAATGGAACACTCACATACAGCGCTATAGCATCTTCCTGAATGGAACACTCGCATACAGCGCTATAGCATCTTCCTGAATGGAACACTCACATACAGCCTATAGCATCTCCTGAATGGAACACTCACATACAGTGCTATAGCATCTTCCTGAATGGAACACTCACATACAGCGCTATAGCATCTTCCTGAATGGAACACTCACATACAGCGCTATAGCATCTTCCTGAATGGAACACTCACATACAGCGCTATAGCATCTTCCTGAATGGAACACTCACATACAGCGCTATAGCATCTTCCTGAATGGAACACTCGCATACAGCGCTATAGCATCTTCCTGAATGGATCACTCGCATACAGCGCTATAGCATCTGCCTGAATGGAACACTCACAGCGCTATAGCATCTTCCTGAATGGAACACTCACATACAGCGCTATAGCATCTTCCTGAATGGAACACTCGCATACAGCGCTATAGCATCTTCCTGAATGGAACACTCGCATACAGCGCTATAGCATCTTCCTGAATGGAACACTCGCATACAGCGCTATAGCATCTGCCTGAATGGAACACTTGCATAGAGCGCTATAGCATCTGCCTGGATGGAACACTCGCATACAGCGCTATAGCATCTGCCTGAATGGAACACTCACATACAGCGCTATAGCATCTTCCTGAATGGAACACTCGCATACAGCGCTATAGCATCTTCCTGAATGGAACACTCACATACAGCGCTATAGCATCTTCCTGAATGGAACACTCGCATACAGCGCTATAGCATCTTCCTGAATGGAACACTCGCATACAGCGCTATAGCATCTGCCTGAATGGAACACTCGCATACAGCGCTATAGCATCTGCCTGAATGGAACACTCACATACAGCGCTATAGCATCTTCCTGAATGGAACACTCACATACAGCGCTATAGCATCTTCCTGAATGGAACACTCGCATACAGCGCTATAGCATCTGCCTGAATGGAACACTCACAGCGCTATAGCATCTTCCTGAATGGAACACTCACATACAGCGCTATAGCATCTTCCTGAATGGAACACTCGCATACAGCGCTATAGCATCTTCCTGAATGGAACACTCGCATACAGCGCTATAGCATCTTCCTGAATGGAACACTCGCATACAGCGCTATAGCATCTTCCTGAATGGAACACTCGCATACAGCGCTATAGCATCTGCCTGAATGGAACACTCGCATACAGCGCTATAGCATCTGCCTGAATGGAACACTCACATACAGCGCTATAGCATCTTCCTGAATGGAACACTCACATACAGCGCTATAGCATCTTCCTGAATGGAACACTCACATACAGCGCTATAGCATATTCCTGAATGGACCACTCACATACAGCGCTATAGCATCTTCCTGAATGGAACACTCACATACAGCGCTATAGCATCTGCCTGAATGGAACACTCACATACAGCGCTATAGCATCTTCCTGAATGGAACACTCACATACAGCGCTATAGCATCTGGAACACTCGCATACAGCGCTATAGCATCTTCCTGAATGAAACACTCACATACAGCGCTATAGCATCTGCCTGAATGGAACACTCACATACAGCGCTATAGCATCTGCCTGAATGGAACACTCACATACAGCGCTATAGCATCTTCCTGATTGGAACACTCACATACAGCGCTATAGCATCTTCCTGAATGGAACACTCGCATACAGCGCTATAGCATCTTCCTGAATGGAACACTCACATACAGCGCTGTAGCATCTTCCTGAATGGAACACTCACATACAGCGCTATAGCATCTTCCTGAATGGAACACTCACATACAGCGCTATAGCATCTTCCTGAATGCAACACTCACATACAGCGCTATAGCATCTTCCTGAATGGAACACTCACATACAGCGCTATAGCATCTTCCTGAATGGAATACTCACATACAGCGCTATAGCATCTTCCTAAATGGAACACTCACATACAGCGCTATAGCATCTTCCTGAATGGAACACTCACATACAGCGCTATAGCATCTTCCTGAATGGAACACTCGCATACAGCGCTATAGCATCTGCCTGAATGGAACACTCACATACAGCGCTATAGCATCTTCCTGAATGGAACACTCACATACAGCGCTATAGCATCTTCCTGAATGGAACACTCACATACAGCGCTATAGCATCTTCCTGAATGGAACACTCACATACAGCGCTATAGCATCTTCCTGAATGGAACACTCACATACAGCGCTATAGCATCTTCCTGAATGGAACACTCGCATACAGCGCTATAGCATCTTCCTGAATGGAACACTCGCATACAGCGCTATAGCATCTTCCTGAATGGAACACTCGCATACAGCGCTATAGCATCTGCCTGAATGGAACACTCACATACAGCGCTATAGCATCTTCCTGAATGGAACACTCACATACAGCGCTATAGCATCTGCCTGAATGGAACACTCACATACAGCGCTATAGCATCTGCCTGAATGGAACACTCGCATACAGCGCTATAGCATCTTCTTGAATAGAACACTCGCATGCAGCGCTATAGCATCTTCCTGAATGGAACACTCGCATACAGCGCTATAGCATCTGCCTGAATGGAACACTCGCATACAGCGCTATAGCATCTGCCTGAATGGAACACTCGCATACAGCGCTATAGCATCTGCCTGAATGGAACACTCACATACAGCGCTATAGCATCTTCCTGAATGGAACACTCACATACAGCGCTATAGCATCTGCCTGAATGGAACACTCACATACAGCGCTATAGCATCTTCCTGAATGGAACACTCACATACAGCGCTATAGCATGTTCCTGAATAGAACACTCACATACAGCGCTATAGCATATTCCTGAATGGACCACTCACATACAGCGCTATAGCATCTTCCTGAATGGAACACTCACATACAGCGCTATAGCATCTGCCTGAATGGAACACTCACATACAGCGCTATAGCATCTTCCTGAATGGAACACTCACATACAGCGCTATAGCATCTGGAACACTCGCATACAGCGCTATAGCATCTTCCTGAATGAAACACTCACATACAGCGCTATAGCATCTGCCTGAATGGAACACTCACATACAGCGCTATAGCATCTTCCTGAATGGAACACTCGCATACAGCGCTATAGCATCTTCCTGAATGGAACGCTCGCATACAGCGCTATAGCATCTGCCTGAATGGAACACTCACATACAGCGCTATAGCATCTTCCTGAATGGAACACTCACATACAGCGCTATAGCATCTTCTTGAATAGAACACTCGCATACAGCGCTATAGCATCTTCCTGAATGGAACACTCACATACAGCGCTATAGCATGTTCCTGAATGGAACACTCGCATACAGCGCTATAGCATCTTCCTGAATGGAACACTCACATACAGCGCTATAGCATGTTCCTGAATGGAACACTCGCATACAGCGCTATAGCATCTTCCTGAATGGAACACTCACATACAGCGCTATAGCATCTTCCTGAATGGAATACTCACATACAGCGCTATAGCATCTTCCTAAATGGAACACTCGCATACAGCGCTATAGCATCTTCCTGAATGGAACACTCACATACAGCGCTATAGCATCTTCCTGAATGGAACACTCACATACAGCGCTATAGCATCTTCCTGAATGAAACACTCACATACAGCGCTATAGCATCTTCCTAAATGGAACACTCGCATACAGCGCTATAGCATCTTCCTGAATGGAATACTCACATACAGCGCTATAGCATCTTCCTGAATGGAACACTCACATACAGCGCTATAGCATCTTCCTGAATGGAACACTCGCATACAGCGCTATAGCATCTTCCTGAATGGAACACTCACATACAGCGCTATATCATCTTCCTGAATGGAACACTCACATACAGCGCTATAGCATCTTCTTGAATAGAACACTCGCATACAGCGCTATAGCATCTGCCTGAATGGAACACTCGCATACAGCGCTATAGCATCTTCCTGAATAGAACACTCACATACAGCGCTATAGCATCTGCCTGAATGGAACACTCACATACAGCGCTATAGCATCTTCCTGAATGGAACACTCGCATACAGCGCTATAGCATCTTCCTGAATGGAACACTCGCATACAGCGCTATAGCATCTTCCTGAATGGAACACTCGCATACAGCGCTATAGCATCTTCCTGAATGGAACACTCGCATACAGCGCTATAGCATCTGCCTGAATGGAACACTCACATACAGCGCTATAGCATCTGCCTGAATGGAACACTCACATACAGCGCTATAGCATCTTCCTGAATGGAACACTCACATACAGCGCTATAGCATCTTCCTGAATGGAACACTCACATACAGCGCTATAGCATCTGCCTGAATGGAACACTCACATACAGCGCTATAGCATCTTCCTGAATGGAACACTCACATACAGCGCTATAGCATCTGCCTGAATGGAACACTCACATACAGCGCAATAGCATCTTCCTGAATGGAACACTCACATACAGCGCTATAGCATCTTCCTGAATGGAACACTCACATACAGCGCTATAGCATCTGCCTGAATGGAACACTCACATACAGCGCTATAGCATCTGCCTGAATGGAACACTCGCATACAGCGCTATAGCATCTTCCTGAATGGAATACTCACATACAGCGCTATAGCATCTTCCTGAATGGAACACTCACATACAGCGCTATAGCATCTTCCTGAATGGAACACTCGCATACAGCGCTATAGCATCTTCCTGAATGGAACACTCACATACAGCGCTATAGCATCTTCCTGAATGGAACACTCACATACAGCGCTATAGCATCTTCCTGAATGGAACACTCACATACAGCGCTATAGCATCTGCCTGAATGGAACACTCACATACAGCGCTATAGCATCTGCCTGAATGGAACACTCGCATACAGCGCTATAGCATCTTCCTGAATGGAACACTCACATACAGCGCTATAGCATCTTCCTGAATGGAACACTCACATACAGCGCTATAGCATCTTCCTGAATGGAACACTCGCATACAGCGCTATAGCATCTTCCTGAATGGAACACTCACATACAGCGCTATAGCATCTTCCTGAATGGAACACTCCATACAGCGCTATAGCATCTTCCTGAATGGAACACTCACAGCGTATAGCATTCCTGAATGGAACACTCGCATACAGCGCTATAGCATCTTCCTGAATGGAACACTCGCATACAGCGCTATAGCATCTTCCTGAATGGAACACTCGCATACAGCGCTATAGCATCTTCCTGAATGGAACACTCGCATACAGCGCTATAGCATCTTCCTGAATGGAACACTCGCATACAGCGCTATAGCATCTTCCTGAATGGAACACTCGCATACAGCGCTATAGCATCTTCCTGAATGGAACACTCGCATACAGCGCTATAGCATCTTCCTGAATGGAACACTCGCATACAGCGCTATAGCATCTTCCTGAATGGAACACTCGCATACAGCGCTATAGCATCTTCCTGAATGGAACACTCGCATACAGCGCTATAGCATCTTCCTGAATGGAACACTCGCATACAGCGCTATAGCATCTTCCTGAATGGAACACTCACATACAGCGCTATAGCATCTGCCTGAATGGAACACTCGCATACAGCGCTATAGCATCTGCCTGAATGGAACACTCGCATACAGCGCTATAGCATCTGCCTGAATGGAACACTCACATACAGCACTATAGCATCTTCCTGAATGGAACACTCACATACAGCGCTATAGCATCTGTCTGAATGGAACACTCACATACAGCGCTATAGCATCTTCCTGAATGGAACACTCACATACAGCGCTATAGCATGTTCCTGAATAGAACACTCACACACAGCGCTATAGCATCTTCCTGAATGGACCACTCACATACAGCGCTATAGCATCTTCCTGAATGGAACACTCGCATACAGCGCTATAGCATCTGCCTGAATGGAACACTCGCATACAGCGCTATAGCATCTGCCTGAATGGAACACTCGCATACAGCGCTATAGCATCTTCCTGAATGGAACACTCACATACAGCGCTATAGCATCTGCCTGAATGGAACACTCACATACAGCGCTATAGCATCTTCCTGAATGGAACACTCACATACAGCGCTATAGCATGTTCCTGAATAGAACACTCACATACAGCGCTATAGCATCTTCCTGAATGGACCACTCACATACAGCGCTATAGCATCTTCCTGAATGGAACACTCGCATACAGCGCTATAGCATCTGCCTGAATGGAACACTCACATACAGCGCTATAGCATCTTCCTGAATGGAACATACAGCGCTATAGCATCTTCCTGAATGGAACACTCACATACAGCGCTATAGCATCTGGAACACTCGCATACAGCGCTATAGCATCTTCCTGAATGAAACACTCACATACAGCGCTATAGCATCTGCCTGAATGGAACACTCACATACAGCGCTATAGCATCTTCCTGAATGGAACACTCACATACAGCGCTATAGCATGTTCCTGAATGGAACACTCGCATACAGCGCTATAGCATCTTCCTGAATGGAACACTCACATACAGCGCTATAGCATGTTCCTGAATAGAACACTCACACACAGCGCTATAGCATCTTCCTGAATGGACCACTCACATACAGCGCTATAGCATCTTCCTGAATGGAACACTCGCATACAGCGCTATAGCATCTGCCTGAATGGAACACTCGCATACAGCGCTATAGCATCTGCCTGAATGGAACACTCGCATACAGCGCTATAGCATCTTCCTGAATGGAACACTCACATACAGCGCTATAGCATCTGCCTGAATGGAACACTCACATACAGCGCTATAGCATCTTCCTGAATGGAACACTCACATACAGCGCTATAGCATGTTCCTGAATAGAACACTCACATACAGCGCTATAGCATCTTCCTGAATGGACCACTCACATACAGCGCTATAGCATCTTCCTGAATGGAACACTCGCATACAGCGCTATAGCATCTGCCTGAATGGAACACTCACATACAGCGCTATAGCATCTTCCTGAATGGAACATTCACATACAGCGCTATAGCATCTTCCTGAATGGAACACTCACATACAGCGCTATAGCATCTGGAACACTCGCATACAGCGCTATAGCATCTTCCTGAATGAAACACTCACATACAGCGCTATAGCATCTGCCTGAATGGAACACTCACATACAGCGCTATAGCATCTTCCTGAATGGAACACTCACATACAGCGCTATAGCATCTTCCTGAATGGAACGTCACATACAGCGCTATAGCATCTTCCTGAATGGAACACTCACATACAGCGCTATAGCATGTTCCTGAATGGAACACTCGCATACAGCGCTATAGCATCTTCCTGAATGGAACACTCACATACAGCGCTATAGCATGTTCCTGAATGGAACACTCGCATACAGCGTTATAGCATCTTCCTGAATGGAACACTCACATACAGTGCTATAGCATCTGCCTGAATGGAACACTCACATACAGCGCTATAGCATCTTCCTGAATGGAATACTCACATACAGCGCTATAGCATCTTCCTAAATGGAACACTCGCATACAGCGCTATAGCATCTTCCTGAATGGAACACTCACATACAGCGCTATAGCATCTTCCTGAATGGAACACTCACATACAGCGCTATAGCATCTTCCTGAATGGAACACTCGCATACAGCGCTATAGCATCTTCCTGAATGGAACACTCGCATACAGCGCTATAGCATCTTCCTGAATGGATCATTCGCATACAGTGCTATAGCATCTTCCTGAATGGAACACTAGCATACAGCGCTATAGCATCTTCCTGAATGGAACACTCGCATACAGCGCTATAGCATCTTCCTGAATGGAACACTCGCATACAGCGCTATAGCATCTTCCTGAATGGATCGCTCGCATACAGCGTTATAGCATCTTCCTGAATGGAACACTCGCATACAGTGCTATAGCATCTGCCTGAATGGAACACTCACATACAGCGCTATAGCATCTTCCTGAATGGAACACTCACATACAGCGCTATAGCATCTGCCTGAATGGAACACTCACATACAGCGCTATAGCATCTTCCTGAATGGAACACTCGCATACAGCGCTATAGCATCTTCCTGAATGGAACACTCGCATACAGCGCTATAGCATCTTCCTGAATGGAACACTCACATACAGCGCTATAGCATCTTCCTGAATGGAACACTCGCATACAGCGCTATAGCATCTGCCTGAATGGAACACTCACATACAGCGCTATAGCATCTGCCTGAATGGAACACTCACATACAGCGCAATAGCATCTTCCTGAATGGAACACTCACATACAGCGCTATAGCATCTTCCTGAATGGAACACTCACATACAGCGCTATAGCATCTGCCTGAATGGAACACTCACATACAGCGCTATAGCATCTGCCTGAATGGAACACTCACATACAGCGCTATAGCATCTGCCTGAATGGAACACTCACATACAGCGCAATAGCATCTTCCTGAATGGAACACTCACATACAGCGCTATAGCATCTTCCTGAATGGAACACTCACATACAGCGCTATAGCATCTGCCTGAATGGAACACTCACATACAGCGCTATAGCATCTGCCTGAATGGAACACTCGCATACAGCGCTATAGCATCTTCCTGAATGGAATACTCACATACAGCGCTATAGCATCTTCCTGAATGGAACACTCACATACAGCGCTATAGCATCTTCCTGAATGGAACACTCGCATACAGCGCTATAGCATCTTCCTGAATGGAACACTCACATACAGCGCTATATCATCTTCCTGAATGGAACACTCACATACAGCGCTATAGCATCTTCTTGAATAGAACACTCGCATACAGCGCTATAGCATCTGCCTGAATGGAACACTCGCATACAGCGCTATAGCATCTTCCTGAATAGAACACTCGCATACAGCGCTATAGCATCTGCCTGAATGGAACACTCACATACAGCGCTATAGCATCTTCCTGAATGGAACACTCGCATACAGCGCTATAGCATCTTCCTGAATGGAACACTCGCATACAGCGCTATAGCATCTTCCTGAATGGAACACTTGCATACAGCGCTATAGCATCTTCCTGAATGGAACACTCGCATACAGCGCTATAGCATCTTCCTGAATGGAACATTCACATACAGCACTATAGCATCTACCTGAATGGAACACTCACATACAGTGCTATAGCATCTTCCTGAATGGAACACTCACATACAGCGCTATAGCATCTTCCTGAATGGAACACTCACATACAGCGCTATAGCATCTTCCTGAATGAAACACTCACATACAGCGCTATAGCATCTTCCTGAATGGAACACTCACATACAGCGCTATAGCATCTTCCTGAATGGAACACTCGCATACAGCGCTATAGCATCTTCCTGAATGGATCATTCGCATACAGCGCTATAGCATCTGCCTGAATGGAACACTCACAGCGCTATAGCATCTTCCTGAATGGAACACTCACATACAGCGCTATAGCATCTTCCTGAATGGAACACTCGCATACAGCGCTATAGCATCTTCCTGAATGGAACACTCGCATACAGCGCTATAGCATCTTCCTGAATGGAACACTCGCATACAGCGCTATAGCATCTGCCTGAATGGAACACTTGCATAGAGCGCTATAGCATCTGCCTGGATGGAACACTCGCATACAGCGCTATAGCATCTGCCTGAATGGAACACTCACATACAGCGCTATAGCATCTTCCTGAATGGAACACTCGCATACAGCGCTATAGCATCTTCCTGAATGGAACACTCACATACAGCGCTATAGCATCTTCCTGAATGGAACACTTGCATACAGCGCTATAGCATCTTCCTGAATGGAACACTCGCATACAGCGCTATAGCATCTGCCTGAATGGAACACTCACATACAGCGCTATAGCATCTGCCTGAATGGAACACTCACATACAGCGCTATAGCATCTGCCTGAATGGAACACTCACATACAGCGCTATAGCATCTGCCTGAATGGAACACTCGCATACAGCGCTATAGCATCTTCCTGAATGGAACACTCGCATACAGCGCTATAGCATCTTCCTGAATGGAACACTCGCATACAGCGCTATAGCATCTGCCTGAATGGAACACTCGCATACAGCGCTATAGCATCTGCCTGAATGGAACACTCGCATACAGCGCTATAGCATCTTCCTGAATGGAACACTCACATACAGCGCTATAGCATCTGCCTGAATGGAACACTCACATACAGCGCTATAGCATCTTCCTGAATGGAACACTCACATACAGCGCTATAGCATGTTCCTGAATAGAACACTCACATACAGCGCTATAGCATCTTCCTGAATGGACCACTCACATACAGCGCTATAGCATCTTCCTGAATGGAACACTCGCATACAGCGCTATAGCATCTGCCTGAATGGAACACTCACATACAGCGCTATAGCATCTTCCTGAATGGAACACTCACATACAGCGCTATAGCATCTGGAACACTCGCATACAGCGCTATAGCATCTTCCTGAATGAAACACTCACATACAGCGCTATAGCATCTGCCTGAATGGAACACTCACATACAGCGCTATAGCATCTTCCTGAATGGAACACTCGCATACAGCGCTATAGCATCTTCCTGAATGGAACACTCGCATACAGCGCTATAGCATCTGCCTGAATGGAACACTCACATACAGCGCTATAGCATCTTCCTGAATGGAACACTCGCATACAGCGCTATAGCATCTGCCTGAATGGAACACTCGCATACAGCGCTATAGCATCTTCCTGAATAGAACACTCGCATACAGCGCTATAGCATCTGCCTGAATGGAACACTCACATACAGCGCTATAGCATCTTCCTGAATGGAACACTCGCATACAGCGCTATAGCATCTTCCTGAATGGAACACTCACATACAGCGCTATAGCATCTTCCTGAATGGAACACTCGCATACAGCGCTATAGCATCTTCCTGAATGGAACACTCGCATACAGCGCTATAGCATCTTCCTGAATGGAACATTCACATACAGCACTATAGCATCTACCTGAATGGAACACTCACATACAGTGCTATAGCATCTTCCTGAATGGAACACTCACATACAGCGCTATAGCATCTTCCTGAATGGAACACTCACATACAGCGCTATAGCATCTTCCTGAATGAACACTCACATACAGCGCTATAGCATCTTCCTGAATGGAACACTCACATACAGCGCTATAGCATCTTCCTGAATGGAACACTCGCATACAGCGCTATAGCATCTTCCTGAATGGATCATTCGCATACAGCGCTATAGCATCTGCCTGAATGGAACACTCACAGCGCTATAGCATCTTCCTGAATGGAACACTCACATACAGCGCTATAGCATCTTCCTGAATGGAACACTCGCATACAGCGCTATAGCATCTTCCTGAATGGAACACTCGCATACAGCGCTAGCATCTTCCTGAATGGAACACTCGCATACAGCGCTATAGCATCTGCCTGAATGGAACACTTGCATAGAGCGCTATAGCATCTGCCTGGATGGAACACTCGCATACAGCGCTATAGCATCTGCCTGAATGGAACACTCACATACAGCGCTATAGCATCTTCCTGAATGGAACACTCGCATACAGCGCTATAGCATCTTCCTGAATGGAACACTCACATACAGCGCTATAGCATCTTCCTGAATGGAACACTTGCATACAGCGCTATAGCATCTTCCTGAATGGAACACTCGCATACAGCGCTATAGCATCTGCCTGAATGGAACACTCGCATACAGCGCTATAGCATCTTCCTGAATGGAACACTCACATACAGCGCTATAGCATCTGCCTGAATGGAACACTCACATACAGCGCTATAGCATCTGCCTGAATGGAACACTCGCATACAGCGCTATAGCATCTTCTTGAATAGAACACTCGCATGCAGCGCTATAGCATCTTCCTGAATGGAACACTCGCATACAGCGCTATAGCATCTGCCTGAATGGAACACTCGCATACAGCGCTATAGCATCTGCCTGAATGGAACACTCGCATACAGCGCTATAGCATCTGCCTGAATGGAACACTCACATACAGTGCTATAGCATCTTCCTGAATGGAACACTCACATACAGCGCTATAGCATCTGCCTGAATGGAACACTCACATACAGCGCTATAGCATGTTCCTGAATGGAACACTCACATACAGCGCTATAGCATGTTCCTGAATAGAACACTCACATACAGCGCTATAGCATATTCCTGAATGGACCACTCACATACAGCGCTGAAAGTCGTGATAGCGCAGTGGATGCGCGTTCGCTTCAGGTGCGAAAGGTCCGGAGTTCGAGCCCTGCTGGAGCCGTTACGATTGTGCCCTTAGGCAAGGTATTTAAATTCCACATTGCCTCTTCTCTCTCCCTCGTGGCGATGGATTCCATCAGGAATGAGGTCTCGAGAGCGATTAATATAAGTTGAAAGAACTTGTTTCGCAATCGAGCTAAAATAAATTTGTATAACTACATACAGCGCTATAGCATCTTCCTGAATGGAACACTCGCATACAGCGCTATAGCATCTGCCTGAATGGAACACTCACATACAGCGCTATAGCATCTTCCTGAATGGAACACTCACATACAGCGCTATAGCATCTGGAACACTCGCATACAGCGCTATAGCATCTTCCTGAATGAAACACTCACATACAGCGCTATAGCATCTGCCTGAATGGAACACTCACATACAGCGCTATAGCATCTTCCTGAATGGAACACTCGCATACAGCGCTATAGCATCTTCCTGAATGGAACGCTCGCATACAGCGCTATAGCATCTGCCTGAATGGAACACTCACATACAGCGCTATAGCATCTTCCTGAATGGAACACTCACATACAGCGCTATAGCATCTTCTTGAATAGAACACTCGCATACAGCGCTATAGCATCTTCCTGAATGGAACACTCACATACAGCGCTATAGCATGTTCCTGAATGGAACACTCGCATACAGCGCTATAGCATCTTCCTGAATGGAACACTCACATACAGCGCTATAGCATGTTCCTGAATGGAACACTCGCATACAGCGCTATAGCATCTTCCTGAATGGAACACTCACATACAGCGCTATAGCATCTTCCTGAATGGAATACTCACATACAGCGCTATAGCATCTTCCTAAATGGAACACTCGCATACAGCGCTATAGCATCTTCCTGAATGGAACACTCACATACAGCGCTATAGCATCTTCCTGAATGGAACACTCACATACAGCGCTATAGCATCTTCCTGAATGGAACACTCGCATACAGCGCTATAGCATCTTCCTGAATGGAACACTCGCATACAGCGCTATAGCATCTGCCTGAATGGAACACTCATACAGCGCTATAGCATCTTCCTGAATGGAACACTCGCATACAGCGCTATAGCATCTTCCTGAATGGAACACTCACATACAGCGCTATAGCATCTTCCTGAATGGAACACTCACATACAGCGCTATAGCATCTTCCTGAATGGAACACTCACATACAGCGCTATAGCATCTGCCTGAATGGAACACTCACATACAGCGCTATAGCATCTTCCTGAATGGAACACTCACATACAGCGCTATAGCATCTTCCTGAATGGAACACTCACATACAGCGCTATAGCATCTTCCTGAATGGAACACTCACATACAGCGCTATAGCATCTTCCTGAATGGAACACTCGCATACAGCGCTATAGCATCTGCCTGAATGGAACACTCACATACAGCGCTATAGCATCTCCTGAATGGAACACTCCATACAGCGCTATAGCATCTTCCTGAATGGAACACTCACATACAGCGCTATAGCATCTTCCTGAATGGAACACTCACATACAGCGCTATAGCATCTTCCTGAATGGAACACTCACATACAGCGCTATAGCATCTTCCTGAATGGAACACTCGCATACAGCGCTATAGCATCTTCCTGAATGGAACACTCACATACAGCGCTATAGCATCTTCCTGAATGGAACACTCGCATACAGCGCTATAGCATCTTCCTGAATGGAACACTCGCATACAGCGCTATAGCATCTTCCTGAATGGAACACTCACATACAGCGCTATAGCATCTTCCTGAATGGAACACTCACATACAGCGCTATAGCATCTTCCTGAATGGAACACTCACATACAGCGCTATAGCATCTGCCTGAATGGAACACTCACATACAGCGCTATAGCATCTTCCTGAATGGAACACTCGCATACAGCGCTATAGCATCTTCCTGAATGGAACACTCACATACAGCGCTATAGCATCTTCCTGAATGGAACACTCACATACAGCGCTATAGCATCTTCCTGAATGGAACACTCGCATACAGCGCTATAGCATCTTCCTGAATGGAACACTCGCATACAGCGCTATAGCATCTTCCTGAATGGAACACTCCATACAGCGCTATAGCATCTTCCTGAATGGAACACTCACATACAGCTATAGCATCTCCTGAATGGAACACTCGCATACAGCGCTATAGCATCTTCCTGAATGGAACACTCGCATACAGCGCTATAGCATCTTCCTGAATGGAACACTCACATACAGCGCTATAGCATCTTCCTGAATGGAACACTCACATACAGCGCTATAGCATCTTCCTGAATGGAACACTCGCATACAGCGCTATAGCATCTTCCTGAATGGAACACTCGCATACAGCGCTATAGCATCTTCCTGAATGGAACACTCGCATACAGCGCTATAGCATCTTCCTGAATGGAACACTCACATACAGCGCTATAGCATCTTCCTGAATGGAACACTCGCATACAGCGCTATAGCATCTTCCTGAATGGAACACTCACATACAGCGCTATAGCATCTTCCTGAATGGAACACTCGCATACAGCGCTATAGCATCTTCCTGAATGGAACACTCACATACAGCGCTATAGCATCTTCCTGAATGGAACACTCGCATACAGCGCTATAGCATCTTCCTGAATGGAACACTCGCATACAGCGCTATAGCATCTGCCTGAATGGAACACTCACATACAGCGCTATAGCATCTTCCTGAATGGAACACTCACATACAGCGCTATAGCATCTGCCTGAATGGAACACTCACATACAGCGCTATAGCATCTTCCTGAATGGAACACTCACATACAGCGCTATAGCATGTTCCTGAATAGAACACTCACACACAGCGCTATAGCATCTTCCTGAATGGACCACTCACATACAGCGCTATAGCATCTTCCTGAATGGAACACTCGCATACAGCGCTATAGCATCTGCCTGAATGGAACACTCGCATACAGCGCTATAGCATCTGCCTGAATGGAACACTCGCATACAGCGCTATAGCATCTTCCTGAATGGAACACTCACATACAGCGCTATAGCATCTGCCTGAATGGAACACTCACATACAGCGCTATAGCATCTTCCTGAATGGAACACTCACATACAGCGCTATAGCATGTTCCTGAATAGAACACTCACATACAGCGCTATAGCATCTTCCTGAATGGACCACTCACATACAGCGCTATAGCATCTTCCTGAATGGAACACTCGCATACAGCGCTATAGCATCTGCCTGAATGGAACACTCACATACAGCGCTATAGCATCTTCCTGAATGGAACATTCACATACAGCGCTATAGCATCTTCCTGAATGGAACACTCACATACAGCGCTATAGCATCTGGAACACTCGCATACAGCGCTATAGCATCTTCCTGAATGAAACACTCACATACAGCGCTATAGCATCTGCCTGAATGGAACACTCACATACAGCGCTATAGCATCTTCCTGAATGGAACACTCACATACAGCGCTATAGCATGTTCCTGAATGGAACACTCGCATACAGCGCTATAGCATCTTCCTGAATGGAACACTCACATACAGCGCTATAGCATGTTCCTGAATGGAACCTCCATACAGCGCTATAGCATCTTCCTGAATGGAACACTCACATACAGCGCTATAGCATCTTCCTGAATGGAACACTCGCATACAGCGCTATAGCATCTTCCTGAATGGAACACTCGCATACAGCGCTATAGCATCTTCCTGAATGGAACACTCGCATACAGCGCTATAGCATCTTCCTGAATGGAACACTCGCATACAGCGCTATAGCATCTGCCTGAATGGAACACTCACATACAGCGCTATAGCATCTTCCTGAATGGAACACTCACATACAGCGCTATAGCATGTTCCTGAATAGAACACTCACATACAGCGCTATAGCATCTTCCTGAATGGAACACTCACATACAGCGCTATAGCATCTTCCTGAATGGAACACTCACATACAGCGCTATAGCATCTGCCTGAATGGAACACTCACATACAGCGCTATAGCATCTTCCTGAATGGAACACTCACATACAGCGCTATAGCATCTTCCTGAATGGAACACTCGCATACAGCGCTATAGCATCTTCCTGAATGGAACACTCACATACAGCGCTATAGCATCTTCCTGAATGGAACACTCGCATACAGCGCTATAGCATCTTCCTGAATGGAACACTCGCATACAGCGCTATAGCATCTTCCTGAATGGAACACTCGCATACAGCGCTATAGCATCTGCCTGAATGGAACACTCACATACAGCGCTATAGCATCTTCCTGAATGGAACACTTGCATACAGCGCT
>CM026397.1:70425343-70558031 GCA_014843695.1 Archivesica marissinica
TCGAGTGTAATATATCTTTGTACGGTCGAGTGTAATATATCTTTGTACAGTCGAGTGTAATATATCTTTGTACGGTGGAGTGTAATATATCTTTGTACGGCTGAGTGTAATATATCTTTGTAAGGTCGAGTGTAATATATCTTTGTACAGTCGAGTGTAATATATCTTTGTACAGCCGAGTGTAATATATCTTTGTACAGTCGAGTGTAATATATCTTTGTACGGCTGAGTGTAATATATCTTTGTAAGGCGGAGTGTAATATATCTTTGTACGGTCGAGTGTAATATATCTTTGTACGGTCGAGTGTAATATATCTTTGTAAAGTCGAGTGTAATATATCTTTGTAAGGCGGAGTGTAATATATCTTTGTAAGGCGGAGTGTAATATATCTTTGTAAGGCCGAGTGTAATATATCTTTGTACGGTCGAGTGTAATATATCTTTGTAAGGCCGAGTGTAATATATCTTTGTACAGTCGAGTGTAATATATCTTTGTAAGGCTGGGTGTAATATATCTTTGTACAGTCGAGTGTAATATATCTTTGTACAGTCGAGTGTAATATATCTTTGTACAGTCGAGTGTAATATATCTTTGTACAGTCGAGTGTAATATATCTTTGTACGGTGGAGTGTAATATATCTTTGTACGGCCGAGTGTAATATATCTTTGTAAGGCCGAGTGTAATATATCTTTGTACAGTCGAGTGTAATATATCTTTGTACGGCCGAGTGTAATATATCTTTGTACAGTCGAGTGTAATATATCTTTGTAAGGCTGGGTGTAATATATCTTTGTACAGTCGAGTGTAATATATCTTTGTACAGTCGAGTGTAATATATCTTTGTACAGTCGAGTGTAATATATCTTTGTACAGTCGAGTGTAATATATCTTTGTACGGCCGAGTGTAATATATCTTTGTACAGTCGAGTGTAATATATCTTTGTACAGTCGAGTGTAATATATCTTTGTACGGTCGAGTGTAATATATCTTTGTACAGTTGAGTGTAATATATCTTTGTATGGTGGCGTGTAATATATCTTTGTACAGCCGAGTGTAATATATCTTTGTACAGTCGAGTGTAATATATCTTTGTACAGTCGAGTGTAATATATCTTTGTACAGCTGAGTGTAATATATCTTTGTACAGTCGAGTGTAATATATCTTTGTAAGGCGGAGTGTAATATATCTTTGTAAAGCCGAGTGTAATATATCTTTGTACAGTCGAGTGTAATATATCTTTGTAAGGCGGAGTGTAATATATCTTTGTAAAGCCGAGTGTAATATATCTTTGTACGGTCGAGTGTAATATATCTTTGTACGGTCGAGTGTAATATATCTTTGTACAGTCGAGTGTAATATATCTTTGTAAGGCGGAGTGTAATATATCTTTGTAAGGCGGAGTGTAATATATCTTTGTAAAGCCGAGTGTAATATATCTTTGTACGGTCGAGTGTAATATATCTTTGTAAGGCCGAGTGTAATATATCTTTGTAAGGCCGAGTGTAATATATCTTTGTACAGTCGAGTGTAATATATCTTTGTACAGCTGAGTGTAATATATCTTTGTACAGTCGAGTGTAATATATCTTTGTACGGCTGAGTGTAATATATCTTTGTTAAGCCGAGTGTAATATATCTTTGTACGGTCGAGTGTAATATATCTTTGTACGGTCGAGTGTAATATATCTTTGTACAGTCGAGTGTAATATATCTTTGTAAGGCGGAGTGTAATATATCTTTGTACAGCTGAGTGTAATATATCTTTGTACAGTCGAGTGTAATATATCTTTGTACAGCTGAGTGTAATATATCTTTGTACAGTCGAGTGTAATATATCTTTGTAAGGCGGAGTGTAATATATCTTTGTAAAGCCGAGTGTAATATATCTTTGTACGGTCGAGTGTAATATATCTTTGTACGGTCGAGTGTAATATATCTTTGTACAGTCGAGTGTAATATATCTTTGTAAGGCGGAGTGTAATATATCTTTGTACAGCTGAGTGTAATATATCTTTGTACAGTCGAGTGTAATATATCTTTGTACAGCTGAGTGTAATATATCTTTGTACAGTCGAGTGTAATATATCTTTGTAAGGCGGAGTGTAATATATCTTTGTAAAGCCGAGTGTAATATATCTTTGTACGGTCGAGTGTAATATATCTTTGTACGGTCGAGTGTAATATATCTTTGTACAGTCGAGTGTAATATATCTTTGTAAGGCGGAGTGTAATATATCTTTGTAAGGCGGAGTGTAATATATCTTTGTAAAGCCGAGTGTAATATATCTTTGTACGGTCGAGTGTAATATATCTTTGTAAGGCCGAGTGTAATATATCTTTGTAAGGCCGAGTGTAATATATCTTTGTACAGTCGAGTGTAATATATCTTTGTAAGGCTGGGTGTAATATATCTTTGTACAGTCGAGTGTAATATATTTTTGTACAGTCGAGTGTAATATATCTTTGTACAGTCGAGTGTAATATATCTTTGTACAGTCGAGTGTAATATATCTTTGTACGGTGGAGTGTAATATATCTTTGTACGGCCGAGTGTAATATATCTTTGTAAGGCCGAGTGTAATATATCTTTGTACAGTCGAGTGTAATATATCTTTGTACGGCCGAGTGTAATATATCTTTGTACAGTCGAGTGTAATATATCTTTGTAAGGCTGGGTGTAATATATCTTTGTACAGTCGAGTGTAATATATCTTTGTACAGTCGAGTGTAATATATCTTTGTACAGTCGAGTGTAATATATCTTTGTACAGTCGAGTATAATATATCTTTGTACGGCCGAGTGTAATATATCTTTGTACAGTCGAGTGTAATATATCTTTGTACAGTCGAGTGTAATATATCTTTGTACAGCCGAGTGTAATATATCTTTGTACAGTTGAGTGTAATATATCTTTGTATGGTGGCGTGTAATATATCTTTGTACAGCCGAGTGTAATATATCTTTGTACAGTCGAGTGTAATATATCTTTGTACAGTCGAGTGTAATATATCTTTGTACGGCTGAGTGTAATATATCTTTGTTAAGCCGAGTGTAATATATCTTTGTACGGTCGAGTGTAATATATCTTTGTACGGTCGAGTGTAATATATCTTTGTACAGTCGAGTGTAATATATCTTTGTAAGGCGGAGTGTAATATATCTTTGTACAGCTGAGTGTAATATATCTTTGTACAGTCGAGTGTAATATATCTTTGTACAGCTGAGTGTAATATATCTTTGTACAGTCGAGTGTAATATATCTTTGTAAGGCGGAGTGTAATATATCTTTGTAAAGCCGAGTGTAATATATCTTTGTACGGTCGAGTGTAATATATCTTTGTACGGTCGAGTGTAATATATCTTTGTACAGTCGAGTGTAATATATCTTTGTAAGGCGGAGTGTAATATATCTTTGTAAGGCGGAGTGTAATATATCTTTGTAAAGCCGAGTGTAATATATCTTTGTACGGTCGAGTGTAATATATCTTTGTAAGGCCGAGTGTAATATATCTTTGTACAGTCGAGTGTAATATATCTTTGTAAGGCTGGGTGTAATATATCTTTGTACAGTCGAGTGTAATATATCTTTGTACAGTCGAGTGTAATATATCTTTGTACAGTCGAGTGTAATATATCTTTGTACAGTCGAGTGTAATATATCTTTGTACGGTGGAGTGTAATATATCTTTGTACGGCCGAGTGTAATATATCTTTGTAAGGCCGAGTGTAATATATCTTTGTACAGTCGAGTGTAATATATCTTTGTACGGCCGAGTGTAATATATCTTTGTACAGTCGAGTGTAATATATCTTTGTAAGGCTGGGTGTAATATATCTTTGTACAGTCGAGTGTAATATATCTTTGTACAGTCGAGTGTAATATATCTTTGTACAGTCGAGTGTAATATATCTTTGTACAGTCGAGTATAATATATCTTTGTACGGCCGAGTGTAATATATCTTTGTACAGTCGAGTGTAATATATCTTTGTACAGTCGAGTGTAATATATCTTTGTACAGCCGAGTGTAATATATCTTTGTACAGTTGAGTGTAATATATCTTTGTATGGTGGCGTGTAATATATCTTTGTACAGCCGAGTGTAATATATCTTTGTACAGTCGAGTGTAATATATCTTTGTACAGTCGAGTGTAATATATCTTTGTACAGCTGAGTGTAATATATCTTTGTACAGTCGAGTGTAATATATCTTTGTAAGGCGGAGTGTAATATATCTTTGTAAAGCCGAGTGTAATATATCTTTGTACGGTCGAGTGTAATATATCTTTGTACGGTCGAGTGTAATATATCTTTGTACAGTCGAGTGTAATATATCTTTGTAAGGCGGAGTGTAATATATCTTTGTACAGCTGAGTGTAATATATCTTTGTACAGTCGAGTGTAATATATCTTTGTACAGCTGAGTGTAATATATCTTTGTACAGTCGAGTGTAATATATCTTTGTAAGGCGGAGTGTAATATATCTTTGTAAAGCCGAGTGTAATATATCTTTGTACGGTCGAGTGTAATATATCTTTGTACGGTCGAGTGTAATATATCTTTGTACAGTCGAGTGTAATATATCTTTGTAAGGCGGAGTGTAATATATCTTTGTAAGGCGGAGTGTAATATATCTTTGTAAAGCCGAGTGTAATATATCTTTGTACGGTCGAGTGTAATATATCTTTGTACGGTCGAGTGTAATATATCTTTGTACAGTCGAGTGTAATATATCTTTGTACAGTCGAGTGTAATATATCTTTGTACGGTGGAGTGTAATATATCTTTGTACAGTCGAGTGTAATATATCTTTGTACGGCCGAGTGTAATATATCTTTGTACAGTCGAGTGTAATATATCTTTGTAAGGCTGGGTGTAATATATCTTTGTACAGTCGAGTGTAATATATCTTTGTACAGTCGAGTGTAATATATCTTTGTACAGTCGAGTGTAATATATCTTTGTACAGCCGAGTGTAATATATCTTTGTACGGTCGAGTGTAATATATCTTTGTACGGTCGAGTGTAATATATCTTTGTACGGTCGAGTGTAATATATCTTTGTACAGTCGAGTGTAATATATCTTTGTAAGGCGAGTGTAATATATCTTTGTACAGTCGAGTGTAATATATCTTTGTACAGTCGAGTGTAATATATCTTTGTACAGTCGAGTGTAATATATCTTTGTACAGTCGAGTGTAATATATCTTTGTACAGCCGAGTGTAATATATCTTTGTACAGTCGAGTGTAATATATCTTTGTACGGTGGAGTGTAATATATCTTTGTACAGTCGAGTGTAATATATCTTTGTACAGTCGAGTGTAATATATCTTTGTACAGCCGAGTGTAATATATCTTTGTACAGTCGAGTGTAATATATCTTTGTAAGGCGGAGTGTAATATATCTTTGTACAGTCGAGTGTAATATATCTTTGTACAGCCGAGTGTAATATATCTTTGTACAGTCGAGTGTAATATATCTTTGTACGGCGAGTGTAATATATCTTTGTAAAGCGAGTGTAATATATCTTTGTACAGTCGAGTGTAATATATCTTTGTACGTCGAGTGTAATATATCTTTGTACAGCTGAGTGTAATATATCTTTGTACAGTCGAGTGTAATATATCTTTGTACAGTCGAGTGTAATATATCTTTGTACGGTCGAGTGTAATATATCTTTGTAAGGCGGAGTGTAATATATCTTTGTAAAGCCGAGTGTAATATATCTTTGTACGGTCGAGTGTAATATATCTTTGTAAAGCCGAGTGTAATATATCTTTGTAAGGCAGGGTGTAATATATCTTTGTAAGGCAGGGTGTAATATATCTTTGTAAGGCAGGGTGTAATATATCTTTGTACAGTTGATTGTAATATACTTATATCTTACATTATCTACTCCGAGTGTCACCCTCAGTCCGATCCTCTCAAGTTCTGCCTCCTTCAACTTCTCCAGGTGCTGGGTGAGAGCCATACAGCAAGCTGTGGCCACAGTTTCTCCGATACGACTCAAATCTACAGGGTCCCACTTCGGTGAACCTCGCTCCTCATTCTGTAAATATATTGAGAATAAGAATTAATTTTGATAGCTAAAATCATAACATACCATTCAGAACTGTGCAAAGGAGGAGGTGGATTTGCACAGGGAAGGGATGGAACTTGCCTGCCATGTTTGATCTGTGGATGAACTTGGATTGCAGCAGTGTAAACACACAGAAATCAGACACAAATCACGCTAATTTCAATATTGTATCTTCAAGATTGCGAACCTATCTATCTTCCTCTAATGCCAAACCCATCACGGGGATGTAGAACCTCAGGGTTACTTTGATTTAATCGGCGGATGAAGCAACACGCACACATGGTATTCCTGGACATAACCTTTAACCCGATACACCCAGTGTGATGATTGGACAGTTGCTTGGGTGTGATGATTGGACATTTGTTAAGTAGGACGGCAGCATACTTGTCAATTGTATTTGTAAAGTATTCATTCTATCATTTGCTTTCGTTAATACCAATTTTCAGGATTATTTTTGTATAGACAAAGAACAAAATGTACAAATTTCATGATTTCTTGTTAATGAAAGCACTGATTTTATTTACAGTATTGAGCAAATAAAGTATTTGTTAAATAATTGCGTATAAAGTATTGACTACATAAAGTATTCCCTATATAAAGTATTCCCTATATAAAGTATTCCCTATATAAAGTATTCCCTACATAAAGTATTCCCTATATAAAGTATTCCCTATATAAAGTATTCCCTATATAAAGTATTCCATATATAAAGTATTCCCTATATAAAGTATTCCATATATAAAGTATTCCCTATATAAAGTATTCCATATATAAAGTATTCCCTACATAAAGTATTCCCTATATAAAGTATTCCCTATATAAAGTATTCCCTATATAAAGTATTCCATATATAAAGTATTCCCTATATAAAGTATTCCCTATATAAAGTATTCCCTATATAAAGTATTCCCTATATAAAGTATTCCCTACATAAAGTATTCATTATTATATTCCTGATATAATCACCTGTATGAAGAATATCTCTGTCCATCTCATAATATTTCGTTCTCCGATATAATCCGTAGCATGATGTATACGTAGACTATCTATGCCATCCATGTTCATTCCATCCACAGGGCTCTTTACACTGCAATATTTAAACCAATCCACCAATATACAAGATATAATCCGTGGCACATTTCTTAACGGATCTATTTAAACTATCCATCTTCATTGCTTCGACAGAACTTTTTATTCTGTGCATGTCTTACATGCTTCTCCTAGACATCCAGATAGTGCAGATAGATGGACAGATAGATGGACAGATAGATGGACGGATAGATGGACAGATAGATGGACGGATAGATGGACAGATAGATGGACAGATAGATGGACAGATAGATGGACGGATAGATGGACAGATAGATGGACGGATAGATGGACTGATAGATGGACTGATAGATGGACAGATAGATGGACAGATAGATGGACGGATAGATGGACAGATAGATGGACAGATAGATGGACGGATAGATGGACGGATAGATGGACAGATAGATGGACAGATAGCTGGACAGATAGATGGACAGATAGATGGACAGATAGATGGACAGATAGATGGACAGATAGATGGACAGATAGATGGATAGATGGACAGATAGATGGACAGATAGATAGATGGATAGATGGACAGATGGATAGATGGACAGATAGATGGACAGATAGATGGACAGATAGATGGACAGATAGATAGATAGATGGATAGATGGACAGATAGATGGACAGATATATGGACTGATAGATGGACTGATAGATGGACAGATAGATGGACAGATATATGGACTGATAGATGGACAGATAGATGGACAGATAGATGGACAGATAGATGGACAGATAGATGGACGGATAGATGGACAGATAGATGGACAGATAGATGGACAGATAGATGGACTGATAGATGGACAGATAGATGGACAGATAGATAGATGGATAGATGGACAGATAGATGGACTGATAGATGGACTGATAGATAGATGGATAGATGGACAGATAGATGGACAGATAGATAGATGGATAGATGGACAGATAGATGGACAGATAGATGGACAGATAGATAGATGGATAGATGGACAGATAGATGGACAGATAGATGGACAGATAGATAGATGGATAGATGGACAGATAGATGGACAGATATATGGACTGATAGATGGACTGATAGATGGACAGATAGATGGACAGATATATGGACTGATAGATGGACAGATAGATGGACAGATAGATGGACAGATAGATGGACGGATAGATGGACAGATAGATGGACAGATAGATGGACAGATAGATGGACAGATAGATAGATGGATAGATGGACAGATAGATGGACAGATATATGGACTGATAGATGGACGGATAGATGGACAGATAGATGGACAGATATATGGACTGATAGATGGACAGATAGATGGACAGATAGATGGACAGATAGATGGACAGATAGATGGACAGATAGATAGATGGATAGATGGACAGATAGATGGACAGATATATGGACTGATAGATGGACTGATAGATGGACAGATAGATGGACTGATAGATGGACAGATAGATGGACTGATAGATGGACAGATAGATGGACAGATATATGGACTGATAGATGGACAGATAGATGGACGGATAGATGGACGGATAGATGGACTGATAGATGGACGAATATATGGACAGATTGGGTTCTTTCTCTGGTGACACACCATAAGGCACTAATAAGCTTTATAACAATAGATTATGATCACATTTCATCCTCATCCCAGTGGTCCATCAATTTCAGATAGTTTGTGACTGATTCAATATCCAACTTGTTAAATTTAATAGGGTGAAAATAAAACATGAAAGTGAGCAAAATTATTTAATTTCTCATTACCCAATATTCATGTTCTTATCGTCGTCTACCCACTGTACCACAACTGTTTCATCAGGTTTCGGTGCCCCTATGACCCCGCAGGTGATCGGGTAGTCGTGCATGTCCCTGATGGCCTGTTTAAGGGCCAGCATTGAGTCAGGGGTAATCTGTACCATCAAGCCATCCTCCACAATACTAGATTTGGCGCTGAGACCCGAGGTTGTTTTTAAAGCACCGTTGAACACCACAAAACTTGCACCAGTCACTGTAAATACAAATAAGTCACATTAAATACATACAAGGCCCTGTAAATACAAACAAGGCACTGTAAATACAAACAAGGCACTGTAAATACAAACAGGGCAATGTAAATACAAACAAGGCACTGTAAATACAAACAGGGCATTGTAAATACAAACAAGGTACTGTAAATACAAACAGGGCATTGTAAATATTCTTACAAGGCACTGTAAATACAAACAAGGCACTGTAAATACAAACAAGGCACTGAAATACAAACAGGGCATTGTAAATATTCTTACAAGGCACTGTAAAAACAGACAAGGTACTGTAAATACCAACAAATACTCAAGTCGTCATCAGGCATATGAAATGCAGACACTATCAGTGAGTTACACCTTTAGTTTACCTTTTCTTAGTTTGTTCTGATGATTATTTTGTTAATTGCCATCATTCTGTGTACACAATAGATGCCTTGGGCAGTGAATGACCTAGATATCAGCATCTTGTTATATAGTATGAATGAGTTACCTTTTCTTGGTTTGTTCTGTATGTTGATTGCCTGGGTTTGGTAGTTCCCATCATCGTTCTGTATACACACAAGATGCGAGTCTGCCTCGGCACTGAATGACGCGGCTATCGCCATCACATGCTCGTTACTGTTGTTCACAACCTTCATTAACTGTAATAGTTGATACAAATTTAATTTAGCTCGATTGCGAAACAAGTCCTTACAACATTACTTTAATCGCTCTCACGATCTCGTTCATGAGGAAATCCATCGCCATGAGGGAAAGAAAAGATGCATGTGGTATTTAAGTGCGTTGTCTAAGGACACAATAATAATGGTTTCAGCTGGGCACACACTATGGACCGCTCGCCCATATGGTTCGCCGGAGGCGAGGGTAAATAAGCTCAATCATCATCATCACACACTATGGGCCTCTCACACCTGAAGTGAATGTGCGCTACTACGCTACCACTGTATAATAATGACCTCCACTGTAACACACAGACGGAATGCTTTAATGGGATGAGACAGACGGCTGTTAAAACTAATTATTTTCTTCTTTTATCGAGAGACACACCAAAATCAAACGTCATATAAAACCCTTTTCTGACTTATAATTAACTCCTTGCACGTAACAACACAATTCTAACGAAATTCCACGACATATTTCCAGAGTGTTCAGCTACAAATAAGAAAAACACATTAATGAATTGTCGTCTGCTACAAATATTTCAACTATTTATTCTTTATTATTTAACCTTTAATTTACTCAGTATGCAAAGAATTAAGGCGCTCCATCTAGCATGGTTTCAGGCATGCATTGTCAGGCACATTTAAAAACAAACATTTGCAAAGTGTAACTCACATCCTCATATCCATGGTCAGGCACATTTAAAAACAAACATTTGCAAAGTGTAACTCACATCCTCATATCCATGGTCAGGTACATTTAAAAACAAACATTTGCAAAGTGTAACTCACATCCTCGTATCTATTTCTAGGGAAGTTAATCTTGGTGACCTTGTCCTCCATGTGTATCATGATGCCGGGGATGTTCGGTAACATGTACTGATAGTTGCGGAAGTCCGCCAGGAGGTTCATAATGGTATGACCGATCTCGAAGAATACAGGCTTACGATTCCTGATGCCAATTAGAGGGCATGGGTAGTCTGAAAGTATGGAGATAATCAATTAGAGGATTACCGGTAGGTGTCTGTATTCAGACATTCTTCACTCAATTCATTTAGTTTAATCATATTTTATTGCACTCATTCTATATATACAATGTCAGAACAAAACAAATGAACACACTTGTATAATTATGCATAGTATATACGATTTATGTCATTGTTGAGCACAAGAATTGTTATGTTATGTTATATTTCGGGTTTTACGCCTGCATCGGCACCATTTTGGGCTATATCGCCAGCGGGCAGTTTACTTAACAACACCTTTCCTGGGCAGGCTCCAGCGGTTAACCAGTACTTGGGTACACCAACCTCCGTAAGAAACTGCCAACTTTTTCATATAAATGAGACACGGCCTGAGCGTGGCTCGAACCCGTGACCATCAGTGATGATAGATTACAGCGGTATACAAGTCAGTGACCGTAACCACTCGACCACGGAGGCGGACCACAAGAATTGTCAATAAATGTTGAAGCAAATGGGTTACAAGTTTTACATTAGTTACGGCCCTCCCCAACTCAATTAATACTGATAATTAGATCAATGCTGAACAATCAATATATTTCCAGGCTCATTCTAGAGGGCGACATGGACGAAATAGTCGCCCTAGGGACTATGACCCCCCCATTCTCCCTAAAAAAAGTTGTCCAGTAAGATACACTGGTCATTGTAAATTAAAGCACGCCTTCTATTCAAATGTTATATTTAATGGTTATAATGTGTATTTTAACCCTATTTTCCCCAATGATTAGGACCTATAATGAGCTCTGTATTTACACTTGTATTAAGCACGCACAGTAACAGTCTGAGCGGGAACCTTAGGAACCCTTGGCCCCGAGGCATCTACCACTCCCTATACTTAGAGGTTACTAAACCGCGGAGGTAGGCCATTTGTGGATATTGGCGCACCCTATGGAGATATTGGCCTGAGGGCCAATATCGGATAGGTGCGCCAATACCCACACTCAAATGGCCCACCGCAGCCATTTAATAACTTCTTTATTGCATACATAGCCGTATGTTTCTTCTGCTGTTATTTGCTTAATTCGCTCAGCCATTTTACCGTCAAGAGACAACAATCTGTCAGACAACGACTTTAGTGTTGCTTCGGCGGCCATGTTTACACAATGTAGTTACTATGATGTTGCTACCTGTGACACGTGCTCGTGATTCGTTCTCGCCGCGTGCCGGGCCAATATTCGATATTGGCCCGGCAGAGCCGAAAATCGAAATATATAGCCCGCGTCGACCAGATATTTTGCTTTTCTACCATTAAATTTGTTACTATTTATAGTCACGTATGCAATAAACATATATATAGATCATTCCGAATAATGCATGGATAGAGAGCAACAATCAACACACAGTTAAACCTGTCAAAGCAGCCAGTAAAGGGAATTACAGAGAGTGGCTGCTTAGCACAGGTGGCTGCTTAATAGCGCTCAAATATGTAATAAAAGAAAACATAGGGAATCTGGAAATTGGCTGCTTAATGCAGGTTGGCTGCTTAATAGAGGTGACCACTAACATATGCTTGATAGTACTTACATCTGTATTCAGCACCGAGTCTAAGTAAGAGTCTGAGAGGGAACACCTTGGCCCAGGGCGTCTCCCACTTCTGCAGAAGTATCCCGAACAAGAACGGTGGGCTGGGTAATGGCAGTTTCTGTACACATTGAAACGATGCACGGATATAGAGGAAACCACCATGGTCTCTGCTGCCTAGAAACGTCTGGTTGAATATGGAGTGCCCTAATTGAGTTATCACATTTCCTGAAATATAATTGAACTCCCGATAGAGGCCAATACACAGGTGTTTGATCATTTACACAAAACAATGATGAATCACAGGCCAATACAAAGGTGCTTGTTCATTTACACAAAACAATGATGAATCACAGGCCAATACACAGGTGCTTGTTCATTTACACAAAACAATGATGAATCACAGGCCAATACAAAGGTGCTTGTTTATTTACACAAAACAATGATGAATTACAGGCCAATACAGGTGCTTGTTCATTGACACAAAACAATGATGAATCACAGGCCAATACACAGGTGCTTGTTCATTTACACAAAACAATGATGAATCACAGGCCAATACACAGGTGCTTGTTCATTTACACAAAACAATGATGAATCACAGGCCAATACACAGGTGCTTGTTCATTTACACAAAACAATGATGAATCACAGGCCAATACACAGGTGCTTGTTCATTTACACAAAACAATGATGAATCACAGGCCAATACAAAGGTGCTTGTTCATTTACACAAAACAATGATGAATCACAGGCCAATACACAGGTGCTTGTTCATTTACACAAAACAATGATGAATCACAGGCCAATACACAGGTGCTTGTTCATTTACACAACACAATGATGAATCACAGGCCAATACAAAGGTGCTTGTTCATTTACACAAAACAATGATGAATCACAGGCCAATACACAGGTGCTTGTTCATTTACACAAAACAATGATGAATCACAGGCCAATACACAGGTGCTTGTTCATTGACACAAAACAATGATGAATCACAGGCCAATACACAGGTGCTTGTTCATTTACACAAAACAATGATGAATCACAGGCCAATACACAGGTGCTTGTTCATTTACACAAAACAATGATGAATCACAGGCCAATACAAAGGTGCTTGTTCATTTACACAAAACAATGATGAATCACAGGCCAATACACAGGTGCTTGTTCATTTACACAAAACAATGATGAATCACAGGCCAATACAAAGGTGCTTGTTCATTTACACAAAACAATGATGAATCACAGAGTATGATTTAATTAGCAGATGTTAAACCATGTCTCCATGTTACAATATATATAGCATAGCTGACGTCTCTACTCGCAGGTTCGATCCCCCGTCTGACCCTAATAAAATTAACAGTCTTTCAGATGGGACGTTAAACCGAGGTCTCGTGTCGGTGCTTTACACCGTGCACGTAAAAGAACCAGAGGAGACTCTGGAATGGGTTTCTGTCTGTATCATTGCACTATCCTCCAAAATCTAAAATGACTAATATCTTCAGGAGGCGTCGCTCATATGGGCAACCGGTAGCGACGATAAATAAACGTAAACATTTTTTTTTTAAAAATGAACTACTTGCACGCAAGCGGACGGGCACTCATGCAACATCTGTAATATAAAGTACATGTATATACCTTAGCCAAGCTATATTCTGTATTATGTGTTGCTGTTGATGGCGCCAGTTGGAAAATTGACAGCGATGTCTCCCTTTGCACATGCCAGCTGGATAGCTTCCCAATTTGAAAGAATTCACTCCCCCCCCCACCACCCCCAGTATCATTCTAAACTACAGTGTTGAGGGCAGAGTGGTTTGAAATCAGCGACCTAAACAACTCAGCCACCTAAGCCCCTTCAAAACCAACGACAGACATCCATGAACTAACCCAGATTACCCACAAGCATAGATAATTAAGGCTACCTTTACTTGCATCCTCAAAGACATTGTTTAAATGAACAAAGACATCTTTTGGTGGCGTGTTCTCGTCAGGCAGAGATTCTAGAACGATAACCATCTCTTCTTGTCCGACGCTCGTCATTCCCCGAGTCGTGAAACACCAAACTGTTCGGTTTACACAACAATCCACTGAAACCATCATAATTGTTACAATTAACCCGTTGTCTGCTGAGTAAATAAAAATCACATTTGTAAACAACATAGATCCAGATCAGCCATGGCGCGTCTGATCAGGATCTATGTTGTTTGCTATTCAGCCAAGTGTTTTAGCTCCACTATCAAACAGCATAGAGCCTGATCAGACGGCACATGCTGTGCCGTCTGATCTGGCTCTATGCTGTTTGCAAAAGTGATTTTTCTGCCGCTAGCGTGCAAAGGGTTAATACAGGAGTTACTTTAGTTACTAACTAGGGTTGCCAAAACATTTACACGATGCATAATACAAATACACAAATTTGTTCTGGCAATATTCCTATTAACTACTATTGCTACAATGCTGGTGTATAAATATGACATTAATAAGTTTACAAAATTACAATGTGCAAAAAGAAAAAAGACATTGATTAAATGTCACGGACAATTGTTGTGCTCCCAGCATTAGAGGTGTTGTTTTTCAATCATTGTTGTCATCAAATTGACAATACTGGTAGAGCAAATAACAGAGAAATTTAAATTCTGTTTTATAGGTGAAAAAAAACACCTCTCATTATATATAATTACTTACCAAATGCTTCGTCAAACAGGAAAGTTTGAGGAAACCATTGCTGAATTAGCCGACGACAAGAACGAATGACTGGCGACCGTCCGGCCTCCTGCTCTGTAGGCGGATGAATTAACTACAAGGTCACAGATACTTCTATCAAACAAAACTATACATGTACTTACATGTAACAATTCTCACGGACACATACAGGTTGGTGTTTATCGCAAATATCACAGGTGCTTTCGTCTCATCTGAAAAAGGTAACACTTATGCATACATGTATTACACATAAACCAACAGGCCTATTGGCCATGGGGCCTGGTTACTCAACTGAGTTGCTACAGTGTTTACAAGCACTTTGTTAATATGACCTAGTTACTTAATTGTTTTAAAGAAATGGCCTATATTCGAAAGGAACAAAGCTTTCATGAAAATGCAATTTGTGAGCAAGTTGGACAAAATCGGGTCAGAATAGAATTGTTGTGTCTACATGTTTAACAATTAATCTGACAGGGTCAGAATAGAATTGTTGTGTCTACATGTTTAACAATTAATCTGACAGGGTCAGAATAGAATTGTAGTGCCTACATGTTTAACCAATAATTTGACATACGTAGTAACCATGAGTTTTCTCCCACAATAATAGTCGACTATCGAAATGAAACCAAATGTTCAACATGTAACTTGTGGCACAGAATAATTGGTCCAAAACAGACCCTGGCCCCCAGACGGACATACAGATCAAATGTAGATCAGAATACCTCACAATAAACCTTCAGCTCAGGTGAGCTAACAACCCTGGAACCCTGGCTGGAGAGAACCACAGGCCATCCGCAAGGCAATTGGATAACATCATATGAATGAATTAGAATGGTGGGATTTGAGATACAAGTGATAATAAGCCAACGACTGTAACAACTAGGTCAGAAACCCACACATCAAATATGCTAAAACATGTACGTAATTAGGCTTAGAATCATGCAAATTTACACACAAAATTATGTTATATTTCGGGTTTTACGCCTGCATCAGCACCATTTTTGGGCTATATCGCCGGCGGGCAGTTTACCTAACAACACCTTTCCTGGGCAGGCTCCAGCGGTTAACCAGTACTTGGGTGCACCAACCCCAGTAAGAAACTGCCAACTTTTTCATATAAATGAAACACGGTTTGAGTGGGACTCGAACCTGTGACCATCAGTGATGATAGGTTACAGTGGTATACAAGTCAGCGACCGTAACCACTCGACCACGGAGGCGGGGATTTGAGATAAGTGATATTAACCCTTTCAACCCCACAGGCCTCTAAATAGGCTTATGAAAAGTGTAGATCCAGATGAGCCGGCTCGTGACGAGCCGTCTCATCAGGATCTGCACTTTTTTGCCAGTAATAATTATTACTAGTTTTAGATAAAATTACCCATTTTGATAAATGAACTGGTCCAAAGGTAATTTTCTTATTAATTTATTGGTCTGAAAATATCACGCATCAGTCCATGTCAGATACTTGGGGTTGAATGGGTTAAGCCAATGACTGTAACAACTAGGTCAGAATCCCACACATCAAATATGCTAAAACACGTAACTAGGCTTAGAATCAGGCAAATTTATACACAAAATACAACAATATAGAGGCATTAGCAACCCAGTAAATAATTAATGATGTGAAGTTTGTCTAAAATGCTTTCAAGTTCGCCATCCTAAACTGAATGATGCAGGTATTGTAGTAAATACCCCATGGAGTTCCCCGGTACATGCAGACCAGTATTACAGCTTACCTTTTATATTTGGCATGATTTCGTTTGGATCTGGATTCAGTTGCAGCACATTCCCTGTAAATACAACGTTAATATACAAATTTTATTTAGTTAGATTGCGACACAATTTTTTACAACTTATATTAATCGCTCTCGAGAGCTCATTCTTGATGGATTCCATCGCCATGAGGAAGAGAGAAGAGGCAAATTAAACAAACAACAAATTAAATTTACAATTAATCAGTCAATGTCGGCGGCGGGTGCTTGGATTTCATATCTTATGTTCCAAAGTGGATCATTTGTTCTAGAATCACAAAAATATCACCAGGAAGAATTTACAGTCAAACCTGTCTTAAGCAGCCAGCCAAGGGAAACACAGAAAGTGGCTGCTTAGCACAGGTGGCTGCTTAATAGAGGTCAAATGTATAATAAAACAACATATTGGGAATCTGGACACTGGCTGCTTAATACAGGTTGGCTACTTAATAGAGGTGACCACTAACACAGGTTTCACTGTATGTCTATTCATATTTCAATAAAATTCATATATTTACAATAGCATGTGCAATTTCCCGCCATTGTGAATCGAATGACAAGTGAAATGTATTATTATAATATAAAAATGTCTACTATGAATGCCTGTCAATGTCATCACTATTTCCACTGTGCAAACCTCAATATATTCTAAAATCTACTTTAAATAGTATTCATTCACTCTAGTTTCCTTGGATACCATGACATACTTAGTCTGCTGCAGCTGTTAAATACCATTGTGTGCCATTTTATTCAAATGTTTGCTTTGTTCGGGGTGGGGGACGTAAAACTAATGGACTGGGGCAAAAGTATTCAATTTCGGCTCGGACCGATTAGAAGCTCTGATACATGTACTATTGTTTAGTTCACCTGGTGTCACCCAGACATACAACGAGGGCAAGTAACCTATCATCTGGCATCAAACATTTTGTAGTTATCACGGCTTACTTACGTGGCGCCTCGTTCAGCGTATCACAAAGGGGGGTAATCCATCTTGTAGTTTTCATTACTTACTTACCCGGAGCCTCGCTCAGCGGAACACAAAGGGGGGGGGGGGGGGGAAATCCATCCTCCAGTATCAAGCATTTTGTAGTTTTCATTACTTACCTACCGTACACGGAGCCTCGCTCAGCGGACACAAAAGAGGGGGGGGGGGTAATCCATCCTCCAGTATCAATCATTTTGTAGTTATCACGCTTACTTACACCAGAGCCTCACTCAGCAGAACACAAAGGGGGGTAATCCATCCTCCAGTATCAATCATTTTGTAGTTATCACGGCTTACTTACACAGAGCCTCACTCAGCAGAACACAAAGGGGGGTAATCCATCCTCCAGTATCAATCATTTTGTAGTTATCACGGCTTACTTACACAGAGCCTCACTCAGCAGAACACAAAGGGGGGTAATCCATCCTCCAGTATCAAGCATTTTGTAGTTATCACGGATTACTTACCCGGAGCCTCACTCAGCGGAACACAAAGGGGAGGTAATCCATCTTCTGGTATCAAACATTTTGTTGTTCTCTCGGCAACAGTCCGTAATCTACGAGATCTAGGCGAGTTCTGTCCTGAAACTTAAAAATAAGGACATATATCAATCGTATTAAAATTAATTCTGCTTCAAAAATCTGCAGCAAATCATATAGGAGAATAGATGAAGAGATTTTTTATAATAATATACAAATGTTATATTACATGTTACATGCTACAATGGTTATTGTACTTAGTCATAACGCTTTACAGTGAACATTTTATATAAGAGCATGAAAAACACATTACCATATACACCACAGCTGGCTGATCTGGATCTATGTTGATTGCACATTCCGTCCAATTGTTTCGGCAGGATAAAGGTTAATGGTGTTTACATGCATCATGGGATTAATCATATCTTGTATATCATATACGTATACTTCATACTTTAGGACAATGTTTTAATGACACAAATTCTGCTAGGGTGTTGCTCTAAAATGCACGGAAGGAACAGGACTATAATCCATTCTCCTGAAGGCTCACCTTGTGCTACTCTCTCCACACGTTTCTGTACCCGTGACCTGCGTGGTGGCATCCTCGTGATCTCACTTGACCCATCAAGCTCAGTGAGGTCCCCGCCAGGTCTGATTCCATCAGAGAACATCACCTGCTTTGGTGCGCTGTGACGATTGGTACCTGGTAAATATAATCATGGGTTTTAGCACCTGTTACCCGGTGAACATAATCACAGCTTTTAGCAGCAGTAAGATTGGCGATATAATCACTGGTCTTATCACGTGTAGACTGGTATCTGGTCAATATAATCACAGATTTTAGCACCAGTAAGACTGGTACCTAGTCAATATAAACACAGATTTTAGCACCAGTAAGACTGGTATCTGGTGAATATAATCACAGATTTTAGCACCAGTAAGATTGGTGAATATGAATACAGATTTTAGCACCTGTAAGACTGGTACCTGGTAAATATAATCACGGATTTTAGCATCAGTAAGATTGGTGAAAATAATTGCGGGATTTAGGACATGTAAGACTGGTACCATGTGAATATAATGATGGGTTGAGCCCCTGTATGGTTGCTACGTTGTGAATATAATGATGGGTTGAGCCCCTGTACAGTTGCTACATTGTGAATATAATGATGGGTTGAGCCCCTGTATGGTTGCTACAGTGTGAATATAATGATGGGTTGAGCCCCTGTACAGTTGCTACGTTGTGAATATAATGATGGGTTGAGCCCCTGTATGGTTGCTACGTTGTGAATATAATGATGGGTTGAGCCCCTGTACAGTGGCTACATTGTGAATATAATGATGGGTTGAGCCCCTGTATGGTTGCTACAGTGTGAATATAATGATGGGTTGAGCCCCTGTACAGTTGCTATGTTGTGAATATAATGATGGGTTGAGCCCCTGTACAGTTGCTACGTTGTGAATATAATGATGGGTTGAGCCCCTGTACGGTTGCTATGTTGTGAATATAATGTTGGGGTTGAGCACCTGTATGGTTGCTATGTTGTGAATATAATGGTGGGGTTTAGCATATGCATGGTTGCTATGTTGTGAATATAATGGTGGGGTTGAGCACCTGTATGGTTGCTATGTTGTGAATACAATGATGGGGTTGAGCACCTGTATGGTTGCTATGTTGTGAATATAATGATGGGGTTGAGCACCTGTATGGTTGCTATGTTGTGAATATAATGTTTGGGTTGAGCACCTGTATGGTTGCTACCCTGTGAATATAATGATGGGGTTGAGCACCTGTATGGTTGCTATGTTGTGAATATAATGATGAGGTTGAGCATCTGTATGGGTTGCTACACAGTGGATATAATGATGGGTTGGACACCTGTACGGTTGCTACACAGTGGATATAATGATGGGTTGGACACCTGTATGGTTGCTACACAGTGGATATAATGATGGGTTGGACACCTGTACGGTTGCTACACGGTGGATATAATGATGGGTTGGACACCTGTACGGTTGCTACACAGTGGATATAATGATGGGTTGGACACCTGTACGGTTGCTACACAGTGGATATAATGATGGGTTGGACACCTGTACGGTTGTTACACAGTGGATATAATGATGGGTTGGACACCTGTACGGTTGCTACACAGTGGATATAATGATGGGTTGGACACCTGTACGGTTGCTACCCTGTGAATATAATGATGGGTTGGACACCTGTATGGTTGCTACACGATGGATATAATGATGGGTTGGACACATGTACGGTTGCTACACAGTGGATATAATGATGGGTTGGACATCTGTACGGTTGTTACACAGTGGATATAATGATGGGTTGGACACCTGTACGGTTGCTACACGGTGGATATAATGATGGGTTGGACATCTGTACGGTTGTTACACGGTGGATATAATGATGGGTTGGACACCTGTACGGTTGCTACACGGTGGATATAATGATGGGTTGGACATCTGTACGGTTGTTACACGGTGGATATAATGATGGGTTGGACACCTGTACGGTTGATACACAGTGGATATAATGATGGGTTGGACACCTGTACGGTTGCTACACGGTGGATATAATGATGGGTTGGACATCTGTACGGTTGTTACACGGTGGATATAATGATGGGTTGAGCCCCTGTATGGTTGCTACAGTGTGAATATAATGATGGGTTGAGCCCCTGTACAGTTGCTACGTTGTGAATATAATGATGGGTTGAGCCCCTGTATGGTTGCTACGTTGTGAATATAATGATGGGTTGAGCCCCTGTACAGTGGCTACATTGTGAATATAATGATGGGTTGAGCCCCTGTATGGTTGCTACAGTGTGAATATAATGATGGGTTGAGCCCCTGTACAGTTGCTACGTTGTGAATATAATGATGGGTTGAGCCCCTGTATGGTTGCTACAGTGTGAATATAATGATGGGTTGAGCCCCTGTACAGTTGCTATGTTGTGAATATAATGATGGGTTGAGCCCCTGTACGGTTGCTACGTTGTGAATATAATGATGGGTTGAGCCCCTGTACAGTTGCTACGTTGTGAATATAATGATGGGTTGAGCCCCTGTACGGTTGCTATGTTGTGAATATAATGTTGGGGTTGAGCACCTGTATGGTTGCTATGTTGTGAATATAATGGTGGGGTTTAGCATATGCATGGTTGCTATGTTGTGAATATAATGGTGGGGTTGAGCACCTGTATGGTTGCTATGTTGTGAATACAATGATGGGGTTGAGCACCTGTATGGTTGCTATGTTGTGAATATAATGATGGGGTTGAGCACCTGTATGGTTGCTATGTTGTGAATATAATGTTTGGGTTGAGCACCTGTATGGTTGCTACCCTGTGAATATAATGATGGGGTTGAGCACCTGTATGGTTGCTATGTTGTGAATATAATGATGAGGTTGAGCATCTGTATGGGTTGCTACACAGTGGATATAATGATGGGTTGGACACCTGTACGGTTGCTACACAGTGGATATAATGATGGGTTGGACACCTGTATGGTTGCTACACAGTGGATATAATGATGGGTTGGACACCTGTACGGTTGCTACACGGTGGATATAATGATGGGTTGGACACCTGTACGGTTGCTACACAGTGGATATAATGATGGGTTGGACACCTGTACGGTTGCTACACAGTGGATATAATGATGGGTTGGACACCTGTACGGTTGTTACACAGTGGATATAATGATGGGTTGGACACCTGTACGGTTGCTACACAGTGGATATAATGATGGGTTGGACACCTGTACGGTTGCTACCCTGTGAATATAATGATGGGTTGGACACCTGTATGGTTGCTACACGATGGATATAATGATGGGTTGGACACATGTACGGTTGCTACACAGTGGATATAATGATGGGTTGGACATCTGTACGGTTGCTACACGATGGATATAATGATGGGTTGGACACCTGTACGGTTGCTACACAGTGGATATAATGATGGGTTGGACACCTGTACGGTTGCTACACAGTGGATATAATGATGGGTTGGACACCTGTACGGTTGCTACACAGTGGATATAATGATGGGTTGGACATCTGTACGGTTGTTACACGGTGGATATAATGATGGGTTGGACACCTGTACGGTTGCTACACAGTAGATATAATGATGGGTTGGACACCTGTACGGTTGCTACACAGTGGATATAATGATGGGTTGGACACCTGTACTGTGCTCATTAACCAGGTATAAGTACTAGCTAAAGACAAATACAAAACAACTAAAATTTCGGAATTAAACTACCGGTAGTTGAATTACAGATATGATGTACATGTAAATTAATGCAGTTTATGGGCTATCCTAAATTTATCCTGTACATGTAAGTCATCAAAGTACTCATGCAAGCTGGACTATACCAGATGTCATAGATCTAACTGCTTGGTTAACTTGTTAAGCACTATAAGCACGAAGTAGAATATCTACAGAAAGACAAATCAAGGGCTAATAGGTAACTTATTGTATCGACTCATAAATAATGGCGATATAATAGTTTCACACTTAACCCTCGCAATGTTCAAGAATTGCATCAAGAAACAGCTTTGCAGGTTAAAATTTAACTATTTATTCGTGCACAGGTTACAGTCTGGAAGTTTGATCGCAGAGAAATAAGCGTTGGGATATATGTATACTATAGAGATCCTGGAGATGGATGTGTAGTGTGTACTGTGTACCAATGGAAGATGTATACTAGAAAAACAAGCGTTGGGATATATGTATACTATAGGGATCCTGGAGATGGGTGTGTACTGTTGGGATATATGTATACTCTAGGGATCCTGGAGATGGGTGTGTACTGTTGGGATATATGTATACTCTAGGGATCCTGGAGATGGGTGTGTACTGTTGGGATATATGTATACTCTAGGGATCCTGGAGATGGGTGTGTACTGTTGGGATATATTTATACTATAGGGATCCTGGAGATGGGTGTGTACTGTGTACCAATGGAAGATGTATACTAGAGAAACAAGCGTTGGGATATATGTATACTCTAGGGATCCTGGAGATGTGTGTGTACTGTTGGGATATATATATACTCTAGGGATCCTGGCGATGGGTGTGTACTGTTGGGATATATATATACTCTAGGGATCCTGGAGATGTGTGTGTACTGTTGGGATATATATATACTCTAGGGATCCTGGAGATGTGTGTGTACTGTTGGGATATATATATACTCTAGGGATCCTGGAGATGGATGTGTACTGTTGGGATATATGTATACTCTAGGGATCCTGGAGATGGATGTGTACTGTTGGGATATATGTATACTCTAGGGATCCTGGAGATGGGTGTGTACTGTTGGGATATATGTATACTCTAGGGATCCTGGAGATGGGTGTGTACTGTTGGGATATATGTATACTCTAGGGATCCTGGAGATGGGTGTGTACTGTTGGGATATATGTATACACTAGGGATCCTGGAGATGGGTGTGTACTGTTGGGATATATGTATACTCTAGGGATCCTGGAGATGGGTGTGTACTGTTGGGATATATGTATACTCTAGGGATCCTGGAGATGGTGTGTACTGTTGGGATATATGTATACTATAGGGATCCTGGAGATGGATGTGTACTGTTTGGATATATGTATACTCTAGGGATCCTGGAGATGGGTGTGTACTGTTGGGATATATGTATACACTAGGGATCCTGGAGATGGGTGTGTACTGTTGGGATATATGTATACTCTAGGGATCCTGGAGATGGATGTGTACTGTTGGGATATATGTATACTATAGGGATCCTGGAGATGGATGTGTACTGTTTGGATATATGTATACTATAGGGATCCTGGAGATGGGTGTGTACTGTTGGGATATATGTATACTATAGGGATCCTGGAGATGGATGTGTACTGTTGGGATATATGTATACTATAGGGATCCTGGAGATGGATGTGTACTGTTTGGATATATGTATACTCTAGGGATCCTGGAGATGGGTGTGTACTGTTGGGATATATGTATATTCTAGGGATCCTGGAGATGTGTGTGTACTGTTGGGATATATGTATACTCTAGGGATCCTGGAGATGGATGTGTACTGTGTACCAATGGAAGATGTATACTAGAGAAACAAGCGTTGGGATATATGTATACTCTAGGGATCCTGGAGATGTGCGTGTACTGTTGGGATATATATATACTCTAGGGATCCTGGCGATGGGTGTGTACTGTTGGGATATATATATACTCTAGGGATCCTGGAGATGTGTGTGTACTGTTGGGATATATATATACTCTAGGGATCCTGGAGATGTGTGTGTACTGTTGGGATATATATATACTCTAGGGATCCTGGAGATGGATGTGTACTGTTGGGATATATGTATACTCTAGGGATCCTGGAGATGGATGTGTACTGTTGGGATATATGTATACTCTAGGGATCCTGGAGATGGGCGTGTACTGTTGGGATATATGTATACTCTAGGGATCCTGGAGATGGGTGTGTACTGTTGGGATATATGTATACTCTAGGGATCCTGGAGATGGGTGTGTACTGTTGGGATATATGTATACTCTAGGGATACTGGAGATGGGTGTGTACTGTTGGGATATATGTATACACTAGGGATCCTGGAGATGGGTGTGTACTGTTGGGATATATGTATACTCTAGGGATCCTGGAGATGGGTGTGTACTGTTGGGATATATGTATACTCTAGGGATCCTGGAGATGGGTGTGTACTGTTGGGATATATGTATACTCTAGGGATCCTGGAGATGGATGTGTACTGTTGGGATATATGTATACTCTAGGGATCCTGGAGATGGGTGTGTACTGTTGGGATATATGTATACTCTAGGGATCCTAGAGATGGGTGTGTATTGTGTACCAATGGAAGATGTATACTAGAGAAACAAGCGTTGGGATATATGTATACACTAGGGATCCTGGAGATGGATGTGTACTGTTGGGATATATGTATACTCTAGGGATCCTGGAGATGGGTGTGTACTGTTGGGATATATGTATACTCTAGGGATCCTGGAGATGGGTGTGTACTGTTGGGATATATGTATACTCTAGGGATCCTGGAGATGGTGTGTACTGTTGGGATATATGTATACTCTAGGGATCCTGGAGATGGGTGTGTACTGTTGGGATATATGTATACTCTAGGGATCCTGGAGATGGGTGTGTACTGTTGGGATATATGTATACTCTAGGGATCCTGGAGATGGGTGTGTACTGTTGGGATATATGTATACTCTAGGGATCCTGGAGATGGGTGTGTACTGTTGGGATATATGTATACTCTAGGGATCCTGGAGATGGGTGTGTACTGTTGGGATATATGTATACTCTAGGGATCCTGGAGATGGGTGTGTACTGTTAGGAAGATGTATACTAGAGACAGCGTTGGGATATATGTATACTCTAGGGATCCTGGAGATGGATGTGTACTGTTGGGATATATGTATACTCTAGGGATCCTGGAGATGGGTGTGTACTGTTGGGATATATGTATACTCTAGGGATCCTGGAGATGGGTGTGTACTGTTGGGATATATGTATACTCTAGGGATCCTGGAGATGGGTGTGTACTGTTGGGATATATGTATACTCTAGGGATCCTGGAGATGGGTGTGTACTGTTGGGATATATGTATACCCTAGGGATCCTGGAGATGGGTGTGTACTGTTGGGATATATGTATACTCTAGGGATCCTGGAGATGGGTGTGTACTGTTGGGATATATGTATACTCTAGGGATCCTGGAGATGGGTGTGTACTGTTGGGATATATGTATACTCTAGGGATCCTGGAGATGGGTGTGTACTGTTGGGATATATGTATACTCTAGGGATACTGGAGATGGGTGTGTACTGTTGGGATATATGTATACACTAGGGATCCTGGAGATGGGTGTGTACTGTTGGGATATATGTATACTCTAGGGATCCTGGAGATGGGTGTGTACTGTAGGGATATATGTATACTATAGGGATCATGGAGATGGGTGTGTACTGTTGGGATATATGTATACTCTAGGGATTCTGGAGATGGATGTGTACTGTGTACCAATTGAAGATGTATATTACAGAGATGCAGTGAACAATAGCCATTTAAAGCTGCACTAATGCTGCACTGAAGTAAGCCCAGGAAGTGCTCACGCACTCCGACAGAGAGTCCAGATGGCAAAGACTTGACAGAATATTAAATAACCCTGTGCATGCGTCTATGTGCTCAGGTTCTTATCTCTCAAACAAGTTGTTCATGGACATTAACCCGTAACCTGCCAATCACGACTAAAGCCGCTTTTGCAAACAGCCTAGAGCCAGATCAGATGGCACAGAACATGCATAGAACGTGCCGTCTCATCAGGCTCTATGCTGTTTGCTATTCGGATAGTGGAGCTAAAACGCTTGTCTGAATAGCAAACAACATAGATCATGATCAGATGCATCTGATCAGGATCTATGTTCTTTGCACATTCCGTCCAATTTATTCTGCAGGTTAAGGGATATATACTACTCCCTTCTCGGCATAGAAGCAGCTGTGCACATATAGAACAGACTATCAATTATTGACCATTGGCTAAGTGAGCACTATGTCTCCTGTACAATAAAACAGATGAGAGAATGAGCAACATGGCTGGTTTTTTTCTATTACCTCCCTTGGCAGATAAAGTCGGATTTATCCCGAAATGTATATTGGTCCTTCTAGTTGGAATCCTTCATTTTTACTGTTGTTCCCTAACAAGATGTTACTGTATGATAAATCTGATATTATCAAAATCATGTTAATTAATCACAAATATTTACAGTACAATATCCATCAGACAGAGTTACTGGATATATAGAAGATATTTGTTTGTTTTGAGTGAATATGGAATATATCTCACTGAGAAGTGAGAAAATTTCAAATATTTTCACGAGCATGTAGCGCAAGTGAAAATATGAAAATGTTCTCACTTCGAGGTGAGATATATTCCATATTCACTCAAAACAACCAAATTTTCTTTTTATTTTATGCTAATTGGTGAAAAACAAACACAATATGAAGAAATTAAAATAGCTGGCCACCGTGTTTTTGCGCGGATGAATACATTGACGACTATACGTCGTGAGTCGATACACAAATATGCCGCCATCTTGAATTTAAAGTTGAATCGAGGAAAAATACATGAAAACATTTATTGGATTTATTGTTACAATTTGCAGTGACAAACTTCGAGACATTGTCAGTTGTATTTTGCTTTTGATTTGTTTCATAACAAAAACAATAATACAGGTAAATAGTGTCATTGAAGCCAGGTAAACGGTGAAAATTAAATAACACATTGTCTAAGCATTTAAAGGGAGAGTAATAGTGCAAGAATAGTGTATTGGGAAGGGAGATAATAAAAAAAGTAGTCCGGCAAAATACAGTGAGTGATATGCAGTGGTGATATGGATTAGATCTCACTGATATAACACTGTATTTCATCTATTAGCATAAATTAGTAATTATAAGATGAGTAAATGGATGAGAAATGATAGTATGTGATGCAAAGGAAACAATGATAAAAACAGAGGAAACCAATTATGATGACCAATATAACCTTTAGGGGTATTTAGGGACAATAACTAACTGATGTGTCTCATTATTACAAGGCTTTCACATTTATCATCAAAGTTATTAATTTTGTCTCCTGTTTCTTTTAGTACAGATATGTATTTCTCTTTAATTTTTTTTTTTAACTTACATTTTACAATGATTGCGAAACAAGTTTCGTGATTGGCAGGTTAAGGGTTTCAACAACTTATATTAATCACTCTCGTTGGCGCGGATGAAAGCGTATATGTGGTCATTCGAGTGGGAGGAAACCGGAGTACCCGGAGAAAACCCACCTGTCTGATCTCACATACTTCCCAGTCCGAGGATCGAACCCAGGTTGCATTGGTGAGAAGTGAGCGCGTATACTACTTCTTTTTAACCCTTTCACACATAGAAGCACCTCATAGCACCATTACCAATACCAAATAGAATGCGACATACATTGACAATGTAGTAGCCAAACTAATATTCATAATAACGGCCAGAATCTCATGTAGACCCAGTAATATCTATGGAAAGAATTACACTTAAGCTTTAAGCTTTCAATTCAATCCACATATCATGATATAAATGTATGTTTCTGTATATTTCTCAATGTATATTACATGTATCGTGATAAATAAATATGCTTAAACCAATATCTATGATGGTGTGTAGGTATACTGACTGATGTATGGTAGCTAAATAGCTGCTATATGTATGGAGAAAGGGTTAATCAAGGTTGAGTGTAGGTATACTGACTGATGTATGGTAGCTAAATGGCTGCTATATGTGTGGAGAAAGGGTTAATCAAGGTTGAGTGTAGGTATACTGACTGCTGTCTGGTAGCTAAATGGCTGCTAAATGTGTGGAGAAAGGGTTAATCAAGGTTGAGTGTAGGTATACTGACCGCTGTCTGGTAGCTACATGGCTGCTATATGTATGGAGAAAGGGTTAATCAAGGTTGAGTGTAGGTATACTGACCGCTGTCTGGTAGCTACATGGCTGCTATATGTATGGAGAAAGGGTTAATCAAGGTTGAGTGTAGGTATACTGGCCGCTGTCTGGTAGCTACATGGCTGCTATATGTATGGAGAAAGGGTTAATCAAGGTTGAGTGTAGGTATACTGACTGATGTATGGTAGCTAAATGGCTGCTATATGTATGGAGAAAGGGTTAATCAAGGTTGAGTGTAGGTATACTGACTGCTGTATGGTAGCTAAATGGCTGCTATATATGTGGAGAAAGGGTTAATCAAGGTTGAGTGTAGGTATACTGACTGATGTATGGTAGCTAAATGGCTGCTATATGTGTGGAGAAAGGGTTAATCAAGGTTGAGTGTAGGTATACTGACTGCTGTCTGGCAGCTAAATGGCTGCTATATGTGTGGAGAAAGGGTTAATCAAGGTTGAGTGTAGGTATACTGACTGCTGTATGGTAGCTAAATGGCTGCTATATGTGTGGAGAAAGGTTCAATCAAGGTTGAACTCTAGTAAAGAATTACCTCAACTTTGTAGATGAGGGAACCGATGATGAAGAACCGATGATAAAGAGATCTTAGCATGGATCAAAGTATAGAAACGCAAGAGGATTGGTCATTCTTAAAACAACTCTTCAGACAAATACAGATATACATATACCGGTAGTTTTATACGGGAAAACCTTTCCGTAAGCTCGAAAATAACCACCAATGTTGCAGAAACGAGGAGTAATGTCAATTCTGCTATACTAAATGCCTACACAATACAACCAGACATGTCACAAATCTGAAACTATTACAGGAAAATGAAAGACAGCCAACTACTCCAGATGTTATTCCATGGAAACATCGTCATTAACAAACTGGTTGCTAAGTGTACATTTAAATATGCTAAAAGCATTTATGTCCTTCCAACAGTTCTGGAAATTCATTATTTATAAAAACCGCTGATATTCAGAGGAATTTTATCTGTTTTCTTTGATTTCTTATTTCAATGAATAAGATGAGCTTGAAGCGAAGTTAGTGTTGAAAATGTAACAACTAATACATAATTGACTTGTTATTACGTGCAATGATGTAACTGTGCGAAGCTGTTTAGCTTTTAATCGCTGCAAAAGTTGTTTTTTTGCAGTTTAACTATTGGTGGAGGAAGACCCCAGGTGCATCCTAAGCAATTCTTCAAACAAGGACGGGGACATGGGTAGAATCACTGACCTTCCATATGCCATTACTCCACAGACAGATACTGGTATACCTACTCTACTGAAACTAGACCTTTAAGATAGGGAGACGTCTAAGGTGTACAAGTTTGTTGACTCAAGTCTGATGTCCTCTTTATATTTGTTTCTTCTTTTGAATCTGAATTTGCCACTGTTCATTTCTGCATAACACTATACTAAGTCCCATAAAAATCCTATCATTGCAAATTTGCATAATTGGAATAAATCCAAGATGGTCGCCAAAAGGGAATTATTTTCATTTATCACTTTTCCCAGATGACATATTAGGTGTGACATATGTTTTTTTGTTTTTTTTATATAAATCAAATTCCTTCTAAATTTGATATTTATAAATTTGATGTTTTGGATAAATAAAGTTTATAACCAAACTCCCCCATGTGCCATAACAGCTGAATCAATCGGAATGAGTTGCCATAACAGCTGAATCAATCGGAATGAGTTGCTGTCATGATTCAGATGTCAAACTCTGAGGAGCATAGCACCTCCAAACAGAAATTGTTTAACCCTTTGCACGCAAGCGACAGATAAAGTCACTTTTGCAAACAGCATAGAGCTAGATCAGGTGCCATCTGATCAGGCTCTATGCTGTTCGGATAGTGGAGCTAAACATTTGGCTGAATAGCAAACAACATAGATCATTATCAGACATGGAGTTGCACCGCGGCTGATCTGGATCTATGTTGTTTGTAAATGTGATTTTTACTCAGTAGGCAAAGGGTTAAACACCAGTACTCAATAATACATAATTATATAATAGATTTTACTTTAGTAATACTCGTATCTCCCACAACATTCCATACACCTCAGGACCTCTATATATTTAACCCTTTCCTTCATAGAGATTTAGGTTAATATACAGTTATATCTACATACAAACGACAGCAATTTAGCTATCATGCAGTGGATTAGTAGTCGCCATATCTATCCCACCTCCATAGATATTACTGGGACTACATGAGATTTAGGTTAATATACTATTATATCTCCATACAAACGACAGCCAGTTAGCTATCATGCAGTGGATAAGTAATGGCTATATCTATCCCACCTCCATAGATATTACTGGGACTACATGAGATTCTGGCCATAATTATGAACATTGGTTTGACTACTACATTGTCAATGTATGTCGTATTGGTAATGGCGTCAAGAGGTGCTTCTATGTGGGAAAGGGTTTATTATGAACATTGGTTTGGCTACTACATTGTCAATGTATGTTGTATTGTATTGGTAATGGAGTTAAGAGGTGCTTCTATGAGGGAACGGGTTAATGTATGTCGTATTGGTAATGGAGTCAAGAGGTGCTTCTATGAGGAAAAGGGTTAATATGAAACAGAAATGTCTTCCCTATCTGAAAATAGGCAGGAAGTTAGGCAGTTCTAGGCGACTACTTGTTTCAAATAGCACTCAAGCTAAAGCACTGGGCATACAGTAATAGAAGACCACAGAATACAACTGAACGCTTGTTCCACCATGCTCCTCCGTATATGAACACATATTCATTATATTTTATTCTTTTCATAAACACATGTACATGTATTATGCTTTGTACAGACGCATTTTTGATGGATGTCTTATGTGATTTAACAAATTCTGTAAAAACAATTAAGTCAGAAAATACTGAAAGTTACATTAAAGCGACATTACATTGCAAAAAGCAAATAAAATTAATTTGTTCACGTATAAATGCATTGCTACTACAATTCTTCCAAATACATTCGAACACTAACATTGAATCAATAAACAGTGTTTTTGTGGATTGAAAGTATGATGTCATATAACGGTCATCCATGCTCCTGAATTGACGTTTGTTTGTCATCTGAGTCGATACTAAACGCGAGGTAATGTCGTTTAAAGATAATTTAACTAAGAATAGTCTATAAATAAATAGGCATCAATATGAGATATAACGGTAAATCTGTACTATAACTCGTGTTATTCAGGATACACTAGTTGTAGTATGCATGGATGTTTACATTATTTTGTTATGTCAACAAACCGCATATACGACGCTTGTTTATTAGTTGAAATACTCAGTATTTGAGGCAAATATTTGGAAATAAATTATACCATATACCGTATACTGTGTATAGTGCGCACATTTCTTACTGAAATCCTCATCCATTTTATCCATTATACACCAGTACACACATCAGGACATTTTTTTCCGGACCAAAATTTTATGAAAAAACTGAAATTCGACCCGAACGGCCCACAGTCATTCTATAAGTTGTTACATTCGACAATCGTTATAAACTAGCTATTAAAACCAGTTGCCGATAGCCTATATAAATAAATCAAATGAATAAGACCACAAAATTAGCATATATTTCGTTTATTTTGGCAAACTTTGAAGAATTTAATTGAAATTAGTAAATGCATAAAAAATGGCGATTTGATAACATCACGTGGTTTTATCGAATGTAATATTTCCCGTACTTTTCGCGTACTTCGCCGTACAATGTACAATGCATTGCATAAAAAATAAAATTAATTTCGACAAACCTTTCACAATGGGTCCCAGTTAATTAGGTAGGCTTCACGTGTTGAGAAGTTTGAGCATCTGCTGACATGTTTGAGAACGTGTTGAGATGTTTGAGAACGTGTCGAGAAATTGGAGCAGGTGTGCCTGAGTGCGTTACCGTTACTCGATGAGGTATATCTCGAGTGATTAATATAAGTTGTAAAAATCTTTTTGACTTGGAAAATTGCGTTTTTCACGTGCGCAGTATACATCGGAACTCAGTTTTTCCGCCGATTTTCGTGCCAAATCGTGGGTGCACACTATACACGGTAGCGCACTATACACAGCTAAATACGGTAATAGGAAACATTCTCTAGAAATGTGTGTGTTCACTGATATAGTGTCGCTTTAACCCTTTCAACCCCACAGGCCTCTAAATAGGCTATGAAAAGTGTAGATCCAGATGAGCCGGCTCGTAACGAGCCGTCTCATCAGGATCTGCACTTTTTTGCCAGTAATAATTATTACTATTTTTAGATAAAATTAACCATTTTGATAAATGAACTGATCCAAATGTAATTTTGTTATTAATTTATTGGTCTAAAAATATCATGGACCAGTCCATGTCAGTTACTTGGGGTTGAAAGGGTTAAGCATTGAATTAACTAAATGTTATATATAAAGAGTTTCACATTATAATGCACATATTTTGATGCCATATACTTTTTACAAAAACACTTGGTGCCAAAATTTGCATAATATTTTGTTTCATTTTTATATTTTTTTTATTACGTGTATTTATCGTCGCTACCGGTTGCCCATATGAGCAACGCCTCCTGAAGAGATTAGTCATTTTAGATTTTTGGAGGATAGTGCAATGATACAGAGAGAGACCCATTTCAGAGTCTCCTGGTTCTTTTACATGCACGGTGTAAAGCACCGACACGAGACCTCGGTTTAACGTCCCATCTGAAAGACTGTTAATTTTATTATGGTCAGACGGGGGATCGAACCTGCGATCCCTGGATTACCAGTCCAGTGTGTTACCACTGGGCTATAGATCCGTCTGTTTTGTTTCATTTCGTGCTATCTTGTAATTAATTTAATTTCAAAATAAATCATATTTCTATGGTAACCACTAACACAGGTTTCACTATAGATGAATATTGATGAAACTTTGTGGATATAAAGAGGGTTGGTTCCAGGAGGAAGTTATTGATTTTGGGAGAAATCGGTCAAGGCATGTGGTCATGGCGGTCAGTCCGGTGCGAGGGTGACACTAACATATTTTACGAAGCTTTGCAACATTTGTAGTGCAGTCACTTTATGGTTCTGGATCAATTTTATATTTCAAACATTTAGTATAATATTCATAGTGTTTAGTCACTTAACCCTTTCAACACCACAGACCTCTAAATAGTAAATAGGCTCACAAAAAGTGTAGATCCAGATGAGCCGGCTCGTCACGAGCCGTCTCATCAGGATCTGCACTTTTTGCCAGTAATATGACTATTTTAAGACAAAATTATCCATTTTGATAAATGAACTGGTCCAAACGTATTTCTTATTCATTTATTGGTCTAAACATAGTATGGACCAGTCAGTTACTTGGTGTTGAATGGGTTAAGTTAACTTACACTATGATATACAATGTACAGACACACTCATACAGACAATTCCAATATTTCTTGTGAGGTTTTGTGAGGCACAATACACAAATTTTTATTTTGCCCTATGGTCATATAGTAAGTAATGTTTAAGTAAGCATTACTTACTATATGACCATAGGGCAAAACAAATTTGTGTCTAGTGCCTGTGGTTTTGTGTTGTTTGCTTATATGCCGACTCTCCAGCTATTATTGGTGGAGCAAGATCATGGGTGCCCCACCAAACAAGTGATTTGTAGCCAACGACCATGGGTCCCCACCAAGCAAGTGATTTGTAGCCAAAGACCATGGGTGCCCCACCAAGCAAGTGATTTGTAGCCAACGACCATGGGTGCCCCACCAAGCAAGTGATTTGTAGCCAACGACCATGGGTGCCCCACCAAGCAAGTGATTTGAACTCAATGATTGTAACTACTTGTCCACGGAGAACCCATTCTTGTCAGGTAGATGCTTAAAGGAGATGAAAGTCTGTATTTGGAATGTGAACAAATGTAACGTAGAATCACAAATAGGCACAGAACTATGCACATTTTATATTGTTGTGTCGAAAAATACATGTATGAAACATAGAATTAACAAAGTTGCAGCTTTGCCGTCGTGTAAGGCTAACAAATAAAAACAAAAAATTAATTACCGGAAAACATCGGTCAAAATTAAGTCTGTACAAACTCTTATAAAACAGAAATCACTAATTGTCAATAATTGCTGAAACACCTGAATACCAACAATGCATCAGTTTCTCAGAATTTAAACATTTACCCTGTGCTTTGATAACTGTTAAAATGCAAGAAAGCAACAACAAAGGGCAAGTAACTTTTGGTAGCTTATACTTACTGTCCGGCGTCACATTACCTATAAACAATTGTGTAAATTGCCATCAAATCACAACTTTTTGAGAAATAAATATCGTAAGTCACTATTTATTCGTGAGGTTTGTTTTTCGTGATAATCAGCAAATCAACTCTCATCGCACATCCATGATCTTTTTATAATTTTGTAACCCATATATAACAGTACATCCGAAATAGTTCGTATCTCAAACATGTTATTTGTGTAACCCATATATCGGTATATCCGAAATAGTTTGTATCTCAAACATGTTATTTGTTAATGTAATTTACTGATATTTTCTTTGTTTTATACCTCGAGTTGAATAGAAGGAGTGCTTTATAATGGGCCAGTGTATCTTACTAGACAATTTTATTTTTTTTAGGGAGAAGTGGGGCCCCCAGAGGGCGAAGTCAGGGTCCTTAGGGCGACAATTTCGCCCACATCGCCCTCTAGAATGATCCCTGACTTTGCTGCTAAATTTACATTACATGTAAATGCATGCATTGATTTGTTTGTTTTTGGGGTTTAAGGTCACACCAACAGCTTAGGTCATATGGCGACTCCCCATCTATTACTGGTGGAGGAAGACCGCAGTAGCCCGTCCGAGCAGTATTTCACGCACAGACAGGCACCTGGCGTAGAATCACCGATCTACCACAAGCCAGCTGGATAGCATCCTCACTTGAAAGATTTCGACACTCCCAGTTGGATTCGAACCTATAGTGGTGAGGGACTAGTGATTTGAAGTGAAAGATCTTTATTCCACTCGGCCACTGAGGCATCCATGGATTCGAACCTATAGTGGTGAGGGACTAGTGATTTGAAGTGAAAGAACTTTATTCCACTCGGCCACGGAGGCATCCATGGATTCGAACCTATAGTGGTGAGGGACTAGTGATTTGAAGTGAAAGGTCTTTATTCCACTCGGCCACAGGGCATCCATCTATTAACTTATTTAGGCTTCAAGAGAAAAACTAAAGAAAATGTTAAAAATGACGCAATTCTTTCTTCTATTATGTTTATTAAGGCCTGCCAGCCCGCCCGCCCGCCCGAAGGCACTGTAAACAAGGTGTAGAGATCTGACCCCATTGTGTACCCCTCACATCCTAAACCTGTAGAGATCTGACCACAACTTGTACCCCTAACATCCTAAACCTGTAGAGATCTGACCACAACTTGTACCCCCCTCACATCCTAAACCTGTAGAGATCTGACCACAACTTGTACCCAATGGGTACCAATGGGTCAATTTCATAGAAACAGTTCATCTTCGGCTGTGTACTTTATATATAAACTTGATTTCAAACTAAAATGGTTACACTGTATGGTTTATGAAACCATTTGAATTGTACTTCCATTAACATGCAAATTTATCCTAGCAAACCACCATTTATAGAATTTATCCATAAAGGGAGGTAATTACAGAGATGCAGTAAAACAAAATTAATCGCTTATGATCATTCAGGGGTAAAGGCAGTGGGGACTATTGCCAGATTACCACGGTGCCCTGGAATCACACAGGGTAACAGAATAAATAACTTAATTAATTTGCTGCGCTCCATCTGGCATTTGAAACAGGTAGAGTAAATCTGAATGTTGGACATTTTCTATTTTAAAAAGTTGCAAATTGAGGCACTTGGGAATTGTAGCCTCCTCTCATCAGGAGGAGCAGGTCAGATGTTGACATCTAACTTGTATATTACTACAGTCAAACCTGTCTTAAGCAGCCATCAAAGGAAATCACAGAAATTGGTTGCTTAGCACAGGTAGCTGCTTAATAGAGGTCAAATGTATAATAAAATAATATTGGGATATATTGGGAAACTGGCTGCTTAACCCATTTCATTCTGGATACATTTAAAGCTTTTGCAAACAACATAGATCCAGATGTGACGCTGCGTGCTGATCAGGATCTATGTTGTTTGCTACATAGCCAAGTGTCTTAGCAAGATCATCTGAATAGCAAACAGCATAGAGCCTGCTAAGACGGTACGTTCAGTGGCGGCTGATCTGGCTCTATGTTCTTAGCAAATACTGTTTGAACGGTATCCAGAATGAAATGGGTTAGTTAATACAGGTCGGCTGCTTAATGGAGGTGACCACTAACATAGGTTTGGTTGTACATTGTTTGTCTTAATGCATTTTACTTCTTAGATATATAATGGTCACTCTAAATCATGAAATTAGAAAAGAAAAAAATGTTGGTGGGCGTGGTAACCCTAGGAGATGCAAATTACGCAAAAATCTAGGGTCTGGCGGCGGGATTGGTGGATATTATATGCCGTCTCTTAGGCCTAGCCGGAGCACAACACTGTAAACATACATACCGTATATACTTGGTCACAAGACAGCCTTATATGCTTGTAGAAGAGAGCTCTAAAGTAGTCCATAGGACCGGGTAACACATAAAATTAAAACTAAATCAGTTATGTGTTATTATTATTGTATGCTTTGACCTTTTATCTCACCCCATTGGTAAAGAGGAATCTATTGAATAAATTTATATTTCCAGGAATTAAATCAGCATGTGTTTATCTCGCCCCATTGGTAAACAGGAATCTATTGAACAAATTTATATTTCCAGGAATTAAATCAACATGTGTTTATCTCGCCCCAATGGTAAACAGGAATCTATTGAACAAATTTATATTTCCAGGAATTAAATCAACATGTGTTTATCTCGCCCCATTGGTAAACAGGAATCTATTGAACAAATTTATATTTCCAGGAATTAAATCAACATGTGTTTATCTCGCCCCATTGGTAAACAGGAATCTATTGAACAAATTTATATTTCCAGGAATTAAATCAACATGTGTTTATCTCGCCCCATTGGTAAACAGGAATCTATTGAACAAATTTATATTTCCAGGAATTAAATCAACATGTGTTTATCTCGCCCCATTGGTAAACAGGAATCTATTGAACAAATTTATATTTCCAGGAATTAAATCAACATGTGTTTATTGGGGTGTACATGTACAATACATTTGTGCTGGTTGAAGTGTGTGTGGGAGAGGGATGTTTGGGGCAAAGGCATAAATGTATATTGTATACCCCAATAAACAAAACACAGGTTAATTTTATTACTTATATCATATGCATTGTATTTTCCGAGTCTTCTTCAAGACTGTAAATGGTACGAAAGTTCTGTTAAACTTGTAGTTACTTCGTTTCTTTTGAACTAATGGAAGAGTGACGTTACTAATGCACCACATGGTATTATTCTCAACGGAATAGAAACTTGTGCGATTTCAAACTCGTCAAACAACAACTTTAACCAATCAGCAACTTTCAGGAGTAACTGCATTTACCAAACTGTAATAGCAGTAGACTGGCAGGGGTTCACGATGGCGAGCGTATTAACAATGTAAATATTGTAAAATACATATTTTCCAGCCCCAAGAGAACCACCTGGACTTATTAGTGAGGTAGACTTATGGCCGAGTATATACGTATGTAAAATAACAAAAAGTATGATTAAACTGATCAATGGATTATTAAGTTTAGAATCAAATCTCTCACCAAACTACGACTCAGATAAACACCCAACGTATTTTATACATCATCATCGACTTACCATCACGTTTTAGAACCGGTACAAGGACCGATGGGACTGGTACGGAGGCAGTGCTACCCATGGCCTGTGCTGGTGGAACTACGCTACAATAATCGCTGGGGTTGTTGGGGTGAGGGGCGCGGCCTGCATCTCTCTCGGCTGTACACAGAAGACAGGGAAAAATATATATCACATGATCAAGATTATATCAGATTCAATATAGCCTTCATGAATTTCCTTATATTACACATGATGTGCAACACAAGAAATCCAATCACGACACTTGTATCACTCCACGTATTTTAAAACAAACATAGACAAAATCACGAGTCCAGTCAAAGGATTTCGCGTATCTTCAATTTGAAGACTAACATTACATGTACATGTGTACTTGCTTTATTTGCTTTTTAAGCTTTGTTGAATACATGCTAAATTGAAATAAAAGCTTTAAATGGGTTATCTAGTCAAGAAAGAGATAATGGTATAAGTGCAGGGTTGGATATAATATATGATAAAGGGAAGCTTGTAGTATACATGAATACATGTAATTTACAGTAGGCAGATGTAGAAATATACATACCCCTACTGTTCTCTATAAACAACGTAATTCATGTCAAATTAACACATTATCACACTAACACATGTAAATGGATATTAAACTACAGGAGCTTGACATGTTGATCCATTTTTATCAATAGGCCACCAAAAGACTTGCATCTCTAGCCAACGTCCCCACCCTCCTCACAGATATACGATCGTTGGTGGCTCACATGGATAACATGTCAAGCTCGTGTGAGTGACACTGCAAGTATTTACACATACGGTCCAGCAAGGTCAAACGTTCATCGGCCCAGATGCACTTGAGAGCTGGGTACATTGCGGGTTTGCTCCCGAAAGTACCTTCAGGCAGATGCTGCGAGAGCTGGGTATACTGCGGGTCCAATCCCTAAAGTGACTTTGGCGAGATGAACATTCAGAGAAAATGGTAGTAACAGTACCTAGCACCATATACATTGTAGTCTGCATCAAGTCATATACCATACATCTAACAACATATAGCTTGCACCGAGTTATATACCATACATCTAGCACCATATAGCCTGCACCGACTTATATACCATACATCTAGCACCATATAGCCTGCACCGACTTATATACCATACATCTAGCACTGTATAGCCTGCACCGAGTTATATACCATACATCTAGCACCATATAGCCTGCACCAAGTTATATACCATACATCTAGCACTGTATAGCCAGCACCGACTTATATACCATACATCTAGCACCATATAGCCAGCACCGACTTATATACCATACATCTAGCACCATATAGCCTGCACCGAGTTATATACCATACATCTAGCACTGTATAGCCAGCACCGATTTATATACCATACATCTAGCACTGTATAGCCAGCACCGAGTTATATACCATACATCTAGCACCATATAGCCTGCACCGAGTTATATACCATACATCTAGCACTGTATAGCCAGCACCGACTTATATACCATACATCTAGCACTGTATAGCCTGCACTGAGTTATATACCATACATCTAGCACTGTATAGCCTGCACCGAGTTATATACCATACATCTAGCACTGTATAGCCAGCACCGAGTTATATACCATACATCTAGCACTGTATAGCCAGCACCGACTTATATACCATACATCTACCACTGTATAGCCTGCACCGAGTTATATACCATACATCTAGCACTGTATAGCCAGCACCGAGTTATATACCATACATCTAGCACTGTATAGCCAGCACCGACTTATATACCATACATCTAGCACTGTATAGCCTGCACCGAGTTATATACCATACATCTAGCACTGTATAGCCAGCACCGAGTCATATACCATACATCTAGCACTGCATAGCCAGCACCGAGTTATATACCATACATCTAGCACTGTATAGCCAGCACCGACTTATATACCATACATCTAGCACTGTATAGCCAGCACCGAGTTATATACCATACATCTAGCAACATATAGCTTGCACCGACTTATATACCATACATCTAACAACATATAGCCAGCACCGAGTTTTATACCATACATCTAGCACTGTATAGCCAGCACCGAGTGATATACCATACGTCTAGCAACATATAGCCTGCACCGAGTTATATACCATACATCTAGCACTGTATAGCCTGCACCAACTTCTATACCATACATCTAGCAACATATAGCCTGCAATGAGTTATATACCATACATCTAGCAACATATAGCCTGCACCGAGTTTTATACAATACATCCAAACACTATACAACTACTAAGGTCTTTTATTTAATTGCCAAAACTAAATTCTGTTTAAACTATGCAAGGAGTATTACCTATAGCGAGCTCACTGTGACACACGACACAGACTCGCACTTCCTGGTTCTTCAGATACGGTAATCTGTTCTTCATAGAGCAACACGTGGAGCAGAACACCTGAAATCAGACAATATTCACAGTCCAGAGGCTTCGTCTTCATTCATACATTTTGGATATATATAGTGGATGCAGTTCATTTCTCAAATAGCAACATTGACCTTGCAGACGTGCAACTTCTTTACCCGTGCATTGGTTCCTGTGCCGTGCTTTTTCACATTTACCATGTAAGATGGATGCAGTAGTATGAACATTGAACACCGGAAGCGTGCAATGTGACATAATGTTGGAATGCGGGGTCAAACCTGTGACCATCAGTGATGATAGGTTACAGTGGTATACAAGTCGGCAACCATAACTACTCGACCACGGAGGCGGACAAACAATGGTGTGTCAGGTTTATTTTATAACACACAATGTACATTGGTGAGGTACTATGCCATACAAGATATGGGACAGGTCAGACAAAGTAATCCATTCCTACATGTACATAGCCCATTCCCAGGCTTTGTTTGTAACTGTTAATGACGTTTGCGTTAATCACATAAATTTACATACCTTTCCACAAGCTCTACAGTGATGTCTTCTCTTGGTGAATGTAAACTTTGCCTTGCAACTCATACACATGGGAGCCTCTGCATCAGGGATCCATTTAGGGGCCACCTTGCCCAGGGTGGAAATATAGGGAGGAGGAGGATCCAGGTGATCTTGAGGGAAGAATGGCATATCGGCACCACCCTCAGCACCGATCACGACATCCTGACCTGAAAATATTAAGAAAGATTATGTTGGACAAATACATGTACAAATACTGGTAGTTCCAGGAAGTTGTATCTGTGCAAAATACTTCAAAAATATAAATCAATGAACATCACAAACTTCATGTAGACATGGCACCAAACTTCACGGTAGTGTGTGTGTTTTACGTTTATTTATCGTCGCTACCGGTTGCCCATGAGCGACGCCTCCTGAAGAAATTAGTCATTTTAGATTTTTGGGGGATAGTGCAATGATACAGACAGAGACCCATTCCAGAGTCTCCTCTGGTTCTTTTACGTGACACGAGACCTCGGTTTAAAGTCCCATCTGAAAGACTGTTAATTTTATTAGGGTCAGACGGGGGATTGAACCTGCAATCCCTGGATTACCAGTCCAGCATGTTACCACTTCACGGTAGTATGCATGTATCTTAATTTAAAGCGACATTACATCGCAAAAAGCATATAAAATGCACTTTTCACGAATAAATGCATACATGTAGCTACTACACATTCTTCTGAATACATTCGAACAACAACATTGAATCATTGAATAAACAGTGTTTTTGTAGTATACAAACTTTCAAAAGTAGGATTTATTATAACGGTCATCTGCGCTCCTGAATTGACGTTTGTTTGTCATTGGAGTCAATACTAAACACGCAATACTCGATTAGAGACAATTTAACTAAGATTAGTCTACAAATAAATATGCATAGGCACACATGTGAGATATCACAGTAAATATGTACCATACCTCATGTTAACTTATTCAGGATAAACCTGTTGTATCAAGCATGAATGTCGACCATATTTACATTATTTTGTTATGTCAACAAACCGCCTATATAACGTTTGTTTATTTGTTGAAATCCTCAGTTTTTAAGGAAAATATTGGGGGGGGGGTAATTATACCATAAAAAATTATAATAGCAAATTGCATTCTGCAGAAATTTGCATTTTCACCGATGTAGTGTCGCTTTAACCATTAGCTTCACACAAACGCTTTACATCTTTATCGCTTCCCAAATGTACATGTAGCCGCCTTTCCACGTGGTTTATCAATTGCAATAGTACTGTGTGCTTATTGCTTATCAGTAGTATGGAGAAAAGCTGAGTAATTTGTCTTGTCTGTTGTGGAATAAAGGGTCAAATGTATAAATTAAGCACAGGAGTTTGATAGTTCAATAGTTAACACAATCTAAATTAATGTACACAATATGTTTTTGCTACTATTGTATTGGTAGAAGTGTGTGGAAACGTAAATGATTTTGATATTCTGTTGAGTACAGTGTGCTTACAGTAGTGAACATATAACCTGTAGAACTTAGAGGGAGACTTGGGAGAAATAGTCTCCAGGGCTTAGCTCAGTGGACCTGCCTCGTTACTTCCTGCATGGCTAGAGGGAGACAAATAGTATCCCTGACCTGCCTCACTCCTCCCTGAAAGGCTTGAGCTAGGAACAGACATGGGAGAAATAGTCTCCCTGGCCTGCCTCACTCCTCCCTGAAAGGCTTGAGCTAGAGGCAGACATGGGAGAAATAGTCTCCCTGGCCTGCCTCACTCCTCCCTGAAATGTTTGAACTAGGGGCAGACATGGGAGAAATAGTCTCCCTGGCCTGCCTCACTCCTCCCTGAAAGGCTTGAGCTAGGGGCAGACATGGGAGAAATAGTCTCCCTGGCCTGCCTCACTCCTCCCTGAAAGTGAAAGGCTCAAGTTAGAGGGAGACATGGGAAAAATAGTCTCCCTGACCAGCCTCACTCCTCCCTGAAAGGCTAGAACTACATGTAGAGGGAGATTTGGAGAAATACATGTAGTCTCCCTGACCTACCTCACTTCTTCCTATTCTATGGAGAGAGACGTGTATTTCTATAGAATAATTATACATAGAGCACTTGACTGAATCAGCTTAGCCATTAACTATAAGCAATGCCATAGACCAATGACATCCAATAATCTGCATCTAAAATTTCATCCAGGTCATTGCATTCTCAGTTTTCTAATTAGTTTTCCAATTGATTGAATATTTTGCATCTGTAGGTAATACAAATGTAGATAACTAACCTGGAGGTGCAGTATCAAGTTCCTGATGTTCTCCGACTGTTGTCTCCATGCCAACACCAGCATCCATTTCAGGGCTTGGATCTACCTCTCTATCGCTCATAGAATTTATCATAGGTGATGGTGGGAGATTCAAACTTGTTGGTCGCTTCTGCTTCTGAACTGGTGGCTGACCGGAATCTGAGGGGCTCCATGACCTGGGTCTACCAGTAATCGCACCATCCGATGGCTGTAATCTCTCAGGATGTCTTAGTTCAACAGAGTCAGTTTCACTCTCTTTCAGCTCTGAATTTGGTTCAGTAACATTTCTAGTGTCTCTCTCACTGGTAGAAGTTTCCATTAATTGTCTACCTTCCACAGTCTGATTGATCACTGAATCCACCACCATATTTTCCAGAACTGGATTCCTACCTGTATTCTCACCCGTGTGACCAGTTTCACCAATCAGATCGACTGAGGGTGAAACCAATGGTTTCATTACAAATGGCGAGTCAGCATTCAAGCTTACAGTAGAAAGACCCATGAGAGAATTTGGCCTGTGTACTTTGCTATGTGAATCCTTTGGTCTAGCCCCAATGTCTGCTAAACGGTCACCAAGTTCACTTGTATGCGTGGAACTGTCTTCAAAGTTATCATTCATAGAAGAAACACCACTATCTAGTGATATATTAGCTACAGGAGAGAGATTTGTAGTGAGATCGGGTATCACAGGTGGACAGTTTGCAACTGACATCATATCGCTTGGATCAGTCGGGAGTTCTTTAAATATTTCTAAATCCGAATTTCCCATGTGATTATATACTGGCTCACGTTTAGCCACCAATGCTTCCATTTGGGCACAAGTAAAGGTAGTGTCTTTGTTACTTAAGTCACTTTGTGGAGCGGTGTTGTGTTGAATGTTGGTATTCTTAACTCTAGCAACACCAGGCTCTGAAGTGTCCATGTCACTTTCACAATATTTTGTCCCGTTCTCTCTTTGTTGCTCAGTGTCACCCTTAACTACTCCTTCCATATCACAAGCTCTCACATAACCTTGATTTTCTGATGAACCAAACCCGTAAGTATTGTTTTTCAAACTGAAACTACTATTGTTTTGAGAACTAGTTTCGTGTTGATTTAAATCACCTGTATCATCACCAAGGTAACTATTAAGATCAGTATCATCATCATCATCCTCTGATATATCTCCAAATCCGACAACCTTCTTAGAAGGCAATTTCACACTAACATTAATTTGCTTTTTCTGAAGAATATCGGAGGTGTCATATGCGACTTTCATTTCTGTGTCATCCCACTCCATACCTGTACCATAATTTGGAACATGAGGAATCATTGCATTTTTATCATTTTGTAATCCAACATGATTAACTTCATCAGAATAATGTCCATCACTAGTCCTCGTAGCAAATTGTTCTCGTCCTGTTTCTATTTCTTTCATTCTGGTCTGGTCTGAAGTTTCTGTAACATTCGGTGTCTCCTTTTCAAATTCAGGTGGCAAAGAACTGCTGGTATTTACACCATTTTGAAACACAGTTTGATGTAAAGTTGCAGGTAAAGACTGCGTGAACTTTTCACTCGCATGTACATAACCTTCGCATGGCTTTTGTTTTATATTGTCTTTTGACTCACAACTCGATTCAAGATCTTGCTTCAGATTTTGTAATTTTGGAATGTCTTGCATAGTTGCAACCACAGTACTATCTGGCAACTGACTAGAGAAATTTGATTTGGTGTCAGAACTAATGCTACCACTACTCAATGATAACTGGGTCTCTAAAGGGTTCACCATGGGGTCTTTAGGGGTTTGAGGGGTGTTACACTGTACAGGGTATTTATTGTATTCTGGGCTGGAGTTTATAATGGTGAGACTTGGAATGCTAGATAATTGACTTTGGTAGACTGGTTTTTCTGGTACTTCAAATTCTTGTGTGACCTCATCATTGTCTATGGAATGTCCATTCATTTGAATTGCCATTTTTGAAGGTTCAATTCCTGGAGAATTATCGGCCTGGACTGGTATTCTTACATTTTCAGACAGTGTCACATTTAACTGTAATGAATGTGATTTCTCCTCAGACTGTGGCATAGAACTTGGTAATCCATACTGATTTTGACCATTCATAGCAACAACTTCATTCGCTGAAATGTTTCCATTCATATACTGAGCTTCACTACCTGGATATTTAACACTATTAACCACAGATTCAGCCTGTGTTTCTTTGCTTTGAGAAAAGATAAGTGTTCCATTATAACTGCTTTCCCCTAAATTTGAAGACGGTGCAAAATCTGCTTCGGATAGATCAAATTTTTCTGGCTCATACGGAAAATCGTATCGGACACTAGACAAATTCCCATTTGAAGCATCTCTTACTCTACCCTCAGTGTATGTATTGTTCTCATATGCTTTGTCATTGTATGTATTGTTTTCACAGGGCTTGTTATTGAACGTATTGTTTTCATATAGTTTGTAAGTGTCCCTGTTCTCCAGATCGTTCCATGTCTGTTTGTTTGCCTGTTCCAAATACTCCTGGAAACCGCTTGGTTTTATTTCAGTTCCTGGAGCTGAATTCTCTAAAATATAAGTAGTGAAACATAGTTTGCAAAAAAAATTACTCTTGCATTAGTCGAAAAGTGCTACAGTTATATCTATATAATTATGGCTTCAGCTGAATTCTCTAAAATATATAAAAAGTGAAACATAGTTGCAATAGTCCAAAAGTGCTACAGTTATACAGTCAAACCTGTCTTAAGCAGCTAGCCAAGGGAGTCAGAGAAAGTGGCTGCTTAGCACAGGTAGCTGCTTAATAAAGGTCAAATATATAATAAAATAACTGATTGGGAATCTGGAAACTGGCTGCTTAATACAGGTTAGCTGCTTAATGGAGGTGACCACTAACACAGGTTTGACTGTATTTATATAATTATGGCTTCAGCTAGATGGTGACTTGGGAGATATAACTCCCTCACTTTTCCATATTCTGATCTCAGGGAGAAGATTATTCATATATAGAATCAGTGATGGAACTACAAGTAGTGAATGATTCGGGAGAAATATTCTACCCGAGCTATCTCACTTCTCCATATCAGGGTTCCCTCTGTCTGAATGTTTGTCTGCGCCACTTCTGTCGCCAATTGAAAAACACTGGAGCCAATTTAAAAAACTTGGAGCTAACTAAGAGCCATATAGTTCACAAATAAATATTTGAAGCCATGTATTTGACAAAAAAAATAAAGTTTCGCCAATTAACAAAATTTAGTGCCAATATTTGTTTTTTGTCGTCATTATATTCTGAGCTCATGGAAAAGTTTTTTCATTTACAATATACCATGTATATACATGTAACAAGAACAATTGTGAGTGAACAAACTTTCCCCTGGTATCGTAAATCGCCCTACTTTCGTTCCCAAACTGTTCCCGAACATGTCTATATTCCGCGATTTTATTTGCGAATGACGTCACTGCTGTCAATAACAGGTGCATGGTCTATGTGGTATATGCTAGAACTGTCACACAGGAAAATGCACAAAAAAACACAGAAAAATATTCACATTTTACATGTTTTTCGAAATTATAATTCATTATAATGCTATATCCTAAATCTAAACTCACATTTAGTTTATACGTTATTTATTTTACAACGATTGCGTTTATATTATATTAATCACTCTCGTTGGCACGGATGAAAGCCTTAAATGTGGTCATTCGTGAGGATGGAAACTGGAGTTCCCGGAGAAAACCCACCTGTCCGATCTGGCGACGATCGTACCATCTCCCATACTTCCTGGTCCGTGGATCTAACCCGGGTTGCAGTGGTGAGAAGCGATTGGGCTAACCACTGCGCTAATCGGACAACCAATTGTTTCCTCTATCATGCCCGTAATGCTGATTCAACTTTCAAGTTGTATTTAAATGTGAAAATCATACTGTATTATTTTGAAAGTAAAAGTTAACACACCTTCTGCCTCAAAGTCATCTAGCACTTTATCCAGGTCCACTAGAAGATTATCCATATCTGTAACTTTGTAATCCTGGTTATCTTATTGGTAGAAACCTGCACAGTAAAACAAAATATGTTGAAAATGGATGGCAATAGCAGTATATGGGTTGACATGAATCATGTGTGGTACTTCTGGCTTACTGGTTTCATAATATTTCAAACCAGGTGTATAGGCATATCTGCCGATGTCAAACACATGTTTAGAGCTAGAATCTTGGAACAGCTCACTCTTAAATACACTGAATGGACACACACACAAAATATGAATATGTACTGTACAGGATGACATATTTAAAAGTTCATATTTAACACAAAATATGAATATGTACTGAATGAAATATTTAAAAAGTTCATATTTTATCAAACTATTTAAATTATATTTGTAAGAAAGTGACCTGACAATGGCGACATGGCAATAATAAATCTGACCATTACAAGTGTTTATTTGACTTGGGTGCTTTATTCAGCCCATTCCACTTGTCCAAAAGTACATATTTTCCCATGATTTCAGCCAATAATTATTTTCCATCCAATGGTAAGAAAATTATGTATGCATTCCAGATGTTGAGCCAAAATGACCCGTTTGGTTAAAATTTTAGACGTTTACTAGGTGTTTGGTGTATTGGCAACTGTTGCAAAGCATCTTAGTCACATTGATTTATCATGTTGCACAACACACAATTATTAAAGTGTGAACATGCATCCCTGATGATAGTGGTGAAAGCGAGTTACAGCGACAACACCGTGGAGGTTAAACCACTTGGCTCATGGAGGTTAGATCACTAGGCATGGAGGTTAGATCACTAGGCATGGAGGTTAGATCACTCGGCCATGGAGGTTAGACCACTCAGCCATGGAGGTTAGATCACTAGGCATGGAGGTTAGACCACTCAGCCATGGAGGTTAGACCACTCAGCCATGGAGGTTAGACCACTAGGCATGGAGGTTAGATCACTAGGCATGGAGGTTAGATCACTAGGCATGGAGGTTAGATCACTCAGCCATGGAGGTTAGATCACTAGGCATGGAGGTTAGACCACTCGGCCATGGAGGCTAGACCACTAGGCATGGAGGTTAGACCACTAGGCATGGAGGTTAGATCACTCAGCCATGGAGGTTAGATCACTCAGCCATGGAGGTTAGATCACTAGGCATGGAGGTTAGACCACTCGGCTCATGGAGGTTAGACCACTCAGCCATGGAGGTTAGATCACTCAGCCATGGAGGTTAGACCACTCAGCCATGGAGGTTAGATCACTCAGCCATGGAGGTTAGACCACTCAGCCATGGAGGTTAGATCACTCAGCCATGGAGGTTAGACCACTCAGCCATGGAGGTTAGACCACTCAGCCATTGAGGTTAGACCACTCAGCCATGGAGGTTAGACCACTCGGCTCATGGAGGTTAAATCACTCAGCCATGGAGGTTAGACCACTCGGCTCATGGAGGTTAGACCACTCAGCCATGGAGGTTAGACCACTCGGCCATGGAGGTTAGATCACTCAGCCATGGAGGTTAGACCACTAGGCCATGGAGGTTAGATCACTCAGCCATGGAGGTTAGACCACTCGGCCATGGAGGTTAGACCACTAGGCATGTTACTTTTGTGTATAAATTTGAGTATTTTTGGTTCTTTACTTTTCTTCATCCTGAAGGGACCGAGCCCCATTCCTCTAAAAGTGAAGAAAACACTGCAACCATCACTTTTCTTACGTCTAACAACAGACAATTTATGTGTATCACTACAGTTGTATATGCCTATTAATTATTATAATTACATGTAATCTGTGAGGGGTTTGATATTATAGGAAGATAAATAGAGTGGTGGAACCTATGCTCGGCGTAAAATTTACGCCGAGCATAGGTTCCACCACTCTATTTATCTTCCTATAATATCAAACCCCTCACAGATTACATGTAAATCCTACATATCATGGCCTATAAAAAAAAGTTAAATACACATGCCGTATATTATTATTTTCTTAAGTCGTGAACACAACTTTCATAAAATTGTTGTTGGAAATTTTAGCTTCATTACGTAACCATGCGCCTAAATACAGCTATCGCAATGGCACCTGTTTCCATGGGGAACTAGATACTTTAGGGCACCTACGCACGGCGTACATGAATTTTTTTATTTTATATGCATGGGTATATGCTGAATATATTATTTTGACTTAGTAACATCAATAACTAACAATATTACAACTCATAAGAAACTTTTTTTCTGGTTATTTGTACATTTTCCCCCAATCCGGATAGCCACCTGAAATGCTCATAAACCGCACAAAAAAGTTCCCAACAAGTTGTCTGTTTAAATTCGGCTACTGAACCAGTCAGGTGACAGTTGCATTAGGCTACCGCTATGCACAACGGAATGTTATTGAACCATGCTTCACCTCTGTCAGCGAAAATAGGTTAAAACTATTTAAATATTTAAAATACAGTTGTAAATGGAAAAAATACACCGAGCATAGATTCCACCACTCTAGATACTTTCAAACCGATACAACACAAGCATAGGTTCCACCACTCTAGATACTTTCAAACCGATACAACACAAGCATAGGTTCCACCACTCTAGATACTTTCAAACCGATACAACACAAGCATAGATTCCACCACTCTAGATACTTTCAAACCGATACAACACAAGCATAGATTCCACCACTCTAGATACTTTCAAACCGATACAACACAAGCATAGATTCCACCACTCTAGATACTTTCAAACCGATACAACACAAGCATAGGTTCCACCACTCTAGATACTTTCAAACCGATACAACACAAGCATAGGTTCCACCAATCTAGATACTTTCAAACCAATACAACACAAGCATAGGTTCCACCACTCTAGATACTTTCAAACCGATACAACACAAGCATAGATTCCACCACTCTAGATACTTTCAAACCGATACAACACAAGCATAGGTTCCACCACTCTAGATACTTTCAAACCGATACAACACATGCATAGATTCCACCACTCTAGATACTTTCAAACCGATACAACACAAGCATAGGTTCCACCACTCTAGATACTTTCAAACCGATACAACACAAGCATAGATTCCACCACTCTAGATACTTTCAAACCGATACAACACAAGCATAGGTTCCACAACTCTAGATACGTTCAAACCGATACAACACAAGCATAGGTTCCACCACTCTAGATACTTTCAAACCGATACAACACAAGCATAGGTTCCACCACTCTAGATACTTTCAAACCGATACAACACAAGCATAGGTTCCACCACTCTAGATACTTTCAAACCGATACAACACAAGCATAGATTCCACCACTCTAGATACTTTCAAACCGATACAACACAAGCATAGATTCCACCACTCTAGATACTTTCAAACCGATACAACACAAGCATAGGTTCCACCACTCTAGATACTTTCAAACCAATACAACACAAGCATAGGTTCCACCAATCTAGATACTTTCAAACCAATACAACACAAGCATAGGTTCCACCACTCTAGATACTTTCAAACCGATACAACACAAGCATAGATTCCACCACTCTAGATACTTTCAAACCGATACAACACATGCATAGATTCCACCACTCTAGATACTTTCAAACCGATACAACACAAGCATAGGTTCCACCACTCTAGATACTTTCAAACCGATACAACACAAGCATAGATTCCACCACTCTAGATACTTTCAAACCGATACAACACAAGCATAGGTTCCACAACTCTAGATACGTTCAAACCGATACAACACAAGCATAGGTTCCACCACTCTAGATACTTTCAAACCGATACAAGACAAGCATAGGTTCCACCACTCTAGATACTTTCAAACTGATACAACACAAATATTAGCTATCTATCTTCCTTTAATGTCGAACCCCTCGCGGGGACGTAGACATGTTGCGCGTCAAAAACCGCTAAGAAGTTAAAAGTATGAGTAGTTAAAAGTATAATTTAAAAAGGTATGAAAATAAGTTGTGGTAAAAGTTTAAAAGCAGCTACGCAGAACAACTAGGGACTGGCATGTTCAATATGGCAAACTGCCGTATTGAATTGCTCTATGGTAGGGAGATGGACAATGTCAGGAGGGAGGTGGTTCCAATGATAGATTGTTCTTGGAAAGAAGGAGAACTTGTAGTAGTCTGTTGTTGCTGTAATTAACCTATAGCTTAAGGAATGGCAATGGCGAGTAGGACGGGAGAGGGGAACTAGGTAATTTTCAATGGGAATAGCAACAAGATCATTATGAATTTTATACATAAGGGATAACCTATTGTCAATATGCCGTTGATCTAGTCTGCGTAGATTTAGGGAATGTAGCATGTCTGTAACACTAGAGGTACGATAGAAGTCAGCCTTTATCCAACGGGCTGCTCTTCGCTGGACACTTTCAATTTGGTCTATCAATGTTTGGGTATGGGGCGACCAGATCTCGGAGCCATATTCAAGCTGGGGTCTCACTATTGTCAGTCTGGTAAGCCATGGTCTTAAGGGGTTCAGATTTGACCTGGAGGTTTCTACGTAGAAATCCTAATGTTTGGTTTGCTTTCTTTGTTGACCTTTTTATGTGGGTGTTTCCAACGACAGGTTATTTACACAAATATTAGCTATATTAGGATGATACATGAAAACAATTCTAATGAGATATTTCAGTTAGCTGATGCCTCCGTGGTAGAGTGGTTCAAACGCACAGTCATTAGAAGTCGCCTTTTGACACAATCGTACTCGTTTTTAACAATGAAATTCGGGGTATACTCTCCACTGTCCACAACAACTGACTGACCTCCCAAATAATAATCAGAAAATGATTTGACAGGCAGTAACACAAAGATGAAGATAACGTGGAAATAACATAAAACGGATGTGAAATAACATAACACTATGCAACAGTTACACGTTGCTTCCAGTGACAATGAATAATTTATTGGATTTAGGGTGGCAACACAATATTTGACAGTTCAGCTGTCAGCCATCTTTGTTACAAAATACGCAGAAAAATGACACGATATTAACATTTCCTGAAATTCAGTTGACATAATAATTAGTTAGGTTCATTACATAACAAACAATGCATATAACTGCTCTGTAGGTTCTACTAAATGTCACTATAACTGAATATATTTACATAGTTCTACAAGCAGCTGCATCGATGATTCACTCTCATCCGTATACGGTCAAGGTCGTTTATGTCACGTGACAAAACGGAAGTAGCATGTCAACTTTTGTAAACAGTATCCATCTCATAAAAGGTCATGAAATTATTTGGTTTATCCAGATGTTGTACTTTTGCTTTGAAATCTAACTTGAGAAATCCTGTTGTATCTATTCATTGCCACACAATTAGAACCAATTACAGCAACAGTATCGGAAAAGTGTCTTCCTTAAACTTTTGTACCAGTTGTGTTTTAAGCAAATTAAGGAGAAAACCAATTGGTGCACACAAATTGAGAATGGCAACAGCTACTACACTCAAACCACAGTACTTTGATTATTTTCTGGTTCTTGACTTTGAAGCGACATGTCTAGAGAATGAACAGATTCTTCCACAGGTAAGGTAATGTGTCGCATTGACAGAGTGGTCATAGGATTGCCGAGCCGTTCGTCATGTGTTTGATACATCCCAAGTTCAGCCTCAAAGGCTATTTGGAAATACTTTCTAGTCTTTCGAATGACACATTCCAAACCGAGATTCCGCATATTGTGCTTGACACAATAAAGTACAACCTTCCCATCAATGTACATTTGTAAATAATTATGGTAAACTATGTATGCCACTTTGCCATGGAATAAAAAGTAAAGTGTTTGTTTATTATAGTGTCACCCCTATTTAAAGGGCCAACCATTTCTGACTTATGAGACGCCTCTTTTTATGAACATCAGCACTTCCCGAATCCTTTGCTTGTATGCCAGGCTGGTAGGCAATCGGTAACCATTATTTAACTAGCTGGCGGCTCACCAACTGGCCATATCAGAACAAACTCCTGACGACATTCGAACCTTCAACCTCCCACTCCGTAGATGGACGCCTTAGCCACTAGGCCACGGAGTCGGAAATAAGAGAGTGGAATAAATGAAATCCACTAAGGATTTCATAATCACAGGAGGGTATAATCAATTATGACTAGTCCAACCATGCCAATCCTTAACGCGCTGAACAAACATCTCATCGGTTTGAGCATTTATATTAGTTGCACTATACTGAGCGATCTTGTGGTAAAATATGTATGTATGTTCCATTAATGTCAAACCCCTTGTGAGGGACCTAGACATGTTTTCCTGAGCAGGCTTAGCAGACCTAAGCTGCTAACCAGTACTAAGCAATGTGTGTGAGGTACCTTGCTCAATGACACTACGTACGTGGCCTGACCGAGTATCGCACCCAGGAACGTTCGATTCCTAATCCAATGCTCTACCATTGAACCACGGACGTCATGTACCTCACCAAGAAAGCTGATACTATATGTATCTTCGTTGAGCAAGCATTTCTTAGTATAATAGTATAATTAGTATAAATTTCAAAACTATCATATCCCTAAGACTAGTAAGTTATTTTAACCATTCATAATAAGAATAGTTACATATTTGCAACTGGTTTTTGACGTGCATGGGAAACCTTGCATAAAGATTAAAGTTATGATAAAATTTGCTCAAGTACAAATTCCTTCAATTAAAATGGACGTCACAAGTGCATGTAGATAGGAAATATTTAGTCCATGATAGATAAACTTTATTTTGAATTTGTCTTTTTATATTGAAAATGGGCCAATAACATAACCCTGATTGATACCTGTGATCACGTGATATTATGGCTTATAAGACTGAGCATCTGTGTTGTAATGGATGCAGTGCCCACCTTGTAATCGAGGGATTGTCACAAATTTGTGAGGTTGTGCCCGCCAGAATCACAGTAGTGGTGTCCTTAGGGACGACACTTACATCCCCATTGCCCCTTCTCTATCCATCGTTGTGATTGGTCAGGAATTAATAATACACGGATTAAATTAATGTTGTAAAATACTTGAAGAAATCTATATAAACTAAATAATGTCTTAACCCTTAACCTGCTAAATAATTTGGACGGAATGTGCAAACAACATAGATTCCGGTCAGCCGCAGCATAATGTAATACCACATCTGATAAGGATCTATGTTGTTTGCTATTCAGACAAGTGTTTTAGCTCCACTATCCGAATAGCAAACAGCATAGAGCCTGATCACATAGCACATTCTGTGCCGACTGATCTGGCTCTATGCTATTTGCAAAAGCAACTTTAGTCTTGATTGGCAGGTTATGGGTTAATGTGAAAATCAGAGTTAGGTATTCATGTACCTGTATATGTTTTATCAAGATAGCTTGCACATAATACGTCATTCTTATTATAGACATGATCTCCCCTATGTTATGTATACAGCAAATGATTTCAATTTTATATATACTGTAATAAATATACATACACATACATATGAATCCATATACATACACCTACATATGAATCCATTACAATGTATTTTTGCAGGAGATCATAGAATTCCCTGTCCTGAAGATCAACTCGGAGACGCTAGAAACAGAAGCACAATTCCACCAGTATGTGCAGCCCAGGGTGCATAAAGATATTACTCCATTCTGTACCAAGGTGCGTACACGTAGGGCCAAACGTGCTTCTAAAATCACTTTATTAGATTCAGTGAGGCCTACCAAATTGTCTATCCTAAAACTCCATTTAAAACTAGAATATATACATTACAATTCTGTTTTATACTAAGGTTATATGCACCAATAGTTATTACTAGTTCACAAACAGTTTTCCATTATATCGGTTCTCCAACAGCATGACTCAAGCACAGGGATTCGGCACGTGTACTTAAATATATATACTAGTACCCCCAAACGTGCCGAATCCCTGTGGACTCAAGTTATTACCAACATCAATGCCTTTCAGTTAACTGGAATAATACAAGACATGGTGGATGGCCAGCCATATATTGAGGAGGTACTACAGGTGAGATATGATTTATAATTCCAATGTTAGATGTGAGATATGATTTACAATTCTACTGTGAGATATGATTTACAATTCCAATATTAGATGTGAGATATGATTTACAATTCTACTGTGAGATATGATTTATAATTCCAATGTTAGATGTGAGATATGATTTACAATTCTACTGTGAGATATGATTTACAATTCCAATGTTAGATGTGAGATATGATTTACAATTCCAATGTTAGATGTGAGATATGATTTACAATTCCAATGTTAGATGTGAGATATGATTTACAATTCCAATGTTAGATATGAGATGTGATTTACAATTCCAATGTTAGATGTGAGATATGATTTATAATTCCAATGTTAGATGTGAGATATGATTTACAATTCCAATGTTAGATATGAGATGTGATTTACAATTCCAATGTTAGATGTGAGAAATGATTTACAATTCCAATGTTAGATGTGAGAAATGATTTACAATTCCAATGTTAGATGTGAGATATGATTTACAATTCCAATGTGAGATATGATTTACAATTCTACTGTTTACTGTTAGATGTGAGATATGATATGATTTACAATTCTTGTGTCAATAATGCACAATGGAACTCTAGACATTTACATGTACCGGTACTATCAGACCTTTGTATAAATTTTACATTTACAGAAATTCCATGAATGGATGGAAGAAAATAACCTGTTGGACCCGAACGTGAAGTCAGTGTTTGTCACATGTGGAGACTGGGATTTAATGAAGATGTAAGCACTGTCTGTTCATCTGTCTGCTGTCTGTTCATCCGTCCGCTGTCTGATAATCCATCTGCTGTCTGTTCATCTGTCCGCTGTCTGTTCATCCCTCCACTGTCTGTTCATCCATCCGCTGTCTGTTCATCCATCCGCTGTCTGTTCATTCATCTGCTGTCTGTTCATCCATCCACTGTCTGTTCATCCATCCACTGTCTGTTCATCCATCCACTGTCTGTTCATCCATCCACTGTCTGTTCATCCATCCGCTGTCTGTTCATCCGTCTGCTGTCTGTTCATCTGTCCGCTGTCTGTTCATCTGTCCGCTGTCTGTTCATCCCTCCACTTAATACATCCGCTGTCTGTTCATCCGTCCACTGTCTGTTCATCCATCCACTGTCTGTTCATCCGTCCGCTGTCTATTCATCCGTCCACTGTCTGTTCATCCATCCACTGTCTGTTCATCCATCCACTGTCTGTTCATCCGTCCACTGTCTGTTCATCCGTCCACTGTCTGTTCATTCATCCACTGTCTGTTCATCCGTCCACTGTCTGTTCATCCGTCCGCTGTCTGTTCATCCGTCCGCTGTCTGTTCATCCGTCCGCTGTCTGTTCATCCATCCACTGTCTGTTCATCCATCCACTGTCTGTTCATCCGTCCGCTGTCTGTTCATCCGTCCGCTGTCTGTTCATCCGTCCACTGTCTGTTCATCCATCCACTGTCTGTTCATCCGTCCGCTGTCTGTTCATCCGTCCGCTGTCTGTTCATCCGTCCGCTGTCTGTTCATCCGTCCGCTGTCTGTTCATCCGTCCACTGTCTGTTCATCCGTCCGCTGTCTGTTCATCCGTCCGCTGTCTGTTCATCCGTCCGCTGTCTGTTCATCCGTCCGCTGTCTGTTCATCCGTCCACTGTCTGTTCATCCGTCCACTGTCTGTTCATCCATCCACTGTCTGTTCATCCGTCCACTGTCTGTTCATCCGTCCGCTGTCTGTTCATCCGTCCACTGTCTGTTCATCCATCCACTGTCTGTTCATCCATCCACTGTCTGTTCATCCATCCACTGTCCGTTCATCCGTCCGCTGTCTGTTCATCCATCCACTGTCTGTTCATCCATCCACTGTCTGTTCATCCATCCACTGTCTGTTCATCCGTCCGCTGTCTGTTCATCCATCCACTGTCTGTTCATCCGTCCGCTGTCTGTTCATCCGTCCACTGTCTGTTCATCCGTCCGCTGTCTGTTCATCCATCCGTTGTCTGTTCATCTGTCCACTGTCTGTTCATCCATCCACTGTCTGTTCATCCATCCACTGTCTGTTCATCCATCCACTGTCTGTTCATCCATCCACTGTCTGTTCATCCATCCACTGTCCGTTCATCCGTCCGCTGTCTGTTCATCCATCCACTGTCTGTTCATCCATCCACTGTCTGTTCATCCGTCCGCTGTCTGTTCATCCGTCCGCTGTCTGTTCATCCGTCCGCTGTCTGTTCATCCATCCGTTGTCTGTTCATCTGTCCACTGTCTGTTCATCCATCCACTGTCTGTTCATCCATCCACTGTCTGTTCATCCATCCACTGTCTGTTCATCCATCCACTGTCTGTTCATCCATCCACTGTCTGTTCATCCATCCACTGTCTGTTCATCCATCCACTGTCTGTTCATCCGTCCACTGTCTGTTCATCCGTCTGCTGTCTGTTCATCCGTCCACTGTCTGTTCATCCTTCCACTGTCTGTTCATCCATCCGCTGTCTGTTCATCCGTCCACTGTCTGTTCATCCGTCCACTGTCTGTTCATCCATCCACTGTCTGTTCATCCGTCCGCTGTCTGTTCATCCGTCCGCTGTCTGTTCATCCGTCCACTGTCTGTTCATCCGTCCACTGTCTGTTCATCCGTCCACTGTCTGTTCATCCGTCCGCTGTCTGTTCATCCATCCGCTGTCTGTTCATCCGTCCACTGTCTGTTCATCCGTCCACTGTCTGTTCATCCGTCCACTGTCTGTTCATCCGTCCACTGTCTGTTCATCCGTCCGCTGTCTATTCATCCATCCACTGTCTGTTCATCCGTCCACTGTCTGTTCATCCATCCACTGTCTGTTCATCCGTCTGCTGTCTATTCATCCATCCACTGTCTGTTCATCCGTCCGCTGTCTGTTCATCCGTCCGCTGTCTGATAATCCATCTGCTGTCTGTTCATCTGTCCGCTGTCTGTTCATCCGTCCGCTGTCTGTTCATCCGTCCGCTGTCTGTTCATCCGTCCGCTGTCTGTTCATCCATCCGTTGTCTGTTCATCTGTCCACTGTCTGTTCATCCATCCACTGTCTGTTCATCCATCCACTGTCTGTTCATCCATCCACTGTCTGTTCATCCATCCACTGTCTGTTCATCCATCCACTGTCTGTTCATCCATCCACTGTCTGTTCATCCATCCACTGTCTGTTCATCCGTCCACTGTCTGTTCATCCGTCTGCTGTCTGTTCATCCGTCCACTGTCTGTTCATCCTTCCACTGTCTGTTCATCCATCCGCTGTCTGTTCATCCGTCCGCTGTCTGTTCATCCGTCCACTGTCTGTTCATCCATCCACTGTCTGTTCATCCGTCCGCTGTCTGTTCATCCGTCCGCTGTCTGTTCATCCGTCCACTGTCTGTTCATCCGTCCACTGTCTGTTCATCCGTCCACTGTCTGTTCATCCGTCCGCTGTCTGTTCATCCGTCCGCTGTCTGTTCATCCGTCCGCTGTCTGTTCATCCGTCCGCTGTCTGTTCATCCGTCCACTGTCTGTTCATCCATCCACTGTCTGTTCATCCGTCTGCTGTCTATTCATCCATCCACTGTCTGTTCATCTGTCCGCTGTCTGTTCATCCGTCCACTGTCTGTTCATCCGTCCGTTGTCTGTTCATCCGTCCACTGTCTGTTCATCCATCCACTGTCTTCATCCATCCACTGTCTGTTCATCCATCCACTGTCTGTTCATCCATCCACTGTCTGTTCATCCATCCACTGTCTGTTCATCCATCCACTGTCTGTTCATCCATCCACTGTCTGTTCATCCGTCCACTGTCTGTTCATCCGTCCGCTGTCTGTTCATCCGTCCACTGTCTGTTCATCCGTCCGCTGTCTGTTCATCCATCCACTGTCTGTTCATCCATCCACTGTCTGTTCATCCGTCCACTGTCTGTTCATCCATCCACTGTCTGTTCATCCATCCACTGTCTGTTCATCCATCCACTGTCTGTTCATCCGTCCGCTGTCTGTTCATCCGTCCACTGTCTGTTCATCCATCCACTCTCTGTTCATCCGTCTGCTGTCTATTCATCCATCCACTGTCTGTTCATCCGTCCGCTGTCTGTTCATCCATCCGCTGTCTGTTCATCCGTCCGCTGTCTGTTCATCCGTCCGCTGTCTGTTCATCCGTCCACTGTCTGTTCATCCGTCCACTGTCTGTTCATCCGTCCGCTGTCTGTTCATCCGTCCGCTGTCTGTTCATCCGTCCGCTGTCTGTTCATCCGTCCACTGTCTGTTCATCCGTCCGCTGTCTGTTCATCCGTCCGCTGTCTGTTCATCCGTCCACTGTCTGTTCATCCATCCGCTGTCTGTTCATCTGTCCACTGTCTGTTCATCCGTCCGCTGTCTGTTCATCCGTCCACTGTCTGTTCATCCGTCCGCTGTCTGTTCATCCGTCCGCTGTCTGTTAAGACTAGGAAACCATTTACAGTTATTGGTGATTTTGTTAAAACATACCCATAAAGGGAGGTAATTTACAAGTGGTAAATTCACAAAAGCAGGTTCGTCTGTGGCCATGTTTTCCAAATAATGCATTTTACCGTAATAATATATTATTGAAAAATGAAAATATAAGACAATTATCACAATATCTAACCATCCGCTCCTTACAATATCTCGCTGTGTCGTACATTCTAAGTAAATGCATAATGGGGCTTTAACACTTTCCTTCATGGAGATTTAGGTTAATATACTATTATATCTCCATACAAACTACAGCCATTTAGCTATCATGTAGTGGATAAGTAGTCACCATATCTATCCCACCTCCATATATATTACTGGGACTTCATAGAGATTTAGGTTAATATACTATTATATCTCCATACAAACGACAGCCATTTAGCTATCATGTAGTGGATAAGTAGTCACCATATCTATCCCACCTCCATAGATATTACTGGGACTTCATAGAGATTTAGGTTAATATACTATTATATCTCCATACAAACGACAGCCATTTAGCTATCATGTAGTGGATAAATAGTCACCATATCTATCTAATTGTATGCTCATTAGGTTTATTTTGAACCACTATGAAAACATAAAAGTAAAGTGTTTGTTTAATCCTTTCCTTCATAGAGATTTAGGTTATTATACTATTATATCTCCATTCAAACGACAGCCATTTAGCTATCCTGCAGTTGATAAGTAGTCGCCATATCTATACCACCTCCATAGATATTACTGGCACTACATGAGATTCTGGCCTTTATTATGAACATTGGTTTCGCTACTACATGTCAATGTATGTCGTATTGGTAATGGCGTGAAGAGGTGCTTCTATGAGGGAAAGGGTTAAGAGACATAATTATTTTAAGTGTTAGTTTTCTTTTGGTTGAGAACAATTGAAAACCCACCATCACTACATTGGGGCTTCTGTCCACATGCTTGCATTGCTGTATATAGTCAGCATTAAATATTGCACCCAATAAGTAAAATATAATTTTATGCTTTCCAATGAAATATAGAAATTTACGAGTGAAATAAAATGTGTGCTACATTGTATTCCACTGGTTGAAACATAGTATCAACTTAAATTACATTAATTGTATAATGCTTATGCACAAAACAACCATATACAACCTGATAGAGACACATACACATTTAAATACACACATGACCACATATATACATACACATACATATATACATGTACATTGTATATGTGCATACACTACCGACGGATCTGTAGTCCAGTGGTTAACACGCTGGACTGGTAATCCAGGGATCGCAGGATCGATCCCCTGTCTGACCCGAATAAAATTAACAGTCTTTCAGATGGGACTTTAAACCGAGGTCTTGTGTCGGTGCTGTACACCATGCACATAAAAGAACCAGAGGAGACTCTAGAATGGGTCTCTGTCTGTATCATGCACTATCCTCCAAAAATCTAAAATGACTAATCTCTTCAGGAGGCGTCGTTCATATAGGCAACCGATAGCGACGCTAAATAAACATAAAAGACACAGTGCATACACACATACACATGCATTTACTCACAATGTCAAGACCCTCAATACTCACATGTACTTGACACAATGTCAAGACCCCCAAACCCCTCATATATAATAATAATATTAGTATATGAGGGGTCTCAGAGTCTTGACATTGTGTCATGTACCTGTACCTGTGTATTAATTATATACAATAAAATTATAATATATATAATGCTTATATTAATATTATAGACACATATATTTATCTTCCAGTTATAATGACGTAATATTTAATATTATCATTATTATGTGTATTTGTCAGTCGTGAGTGAGCGTACTAGTGGTACTCTCCTGCTTAATCTATACTAGTGGTACTCTCCAGCTTAATCTATACTAGTGGTACTCTCCAACTTAATCTATACTAGTGGTACTCTCCTGCTTAATCTATACTAGTGGTACTCTCCTGCTTAATCTATACTAGTGGTACTCTCCAGCTTAATCTATACTAGTGGTACTCTCCAACTTAATCTATACTAGTGGTACTCTCCAACTTAATCTATACTAGTGGTACTCTCCAACTTAATCTATACTAGTGGTACTCTCCAGCTTAATCTATACTAGTGGTACTCTCCAACTTAATCTATACTAGTGGTACTCTCCTGCTTAATCTATACTAGTGATACTCTCCTGCTTAATCTATACTAGTGATACTCTCCAGCTTAATCTATACTAGTGGTACTCTCCTGCTTAATCTATACTAGTGGTACTCTCCAGCTTAATCTATACTAGTGATACTCTCCTGCTTAATCTATACTAGTGGTACTCTCCTGCTTAATCTATACTAGTGGTACTCTCCTGCTTAATCTATACTAGTGGTACTCTCCAGCTTAATCTATGCTAGTGGTACTCTCCAGCTTAATCTATGCTAGTGGTACCCTCCAGCTTAATCTATACTAGTGGTACCCTCCAGCTTAATCTATGCTAGTGGTACTCTCCAGCTTAATATATACTAGTGGTACCCTCCAGCTTAATCTATGCTAGTGGTACTCTCCAGCTTAATCTATGCTAGTGGTACCCTCCAGCTTAATCTATACTAGTGGTACTATCCAGCTTAATCTATGCTAGTGGTACTCTCCAGCTTAATCTATACTAGTGATACTCTCCAGCTTAATCTATACTAGTGGTACTCTCCAGCTTAATCTATACTAGTGGTACTCTCCAGCTGAATCTATACTAGTGGTACTCTCCAACTTAATCTATACAAGTGGTACTCTCCAGCTTAATATATTTGTTGCAGGTTACCACAGCAAGCAGGGCATTTTAAAATGCAAACAGCAGATTACTTCAAAGAATGGCTGAATATTAAAAAGGTGAAGTATAAACCTGTATGTTGTACTCGTCATTCAAGCTTTCCTCGAATAATCTACCACATGTAGCTAATCTGAGTCAAAGGCTTGAGCAATGTGTCAATAGTCTGAAAGGCTTAATGTAGCTCACCTGACTGTGTAGTTCATATGATTCAAGAACCTAAGAAGCTCACCTGAGTCAAGTAGTTTACCTGAGTCAGGGACCTAAGTAGTTTACCTGAGTCAGAGACCTAAGTAGTTTACCTGGGTCAGAGACCTAAGTAGTTTACCTGGGTCAGGGACCTAAGTAGTTTATCTGAGTCAGGGACCTAAGTAGTTTACCTGGGTCAGGGACCTGAGTAGTTTACCTGAGTCAGGGACCTGAGTAGTTTACCTGGGTCAGGGACCTGAGTAGTTTACCTGGGTCAGGGACCTGAGTAGTTTACCTGAGTCAGGGACCTAAGTAGTTTACCTGAGTCAGGGACCTAAGTAGTTTATCTGAGTCAGGGACCTAAGTAGTTTATCTGAGTCAGGGACCTAAGTAGTTTACCTGAGTCAGGGACCTAAGTAGTTTACCTGAGTCAGAGGCCTAAGTAGTTTACCTGAGTCAGGGACCTAAGTAGTTTACCTGAGTCAGAGGCCTAAGTAGTTTACCTGAGTCAGGGACCTAAGTAGTTTACCTGAGTCAGAGACCTAAGTAGTTTACCTGAGTCAGAGACCTAAGTAGTTTAACTGGGTCAGGGACCTAAGTAGTTTACCTGGGTCAGAGACCTAAGTAGTTTACCTGAGTCAGAGACCTAAGTAGTTTACCTGAGTCAGAGACCTAAGTAGTTTAACTGGGTCAGGGACCTAAGTAGTTTACCTGAGTCAGGGACCTAAGTAGTTTACCTGAGTCAGAGACCTAAGTAGTTTACCTGAGTCAGGGACCTAAGTAGTTTACCTGAGTCAGAGACCTAAGTAGTTTACCTGAGTCAGGGACCTAAGTAGTTTACCTGAGTCAGGGACCTAAGTAGTTTAACTGGGTCAGGGACCTAAGTAGTTTATTTCAGTCAAAGGATTGAAGTAGTTCACATCTGTCAAGTACTAATGTACTTCACCTGAGTAAATGTATCTTGTAGCACACCTGAGCTAACATTTTTGTATTTCACATTTTGTGACTTGCCTAATCCAAGAATGCATTACAGCAAACTTGAGTCAAGACCTATTGCTTACTCACATAGGTTTAGAGATTAATATTGGTTAGTTGTCCAATGTGCACACATGCATTTTGAGCCACTTCTTCATCTGACTAATATACCAAGGCTGTCCAATTAGCGCAGTTGTTAGCATGCTCGCTTCTCACCAATGCAACCCAGGTTCGATCCTTGGACTGGGAAGTATGTGAGATGGTACGATGGCCGCCAGATCGGACATGTAGGTGGGTTTTCTCCAGGTACTCCAGTTTCCTCCCACATGAATGACCACATAAACGCTGTCATCCGCGCCAACGAGAGTGATTAATATAAGTTGTTACAGCTTTGTTTCGCAATCGTTGTAAAATAAATAAAGTTTATACTAATATGCCAATAATATATGATATATGCGCTTGGGTTATCAATCAATTGTAGAACTGTTTATTTCATTGTAGGCATATGCAGAGGTCACGTCTACGTATCCCAAAGGCATGATGCCCATGTTGAAAGGTTTGGACGTCCCGCACCAGGGCAGACATCATAGCGGAATAGGTAACAAATCTCTAAGCAAGCTACTTTACTTAGAATGGGAGATTAGTATATGTTTATGAACGTGTAGAGAGTTAGCGCATATTACCTGTACTTAATATACATTCAAACCTGCATCAATAGTCTCCTTTACAAAGCTGCCAGCTGTGTTCTGTTCACCTTTACTAAGTTGCCAACCTGTATCACTGGTCACCTTTACTAAGCTGCCAACCTGTATCATCGGTCATCTTTACTAAGCTGCCAACCTGTACCATCGGACACCTCTACTAAGCTGCCAACTTGTATCATCCTTTACTAAGCTGCCAACCTGTACCATCAGTCACCTTTACTAAGCTGCCAAACTGTATCATCAGTCACCTTTACTAAGCTGCCAAACTGTATCATCGGTCACCTTTACTAAGTTGCCAACCTGTATCATCGGTCACCTTTACTAAGTTGCCAACCTGTATCATCCTTTACTAAGCTGCCAACCTGTACCATCAGTCACCTTTACTAAGTTGCCAACCTGTATCATCGGTCACCTTTACTAAGCTGTCAACATGTATCATCGGTCATCTTTACTAAGCTGCCAACCTGTACCATCAGTCACCTTTACTAGGCTGTCAACCTGTATCATCGGTCACCTTTACTAGGCTGCCAAACTGTATCATCAGTAACTTTTACTAACTAGCCAACCTGTATCACCGTTCACCTTTACTAAGCTGCCAACCTGTACCATCGGTCACTTTTACTAAGCTGCCAACCTGTACCATTGGTCACCTTTACTAAGCTGCCAACCTGTATCATCAGTCACCTCTACTAAGCTGCCAACCTGTATCATCGGTCACCTTTACTAGGCTGCCAAACTGTATCATCGGTCACCTTTACTAAGCTGCCAACCTGTATCATCAGTCATCTTTACTAGGCTGCCAACCTGTACCAACGGTCACCTCTACTAAGCTGCCAACCTGTATCATCGGTCACCTTTACTAAGCTGCCAACCTGTATCATCAGTCACCTTTACTAGGCTGCCAAACTGTATCATCGGTCACCTTTACTAAGCTGCCAACCTGTATCATCGGTCATCTTTACTAGGCTGCCAAACTGTATCATCGGTCACCTTTTCTAGGCTGCCAACCTGTATCATCCTTTACTTAGATGCCAACCTGTATCATCAGTCATCTTTACTAGGCTGCCAAACTGTATCATCGGTCACCTCTACTAAGTTGCCAACCTGTATCATCGGTCACCTTTACTAAGTTACCAACCTGTACCATCGATCATCCTTTACTAAGTTACCAACCTGTATCATCGGTCACCTTTACTAAGTTACCAACCTGTACCATCGGTCACCTTTACTAAGTTACCAACCTGTATCATCGGTCACCTTTACTAAGTTACTAACCTGTATCATCGGTCACCTTTACTAAGTTACCAACCTGTACCATCGGTCACCTTTACTAAGCTGCCAAACTGTATCATCGGTCATCTTTACTAAGCTGCCAACCTGTATCATCCTTTACTAAGCTGCCAACCTGTAACATCAGTCACCTTTACTAAGCTGCCAAACTGTATCATCGGTCACCTTTACTAAGTTGCCAACCTGTATCATCGGTCATCCTTTACTAAGTTACCAACCTGTATCATCGGTCACCTTTACTAAGTTACCAACCTGTATCATCGGTCACCTTTACTAAGTTACCAACCTGTATCATCGGTCTCCTTTACTAAGTTACCAACCTGTATCATCGGTCACCTTTACTAAGTTACCAACCTGTATCATCGGTCACATTTACTAAGTTACCAACTTGTACCATCGGTCACCTTTACTAAGTTACCAACCTGTATCATCGGTCACCTTTACTAAGTTACCAACCTGTATCATCGGTCACCTTTACTAAGTTACCAACCTGTATCATCGGTCACCTTTACTAAGTTACCAACCTGTACCATCGGTCATCCTTTACTAAGTTACCAACCTGTATCATCGGTCACCTTTACTAAGTTACCAACCTGTATCATCGGTCACCTTTACTAAGTTACCAACCTGTACCATCGGTCATCCTTTACTAAGTTACCAACCTGTATCATCGGTCACCTTTACTAAGTTACCAACCTGTATCATCGGTCACCTTTACTAAGTTACCAACCTGTACCATCGGTCATCCTTTACTAAGTTACCAACCTGTACCATCGGTCACCTTTACTAAGCTGCCAACCTGTACCATCAGTCATCTTTACTAAACTGCCAACCTGTACCATCAGTCACCTTTACTAAGCTGCCAACCTGTACCATCAGTCATCTTTACTAAGCTGCCAACCTGTACCATCCGTCACCTTTACTAAACTGCCAACAATATTAAGTTTTTAATTTTAATTGTTTATTTGTATATGTGACAATTGTTTCATATCCGTTTCAGATGATTGCAAGAACATTGGTAACATCTTGATCGAACTATTGAAACGAGGCTACATCGGCAAGGTGACCGGGTCAAGATAACTGGACAATCACAAACTATAATCACATACTACTTTGTTAGAATCTGTGTAACAATGCTTAGCTAAATTAACATACATAATATACGCATAATAAACTATATAATATTGCTTCATAAATAGAAATAAATTTACAAATAGTGGTTGGCGTCTTCTATTTCCATTTATCCATAATATTTTTTTATTTATTTAAGTTTATTTAACATCGCTACCGGTTTCCCATTTGAGCGACGGGCAGTTTACCTAACAACACCTTTCCTTGGCTTGCTCCAGCGGTTATCTAGTACTTGGTGCACCAACCTCCGTAAGAAACTACCAACTTTTTCATATAAATGAGACACGGTCTCAGCGGGGTTGGAACCCATGACCATCAGAGATGATAGGTTACAGTGGTATACAAGTCGGCGACAGTAACCACTTGACCACAGAGGCGGTTAAAATCCATAATACATGTAATCTGTTTCATATCTATCCATGATTAAATTGCTTTTTGTGAAGTTATTTATAAATTACCTCCCTTTATGTATATTTACACAATCATGATGGTTTAATATAGTTAATACTAGGATACATTTGCATATAAAATTATAAATTATTTTAAAAAAACTACATATAGAGACTTGAATAATGGTTGCTATGTGATCAATGTAGTTATTTGCCACTGTCGATTCATACCCTACTGGAAATGTAAGCTGTTCAGCTGTCCTGTGCAAGGTCAGTGGTTGTACCAGTTTGCACATTTGGAACAATGTCCAGAGCAACATCTAGCATCTTCCTTCACCATATAAAGCGCATTAGTTTCCAATATGATCTATACCATTGGTGCAACTGAAAATATAAAAATCGACGCAGACGAAATAATTGTTGCAGAATTTCATTTTCATACATGTCAAGTATCTATTCTTTGAAGTCGGGGAGGGGTTGGTGTCCCCCATGAGAGGTATGGATGGAGTGTGTGCCCCCCTAAGAGGTAGAGATAGGGAGGTGATTATCCCCATTAAGAGGAATGGATGTGTTGTTCACCATGAGAGATAGGGAAGGGGTTGGTGTCCACCTTTATATGTAGGAATGGGCCAGGTCAACCCCTTGATAGGTAATGAGGCGGTGGTATTCCTCCTGAGAGTTAAGGAGGAGTGGGTGGGTGTTCCCCGTGAGAGGTAGAGAAGGTGTGTGTCCCTATGGAAGGTAGGGATGGGTGTCTCCATTGAGAGGGTACACATTTGTCTTCACCAAGAAGCACAAGGGCTCATCGTACGCTTATAAAGATTTGGAAAGGCACTGAATCACCCAAGCTGACAGATGAATCTGTAATCCAGTGGTAACACGCTGGACTGGTAATCCAGGGATCGCAGGTTCGAACCCTTGTCTGACCGTAATAAAATTAACAGTCTTTCAGATGGGACGTTAAACCGAGGTCTCGTGTCGGTGCTTTACACCGTGCACGTAAAAGAACCAGAGGAGACTCTGGAATGGGTCTCTCTGTGTATCATTGCACTATCCTCTAAAATGACTAATCTCTTCAGGAGGCGTCGCTCATATGGGCAACCGGTAGCGACGATAAATAAACGTAAAGCACACACACAATCACCCAAACTGTTGGTGACACTGTAAGCTCAAAAACAAATCAAATCATTTTAAAATAATCTACAAATCAGTAGATTACAGCTATTCAGTTTGGGGTTAATAATGGGTTAATGGTCAAGGACACAAGGTCATCGAATATTTAAGCTTGTCAGCTCAATAATTACAGAATCGTGTCACCCACCGTCGTCCAAATGTATAGGTAAATAATATTTACTAAATATTTACCCAGGTATATTTTGGGGTCAGTGGATCAAGATCATAGTGACCTTTTGGCCGACTGGTCACGGTCGCTAACTTCAAATAACTCGCCGCTATAGGTACGAAACCCAATGGGTCAGATTCTATTTTTTTTGTCATGTCAGGAAACTATCCAACTGGCTTGCTGAAGGTCGGTGGTTCTACCGTGTCCCCATCGTGCCTTAAAAATACTAATATCAGGCAATGAAAATCGTTCATAGATTCTACATGTTTGGAAACAAAGAAATTGGCAATTAGCTTCTGCTAGTTTATACATACATCTAATATTCGTTCATCGATTTGACATGCAATACAACGCGACTAATTATTGTCATACGATTCCACAATCGTGAAACTGATCATCACGACTAGATTTATTGATTATGAAATCCGTTACCTAGGCAATGTTTCAAGGTAGTATTAATTCCACGACTTGTTAGCAGGAATAACATTTTTTTGTGAACATTTGTTAATATTATTAAATCATGCACGAGATATTTAATATGGTAAGATTTATTTACACTGTGTTACAGCTTAAACATGGATTACGTATCATGTTTTAAATATTATTTGGATAGATGTATTTTCATTGGTGACACCTTGCTGGATCTACTTTATTGTTGAGTTCTGTAGATGGGCCGAGAGATCTGTTACGGTGCCAATAGTTTTGTAGCGGTATCGCGAGTTCTGCAGCGGTGTCGATAGTTATGTAGCGGTATCGCTAGTTCTGTAGCGGTGCCGATAGTTCTGTAGCAGTTACGAGGAGAGATATGTAGCGGGGCTGAGAGTTATGTAGCGGTATCGAGAGTTCTATGGCGGTATCGCGAGTTCTGTAGCGGTGCCGATAGTTCTGTAGCTGTATCGCGAGTTAGCGGTGTCGATAGTTCTGTAGCAGTTACGAGGAGAGATCTGTAACGGGGCTGAGAGTTCTGTAGCGGTGCCGATAGTTCTGTAGCGGTGCCGAGAGTTCTGTAGCAGTTACGAGAGATCTGTAGCGGGGCTGAGAGTTCTGTAGCGGGGCCGATAGTTCTGTAGCGGTGCCAAGAGTTATGTAGCGGAGCCGAGAGTTATGTAGCGGTGCCGAGAGTTCTGTAGAGGTTGTGAGAGATATGTAGCGGGGCTGAGAGTTCTGTAGTGGCATCCAGAGTTCTGTAGCGGAGCCGAGAGTTATGTAGCGGTGCCGAGAGTTATGTAGCGGTGCCGATAGTTCTGTAGAGGTTGTGAGAGATATGTAGCGGGGCCGAGAGTTCTGTAGCGGTTACGAGAGAGTTCTGTAGCGAGGCTGAGAGTTCTATAGCGGGGCCACTAGTTCTGTAGCGATGCCGAGAGAGTTCTGTAGCGAGGCTGAGAGTTCTGTAGCGGGGCTGGGAGTTATGTAGCGGGGCTGAGAGTTATGTAGTGGTATCGAGAGTTATGTGGCGGTGTCGAGAGTTATGTAGCGGTTACGAAAGTTCTGTAACGGTTACGAGAGTTCTGTAGCGGTTACGAGAGATCAGTAGCGGTTACGAGAGATATGTAGTGGTTACGAGAGATATGTAGCGGTGTCGACAGTTCTGTAGCGGTGCCGAGAGTTCTGTAGCGGTGCCGAGAGTTCTGTAGCGGTGCCGAGAGATCTGTAGCGGTGTCGACAGTTCTGTAGCGGTGTCGACAGTTATGTAGCGGTGCCGAGAGTTCTGTAGCAGTGCACAGCTCTGTTTTGGTTCACAGATCTGTTTTGGTGCAGAGTTCTGCAGCTGGGCTGAGAGTTTGCAGCAGTGCACTGCTCTGTTTTGGTCCACCGTTCTGTTTTGGTGCAGAGAGTTCTGTAGCTGGGCTGAGAGAGTTATGTAACAGGGCTGAGAGTTATGTACATAGCGAGTGCAGTCCTTTAGCTATGCATAAAGCGTGTACAGTCTTCGTTTAGGATCTGACTCACCACAGACGGATCTGTAGTCCAATGGTTAACACGTTAGACTGGTAATCCAGGGATCGCATGTTCGATCCATAGTCTGAACCTAATAAAATTAAGTCTTTCAGATGGGACATTAAACCGAGGTCTCATGTCTGTGCTTTACACCGTGCACTTAAACGAACCAGAGGAGACTCTGGAATGGGTATATGTCTATCATTGCACTATCCTCCACAAATCTAAAATGACTAATATCTTCAGGAGGCGTCGCTCATATGGGCAACCGGTAGCTACGATAAATAAACGTAAAACACACACTCACCATAACAATGTCTCTCCAAATCAGCGATGTAGACATCAAGAATTGTATATTGCCGTTCCAGGACGAACTGGAAGCCTATCTACAGGACTGCGGGGACAAGATCGTCGTTATCGATTTCTGGGCTGCATGGTGCGGGCCATGTAAAATCGTCGGACCAGTTTTCGAGGTATTATAAACGGCCAAACTATCAATAAAGATCAATCACCAACGGGTGATTGTAGAGAGTGACGGCCTCTCATTAATAAGTTATACCTGGTTCGGTTAAATATACTATAATGTACGTTGATAATGAGAGACGTCTCTAATTTTCTATTACCTCCCTTGGCAGATAAAGTCTGATTTATTCCAAAATGTGAATAGGTCCTTTTAGTTATCTAGAATCCTTTGTTTTTACTGTTGTTCCGTAACCAGATGTTGCGGTATGATAAATGTGATTTTTATCAATATCGTGTTAATTAACTGATACCATTGTTTTACAAATAAGTACCCATTGCATATACTGTAGGAGATATAGTAATTTAATACTCATAAGAAGCGATAGTGGAATAAAATTCTTAGCATGGTGTGCACAGAAAACAACGATAAAAACAGAGGAAAACACCTAATAGGACCTATCTACTTTTAGGGAGTATTCATGGACAGTAACTGACCGATGTCTCTCATTGTTTGATGGGAGACTAAAATGAATGACTGGACTTTGCTAATAATTGGTCAACACCTGTTTCAGGTACCTGTTGTCCGTAACGTCGATTCCACTGTGGCCCGCTGTGTATATATCATTCCAATACATGTCAATGCGTGCTTACGGGGGCACTGGTACTGTTGCTAAGCATCCTATGTGTTCGAATCCAACTTGTAGCATTTCAATTTCTCACATAATAGTATCAGTCCAGATGAAACACTAAGCCACAGACGGGTCCCTGGTTAACAAGTTGGACTGTGAATCCAGGGAGCCACCGTCTGCTTATAATATATTAACAGTCTTTCAAATGGTGTATTAACCATAATTATACTGTCAACGATATACTGTCAACTACTTTTGTAGAATTGGGTGGTTGGTAAACAAGGCTTACCTTACTCCATGGTTAGTTTATACAAATTTATTTTAGCTCGATTGCGAAACAAGTTATTTCAACTTATATAAATCACTCTCGAGACCTCATTCCTGATGGAATCCATCGCCACGAGGGAGAGAGAAGAGGCAACGTGGAATTTAAATACCTTGCCTAAGGGCACAATCGTAACGGCTCCAGTGGGGCTCGAATTCCGGACCTTTCGCACCTGAAGCGAACGCGCATCCACTGCGCTATCACGACTTCCACTCCATGGTTGTATCAATGGTATACTATTTGTCATATATACTGGTGGTCCTAGTTCTCCAGGTACTAAGACTTTAATCAGCTCTAGCTCATTCTCCAAAGCTCACATTTCCAAATAGAGTCTGTCTTCATTTAGCTTAAAAATGTTTTAACTTAAAACTTTTAAGACATGCTTCCAGTAAAACATTATGCACAGGAACTTGAAATTTTATCCATAAGCCACCAACGGTCTCGTACCTCTATCATAGGACACCCCCCTCTATTGTTGGTGGCTTATGGATAACATTTCAAGTTCCTGTGCATTATGTTATATTTCGGGTTTTACGCCTGCATCAGCACCATTTCGGGCTATATCGCCGGCGGGAAGTTTGCTTAACAACACCTTTCCTGGGCAGGCTGCAGCGGTTAACCAGTACTTGGGTGCACCAACCTCCGTACGAAACTGCCAACTTTTTCATATAAATGAGACACGGCCTGAGCGGGACTCGAACCCGTGACCATCAGTGATGATAGGTTACAGTGGTATACAAGTCAGCGATCTTAATCACTCGACCACGGAGGCGGACCTCCAGTAAAACATCGATTATTTTCCGTGTGACAAGCTTCGGAAGACGACCATGTTTTGTTTACAATATTCATGGGAGATTTACCATATTCTCGAGGTATTGCTATGATGACCTGGATGATGCTATTGTTGTAAGTGAATAAACAGCATTTTTACTATTAATTAACAACGTGTAGGTAAATAAGTTATTAACGAGATGCTTACAATTTGTGTAGCACCATACTTCTGAGAATATGGGCCCATCGAGGAACCAGTATACTCCAGCGGTGGGTTCTACAGGACACTATTTGTCATATACTCCAGGGGTGGGTCAATGATATACCCTGCCAGCTAGCTCATGAGCGTTAACGGTTTTGGCTTTAGCCCTTTATAAATACATTTGTTATTGTATTTTGTTTCGTATATAATAGTGTCGATAGAGGAACCATCTAAACATTGTAAAAAATTACATATGCCATCAAATTACCCGCATCTCTAGTCTACAATCCCCTTTATTTATATACAAATATATACACAAAGAAAAAAGTTAAGCACCCCTGGATATTTTGGATGATTTTCCCCCTCTGATTATTCGAAATAGTTAAAGAAGGTACAATTATGGGAATAGTGGGGTTTGCACGATACGTTGTAACCAGTGATGTGTGGCAGTTGTGATTGCATCGCTTGTGACATGCACGTGCAGCATGCTACCCTCGAGGATCACAAAAAGCAGTATGGACCAACTGTATTTGTGCGTATTTAACGTAGTGCGAAACGGGCATTTCAGCATAATCATTGAACATGGCACGGAGACCGGTGTCAATGGAGATTAGGAATCAGAGTATTGGTATGCATTCCGCAGGAATGTCCTTTAAGGCGATAGGACGAAATATGGGCTACCATTACACTGTAGTTAGCCGCTTAGTCCGGAAGCATGGGCAGACCGGAAGTGCAATGGACAGTCCAAGGTCGGTAATACCTACTGTCACTACACCGCGAGAAGATAGGGATCTGATACGACTTGCTCGCCGAGAACCCTTCAGTACAAGTCCTCAGATGAGAAGACTGTCGTTACCAAATCGACCCATCAGCACCAGAACAGTCCGTAATCGTCTCAAAGCGGTAGGATTAAAGGCCAGAAGAGTCATTAAACGTCCCGTGTTAAGAGACCACCATAAACGTGCACGTTTGGCATAGTGTTTGGCCAGACGAGACTGGAATCTGAGGACCTGGAGGAAATTTCATTGGTCAGACGATTTTTACTGCACGTTACTGATGGACGTAGACGTGTTTGGAGACGCAAGAACACCGCTTATACCCCCAGGAACATTCATCCAACTGTTGCGTATGGAGGTGGCTCTGTTATGGTGTGGGGATGCCTGTCCTATGATTGCAAGCTGGATTTGGTCACCATCAGGGGCAACTTAACCGGCGCTCAGTACATCCGTGATGTCCTACAGCCAGTCGTTGTCCCACATTTCGACAACCACCCACTCGCTACACGACCTCAGTACATGGACGACAACGCCAGGCCTCACAGATCACGTGCTGTAGTGGATTTCATGAGGGCCAATGCAGTGACAACTCTACCCTGGCCAGCGGTAAGCCCAGATCTGAATCCACTGGAGCATGTGTGGGGCATTATAGGGCGGCGAATGCAGGCACGGACCCCCCCCCCCAGTACAGACTTTAGACCAGTTGGAAGCAGCTCTGCATGGTGAATGGATGTTATTGACCCGAGAACAGATTCGACGTTTGACTGGAAACATGAGACGTAGGGTGGAGAGTGTCATCCGGGTACGTGGCGGGCCCACCAGGTACTGATTATTCTTACTGAAGATGTACTCTAGTGTCTTCGAAGAACATTTTTATGTGACAATAGCAATGTTAACGCTCTTTCTGGGACTTGTCCATCCAACATTTTGAGGGCTGTGTTTCATGGTAAAAACAGAACTTGTGATAACATGATGTAATCTCTATTAAATTACAATCACAGCTAGCCATTGTTGCGTGTTAGTCTTGCCAGATGATTGTTCTTTCAGATGACATTAGCTTTTTCGAGTATTTCAGGGCTATTGCGGATTATACATGCTTTTGCCATTGTGAAAATATCCAGGGGTGCTTAACTTTTTTCGTTGTGTATATAACTAGTCTCTATAATATAATGTTGGTCTAGATATACAATTCGTAGAGCTATCAAACAATTGGTCCAAATAGTCCGATTTTGTATATTTCTACAAGCCCCTAGAACCAATTTTACCATTTTATTCTAATCTCACTTGCTTTTATCTTGAATATTTCACTATGCTATGTAAGTTGTCTGATCCTGTATTACTATTAACACCTTTGTCAGAATGACGCCCACTCTAAATCCCTGTCAGGGGTTTGATAGAATTGCAAGATATATAGTTACAGTGGATTCTCGTGTTCTTAACGATTGTACTGTATTTACTGTTATTATATTCAACAGAGACTGTCGAAGGATCCAACAGTGTCTTCCAAGTTGTCATTTGTCAAGGTGGATGTCGACGAAGCAACGGTATGTATAAATTCCGGGCTCTGACAAAACATTGATTACACTCGCCCATATGGTTCACCGGAGGCGAGGGGAAATAAGGTCACTCATCAAACATTGATTTAGTATTCAACAGTAATTCTCAATTTGTTTCCAATTTCCTACCACCACCGCGTATCTCAAACGAAGATAAGCCCAGACATGGACCTCTTGTTGAAATTATGAAGAGTATATGACATTATATATAAAGTTTTTATGTTTGTTCTGTATTATTTCAGGATATAGCAGAATGGATTGGTATAGAATGTATGCCAATGTTCGTCTTCTACAGAAATGGAGAAAAGGTGAACACTCAAACTAATGTGTTATACGAGTATGCATGTGATTGAATTGTATATAAAAATGTAATTAGACGTGGGTCATGTAAGATTAAACATTGTCCAAATACATTGCCACAATAGTACATTGTATGTCATTGGAATTACAATACATTTAATAAGAATGTACTTCTGAAATAAAAACTGAAACTTATAAAGTGAAATAATAATCGTGGCAATATAGTATTGTTAATTTCATAATAAAAAAATCCCTAAAAGTTCAATCCGTTATTTTCAGATTGACGAGTTTGCTGGAGCCAACGGTAAACTTCTTGAAGAGAAGATCCGTGAGCATGCACAGAATTATTAAATGAACACGTTCTACCGACACATCATATGCAATACATGGACACAATATATCGCCGGTTTTGGTTCGAAATGGAAACAAGTTATAAATTAACTATTCACGAGAGAATAATAAAAGTATCAGGAAACACGAGAATAAAAAATGTTTCTAAAACTATGTACCTGCCAATAACATCTGAATAACAAACACCCATTCATACCACAGGGATTCGGCACGTTTGGGGGTACTAGTATATATATTTAAGTACTTAAATATATATACTAGTACCCCCAAACGTGCCGAATCCCTGTGATTCATACGTGGCAATATTATTTCTCTATACATGTATCTCGACTCCTATGCATCCCAATATAATATTGCAGCTGTGCAAAACCCCAATTTGCACGAAATATTTATTATTGTTATATATAAATAGTAATGTATTATATAAATACATTAAACTGTTTCTATATATGGCCAAATGTTTACCATGTAATATATATATATTTGTTTTATGCATAATCGTCTGCTATTATTTTCGCGCCTAAAATTATCAATCTCGCTTCGCGCGGGAAATGACTTAAGATGTTAGGCCTAATCTCAGTTTATCAAGGCCGTGGTTGCAGGTGTCCAGTTATGTAATACAAAGGCACCGAACTGGTTTGATGGTGTAATATTAGATAACATAACAGATGTTTAGGAATAACAGATGTTTTAGGAATTGTTATATCATATATACACTGATTCAATTATGTATATAAGAAATGGATTTTATTAACATAGATCAGACACACTAGAGCCTAACTCCAGGAGCGAGAAAGGTCGTGATCTCAATCTAGTATATAGAACATATAAACTGTATTTATGATACTTAGATATTATTGACATTATAAGAAATATAACTTATAAAGATTTGTCGAATAATTAAATTGTTCAGCCACAGAAGAAACATAGAGTTTCGGCGAACCATACCAGAAGTTGATTTAAAGTTAATCTAATCAGAAACAGTGATTAGATTATAGTGATATTGAGTAATGACGGATTAGAAAGATTGGATGTTAAATATACTGTGTAAGCGCATAGTCGGCTCACACAAATGGATTGTTAAATAAGCTTTTAATGATACGATGTATATATATATAGATCACTGATTATATATAACTGGATATTTCTGATGCCAATATAAACAAGATATTATATAGAAGAAATGTAATACTGTGTTGAGTTATCATTAATACATATAATAACGAAGAAACCCCCTAGACAACTCCAGCGAGTCTACAATAGGATAGACCCTGGTAAGAGCCGTAGCAACCGAGACATATTATTACGAGAAGAAAAAGGAGAGTTTGCGACACAGCATTCACTTTCAATTTCATATTGATAGAGCAACAGTCTTGCAGATACGTCAGCTTCACACGATCTTGCAGATACGTCAGCTTCACACACTCTTGCAGATACGTCAGCTTCACACACTCTTGCAGATATGTCAGCTTCACACGCTCTTGCAGATACGTCAGCTTCACACACTCTTGCAGATACGTCAGCTTCACACACTCTTGCAGATACGTCAGCTTCACACGCTCTTGCAGATACGTCAGCTTCACACGCTCTTGCAGATACGTCAGCTTCACACGCTCTTGCAGATACGTCAGCTTCACACGCTCTTGCAGATACATCAGCTTCATACGCTCTTGCAGATATGTCAGCTTCACATGCTCTTGCAGATATGTCAGCTTCACACACCCTTGCAGATACGTCAGCTTCACACGCTCTTGCAGATACGTCAGCTTCACACTCTTGCAGATACATCAGCTTCACATGCTCTTGCAGATACGTCAGCTTCACACGATCTTGCAGATACGTCAGCTTCACACACTCTTACAGATACGTCAGCTTCACACGCTCTTGCAGATACGTCAGCTTCACACACTCTTACAGATACGTCCGCTTCACACGCTCTTGCAGAAACGTCAGCTTCACACGCTCTTGCTGATATGTCAGCTTCACACGCTCTTGCAGATACGTCAGCTTCACACACTCTTGCAGATATGCCAGCTTCACACACTCTTGCAGATACGCCAGCTTCACACACTCTTGCAAATACGTCAGCTTCACACGCTCTTGCAGAAACGTCAGCTTCACACGCTCTTGCAGATACGTCAGCTTCACGCGCTCTTGCAGATACGTCAGCTTCATACGCTCTTGCAGATATGTCAGCTTCACACGCCCTTGCAGATACGTCAGCTTCACACGCCCTTGCAGATACGTCAGCTTCACACGCTCTTGCAGATATGTCAGCTTCACATGCTCTTGCAGATATGTCAGCTTCACACACCCTTGCAGATACGTCAGCTTCACACGCTCTTGCAGATACGTCAGCTTCACACTCTTGCAGATACATCAGCTTCACATGCTCTTGCAGATACGTCAGCTTCACACGATCTTGCAGATACGTCAGCTTCACACACTCTTACAGATACGTCAGCTTCACACGCTCTTGCAGATACGTCAGCTTCACACACTCTTACAGATACGTCCGCTTCACACGCTCTTGCAGAAACGTCAGCTTCACACGCTCTTGCTGATATGTCAGCTTCACACGCTCTTGCAGATACGTCAGCTTCACACACTCTTGCAGATATGCCAGCTTCACACACTCTTGCAGATACGCCAGCTTCACACACTCTTGCAAATACGTCAGCTTCACACGCTCTTGCAGAAACGTCAGCTTCACACGCTCTTGCAGATACGTCAGCTTCACGCGCTCTTGCAGATACGTCAGCTTCATACGCTCTTGCAGATATGTCAGCTTCACACGCCCTTGCAGATACGTCAGCTTCACACGCCCTTGCAGATACGTCAGCTTCACACGCTCTTGCAGATACGTCAGCTTCACACGCTCTTGCAGATACGTCAGCTTCACACGCTCTTGCAGATATGTCAGCTTCACACTCTTGCAGATATGTCAGCTTCACACGCTCTTGCAGATATGTCAGCTTCACACACTCTTGCAGATACGTCAGCTTCACACGCTCTTGCAGATATGTCAGCTTCACACACTCTTGCAGATACGTCAGCTTCACACACTCTTGCAGATATGCCAGCTTCACACACTCTTGCTGATATGTCAGCTTCACACACTCTTGCAGATACGTCCGCTTCAGACGCTGTGATATTGAACCAAATCATTCTACGCCCTAGCATAATCTGATCCAATGTTCGCATGTGCTTCTGGGATAGCTTTATGCTCATAGTTTCGTAAAGAATAGTAATATTTAACTTATCGAAATCGACTGTGAATGGTGTTTTTTGAATGGGCCATATGATTATATACTGAAATCTTTTACGATTTAAATTCACATCTTCAGAATATATTTCCCAATGAATATGTTGAGCTGCCGGATGTTTGGACAACGTTCAAAGGATTCTTTACAGTTTATAGCACAGGATGCCGTAGGTATCTTATTAGTAAAAAAACAATTAACAATCCATAGTGTGTTCTGTGATCCATTGTAAAGGAGTAGTAAACGCCACAAACTACATGTACATAGTTTACATTTTATTTGTAATTTTACTCGTTTTAGTTACTTTGCTTATACGATAGGTTTAAATTTATGAAACAAAAAAGTAAATGTATCCTAAACAGTGTGCGTTCTATGTGTACATGTACATTAATATGTCAATCGTGTGAATGGAGCATGTGCAACAATGACGTCACAACAAGTACTTTACTACGACATCACAAGTGGGTAACGTTCAAATACATGTAATTTGCACAACCGTTAGCAATTGCTACTGTAGCTGGGCAGGGTTGTTGAAGAATGCCGCAACGATTGGGCAGGATTTGTAGTGTTAATAACTGGATGATTATGTTCAGTGCAACTGGATTTTCGAAGCTATGTTATCTATGACAGAGCATATCATATTTATTATATCATGTTTAGACGGCCATAAATGACGTCAACGGGAGCTTGAGCCCGAACATATTCACATTGACAATATTTCAACATGCAGAGGCATATACAAAGTGAGAAATAAAATGTGTTATTCCATTGCTTTCAACCAGTGGAATGAATAACACATTTTATTTCACCGATAAATTTCTTTATAACATAGTTTGTGCTGCAGGCGGGTAATAACACCATTACATATTTTTCACATTTCATTGGTGTAATAACTGCAAATGAGCACTATACAGGGTTTTTTACACAGACGTTATTTACACCGTTAATTAACGTCATGTAAAAAACAGGTTTTTTACGGACGGTCTATAAAAAACTAAAATTTAGAAATAAATATGATATTACTTCCAAAATTACTCAAGATATCATCACATTATTTATATATTCAAACTTTCAGTCATTGTATTAGGTGAAGCCACACAATAAAGTCTCATTAAACTGATCCTCACCTTCATGTGACATGTTTATGTAGCAATCATAACTAAATGTCAAGTGAAGTGAAATACACAATTACAACTACCAGCAGACAGCTCTCTCATTAAGCTGATCCCCACCTTCATGTGACATGTTTATGTAGCAATCATAACTAAGTATCAAGTGAAATACACAATTACAACTACCAGCAGACAGCTCTCTCATTAAGCTGATCCCCACCTTCATGTGACATGTTTATGTAGCAATCATAACTAAGTATCAAGTGAAATACACAATTACAACTACCAGCAGACAGCTCTGTAACCATGATAACCAGTGAAGTCACACGGGTGTGACAAGGCCCTGCTGCATTTGGGATGTAATTAAAATGTGGCTTCATTTAGCCGGCTATATAAGTATGTGGGGAGTAGAACAGATTCATATTCTAGATTTCTCTCTGACCATTCCATGTGATTAATGAACTTTGTGAAAATTGTTTTTGTGGCTGTGAATATTGCAGACTTTGTGTAAATTAGGTGTTCGGTAATTATTCTGAATATTGCCATTTTTATAAATGTCTGTCGAGTGTTACTTCATAATGCACAAGGGTGGGAGACCACAGAAATCAGTGTGGGAACATTTCCTGAAAGTCGATGTTGGAAACAAGAAGTATGCCAAATGCAAGAAGTGTGGTCGACAACAAGCCAACAATGCTGCCAGAATGCAGGCACATCATGCAAAGTGCTCAAATGATTCTGTATCGGTGTCTGCTGAACGCATCCAGATGATCGGACACAAACGACAAAGATCCAGGTCTCGCTCTACATCTCCACCACGCAAGTGCCCTGATGTTGTGATTCAAAGTGACATCGCCCACTTTCAAATCTGCAATGGACATGGAAATCGCCAAATTGTTTTATTCCTGTAATTTGCCATTCACTATTGCAGAACATGATCAGTTCGTCAAAGTTATCAACATGCTCAGACCTGGATATATTCCTCCGAATCGTAAAGCTATTGGTGGTCATTTACTTGATACAGTGACAGAAGATCTGAATGAACAAATGAAGAAGGATCTACAGGGCTCTACAGATGCAACACTAGTCCAGGATGGATGGTCTAACATTCATAATGAACCTATACTTGCCTCATATCTGCAGGTTGATGACAAGTCTTATCTGCTCGACAGTTGGGACACTGGTTCAATGTCAAAAACTGCTGACAACTGCAAGGAACTTTGTCAGGAATCAATCCGTGTTGCCAAGGATAAGTTTGGCTGTACTGTGACAAGTATAGTGACAGATAATGCTAAAAATATGGAACGCATGAGACACGCCTTGAAAGTTGATGATGACAACCTAGTGGTCTACGGATGTTCGGCACATTGGCTGAATTTGTTGGGAGAGGACCTCACCCCATCGGCTGTGATGAAGCATGTCACCGAAGTCCAAAAATACTTCAGGAACCACCACAAGCCCAATGTCTGGTTGTCAGAGTGCTCGGGTAGCGTCAAACCACAACTGCCTGGTGAGACAAGGTGGAAAAGCCAGCTGACATGTTTAGATACATTTGTGACGAACCGCAGTCATTACATGAAAATCATCCAGGACCATGAGGATGATATTGATGCTTCAATCATACGCAAAATCCAGGACTTTAACCTATTCAGGAACATTCGTGATCTAGCTGCCCAACTACGACCTGTTGCCAAAGCTCTGGATAGATGTCAAGGTGACAAGTGTAGCATCGCAGATGCTTGTGATGTGTGGCTCAAGCTGTTAACAGATCCAATGCTCCAAGCCCATATCAAAGCTGTGGAGAAACGTTTCAAACAGGCTATCCTTGATGAACATTTAGTAGCCTACATGCTCCATCCATCCTACAGGGGTGCTAATCTAAGTGCAAAACAATTGGACACTGAATGAATGGGTTACATCCCAGGACCCATGTTTCATTGTATCACTAATTAACTATCAGGCACAAGCATCACCATTTCCTGCTACATTCTTCACAGACTTTGCAACAAAGCTTGCCCCTATCAATTGGTGGAAGGCTCTCAAATCCTATGGAGTATCTAGTGAGCTTTAGCTGTAAAACTCTTGTCCTGCCCTGCATCATTGGCCTCAATTGAGGATATTTTCCAATTTTGGACATATTCACACCAAAGTGCGCAATCGACTGGGCAATGCTTGAAGGCTTTCAAGCTGGTATTCTGCTACAGAATGCTGAGGGGTTGTGTTGAATTGGACTATTGAACTAAATCCACCAATGAACTGACAGGACAATGATCATCCATTTTAATATTCTTTGTGACCAGTACATGTCTACACTCTTAATAATATATGTCATTATATTCATATTTATGTAAATAAATAAACAATCAATCAGTAGTTTTTCATTACAAACAATGTGTGATGTACATGTATGTGTGATTGGCTGTATGATAGTGCATAATGTTTGAATGAGGGGAGTGCATGACAAGATTTTACACACACACACTCCCATTCATACAGTTTTTTACAATGTTACGTAAAAAATAGGTTTTTTACGGTAAAATACCCAACCCTGACACTATACATTGTTATGTTGTATCCGTTACATTTCGGGTTTTACGCCTGCATCAGCACCATTTTGGGCTATATCACCGGCAGGCAGTTTACCTAACACCTTTCCTGGGCAGGCTCCAGCGGTTAACCAGTACTTGGGTGCACCAACCTCCGTATGAAACTGCCAACTTTTTCATTTAAATGAGACACGGTCTGAGCGGGGCTCGAACCCGTGACCATCAGTGATGATAGGTTACAGTGGTATACAAGTCAGCGACCGTAACCACTCGACCACGGAGGAGGACTGCACTATACATTGTATGTATTCATAATATGGATAGTGTATTTCGGCACTGGTCTAAATAGTTAAAAAAAAAATAATACTACTATGGACGTTGAACTTTATAAACCTGAAAATATAGTGCTTAGTTCACGAAAGCTGACATTGATATACATTTACGTATAACTTTAGAATGTGAATACCGAACCAAGATAGTATTGTGTGAACTGACCTTTAGACTGACTTTTGGCTGCTCTTTGTGTTATGAAAACGGTACAGAAATAAGCAAACAAACCTTTCGTAAAACCTTTTTTCTTTACATAATAATCTTTCACAAAGAATAGTAATTAAATGTAATGGACATCCAATACCTCAACTCTGCAACTATGTGTTATTTTTATTTGTTTTAAGCCAATAATCGAAGCATTCCGCGAGTCTATAATAATTGATATTTCTCGTCTCGCCATCAGCAATCCTTTCATTGTAGTACGTAATGTCACAATTCTTATATAAATATGTTCCTATAGTCCAGTCAGTTATTTCAATTTGCTGAATAATGAATGGGAAACCTGAAATGGAAGAAAACAAAATTTATTTGAACAAATATTAAACAGCAGCATCGAGAGCAACAACCGTAACCACATGTGTAAAGAAGTCACACCTACAAGACGTCTGTCACACCTACAAGACGTCTGTGCCACCTACAAGACGTCTGTCACACCTACAAGACGTCTGTGCCACCTACAAGACGTCTGTCACACCTACAAGACGTCTGTCACACCTACGAGACGTCTGTGCCACCTACTGTACCCAAAGAAAGTACATCAAACTGATCTTGCATTTAAAACTTACTAATCTTCTGTCGTGATCAAGCATAAAACTGTCATGAACTCACACGATGATCTACCATGTGGCTTAAACTTAAAGCTGTCACACTCGCACAATAATCTACCACGTGGCCTAAACTTAAAGCTATCACACTCGCACATTAATCTACCATGTGGCCTAAACTTAAAGCTGTCACACTCGCACAATAATCTACCATGTGGCCTAAACTAAAAAGCTGTCACACTCGCACAATAATCTACCATGTGGCTTAAACTTAAAGCTATCACACACTCATACAATGACCTAAGTAACACTATGATGTACATGTACCCAGTTAATTTACAGCTGTAATGAACTCACACAATGATCTCACGAGTAGTTTATGCTTAAAGCTGTCATGGCCTGGAGGTTATAAAACTTTGTTCCAATCTCAGAGAGTGTAAATATCAGACTCAACCAATCATATCACTTGAGATTTGAGAAAAGTTTTATAATCTCCGACCCTGGACTTAAAACAATGCTCTATGAAGTGGCTTAAGCTTAAAGCTGTCATGAACTCGTTCAATGATCCACAGGGTGGTTTAAGCTTAAACATGTCACGAACCTAGTGTGGCTTAAAGTTGCGACAAAGCTTAAAGCTGTCATGAACTTGCACAATGCTCTACATGTACATATAGTTTTAAGCTTAAAGCTGACACGCACACAATGATCAACTGAATGACATTTAAGCATTGTGATTATGATTATACAGTTTTTATACGGCGAGTATTACCACTATGTAGATCAGTGTGTACGTTCCTTGTTTACACTTAAAGTTTTCACAAACTTGCACAATACTCTTATCGAGTGGCTAAAAGCTATCCAAAATTGACTAGCGAACAGAGTGGTTTAAGCTTCAATCTTTGTGAACTTACACAATGCTCTACCGAGTCAACCCAATCAAGCATTTCCTCGTGACATGTTTCTGCAGTATGATTTTTGCTGCTAACACGTTGGTTACATGCTTCCAGTGACTTCAACAATTGCTGAGATGAGTCTTGCCCATTACATTCCTCACGGAGAGCATCTGCAGGATCCTGAAATCAACATAAACTCTTTAAGAAAATGAAGCTTTGGCAGGACTATGTCTAACTTTGCAGAGTTACATGTGCAGCAGATATATTTAAGAATGACTAGTCAACAGTGAAACCTGTGTTAAGCAGCCAGCCAAGGCAGGGTTCCCTCTGCCTGAATTTTTGTCTGTGCTGGCCACTGAAAAAAATGGAGCCAATTTGAAAAACTTGGAGTCAATTAAGTGCCATATAGTTCACAGATAATATTTGAAGCAATGTATTTGACAAAACATGCGCGCCAAAAAATTAATTTTCTTTTAAATAGTTGCCCAAAATATTTTCACCAAACTGAAATTCACAAAATTTAGCGCCAGTATTTGTTTTTTGTCGCCAATTTTTTATCAAAGTTATCCACAGGCAGAAATATTCTTCCAGATTCTTTCATAATGGTTTGCTTGGTAGTGCTCGAGTTACATGTACATGTCGCATATCGACAAAGATGCTGACTTGTACCATTGTATGTATACAACCTTTTATCACATTCCTGTTTGAGCAGGTCAAACTAACAGTTTCACTGTGTGGGAAACAGGTAAATTTCACATTTACTTCAATGCAACCCTATATATTATATACCGGTACACCGTAACCCAGTAGTATAGAAAATATATGTGTGAATTTTTAATAATGATAAATCATCGTTGAATTTCATCACATACAAATGTACAATGTATACTAATTAATTTCATTAAACGAGTCTATGCACACCACAGGAATTCGGCACGTTTGGGGGTACTAGTATATATATTTAAGTACAGGGATTCTACTCTGTGGGATGTCAGATTTCGCATCGATCAGTAAAATGGCCTAATCCCTGTACTTAAATATATATACTAGTACCCCCAAACGTTCCGAATCCCTGTGATGCACACAACAATCATCTAAGAATGCTTGCTGTGTCCCAGTTTCATGCAGTAATTCGAAATATGTTTGCAGTATTGATTACATTGTATGTAAATAAAATTCTAAAATGTTGCGTTCTTTCTGCAAGTACATTGCATCCTTTGCCGTGTAAGCGGTGATAGCGCAGTGAGTGGAAGTCGTGATAGCGCAATAGTAGCACGCTCGATTCACTCAGGTGTGAAAGGTCTGGAGTTTGTGCCCTGCTGTAGCTGTTGTGAGTGTGCCCTTAGGTAAGCCGCAAAGCATTTAAATTCCACATTGCCTCTTCTTTCCCTCGTGGCGATGGATTCCAATCAGGAATGAGGTCTCGAGAGTGATTAATATAAGTTGTAAGAACTTGTAATGTTTCGCAATCGAGGTAAAATAAATTTGTTGAAACTAAAGTGTCCTTTTCCTACATTGTATATACATGTATTCCAATAAATAGTGATAAAAGAAAGTTTGCAGCAGAAAGGAAGTTACATACTATTAAGTCTGCTTCATCGTCATCCTCTTCCTTAGCAGGCTGCAAGTAAACAAAAGTCATACATGTACATAAAATAACACCGTATTACAATACAGGTCATTACCCGATTGATCAATCACTTAATTAACTACTGTTACACAGGGATCATTTTAGAGGGCGATGTGGGCGAAATTGTCGCCCTAGGGACCCTGATTTCGCCCTTTGGGGGCCACACTTCTTTCCTTTTTGATTTTTACGATTTTCAAACAAAATTGTGTCTAGTAAGATACACTGGCCCATTATAAAGCACTCCTTCTATTCAAATGTTGTATTTAATGGTTGTACTGTGCATTTTAACCCTATTTTGCAGAAGTATATAAAAGAACACCATTTAAGGAAGCGATCGCGCGCTTTCTCACTTCTCCCAAAAATTCTGACCTAGAATGAACCCCGACTGTATATACATTGAATGCTAACAGTCAATCACCCATTGAACTACTGTACATAAATTGTGTTGTGGGTACGAACTTCAGTGTACATGTACCAGTTTACAAAATTCTTTGCTATTGGAGCCAGAACCAACTACCTTATTGGATTGAATATGTTTTGGCACCAATTTGACAAATTTCACTGCTGTTAGTTGAAAAACCTTGGCAGTCAGGTGTGTTTTGATGAATGAGCTATTATTGATTAGTCTTTCTTGGTTCTTAATACAACAATACATGTACATGTATATATATACACAATGTTTGCTCCAATCATAAAGATCTATATATCCCCTAATATTGGTGAATACTAATTAACTCAGCTAAACTGTGATATCAGAATAAATCCAAATGAACCGCACATGCTCATTTTGTGTTTACTAATGACAATTTCCATTTGTCCATAGCAATAACAAGCTTAAATTGATGTAAATTAGAAATACATTTAACTTCAAAGTCATTGTTTCGCTGATAATCAAGATCAGACAGGTAAATAAACGATGGAAACTTCAAACATGTCCCCCATATAAATATTTTTTAAAGAAATCAGCAAACTTTTTCCCAAAATGACATAGTTTGTCGGCATAGGTATACCCATGATACTAATAACATTGATAGAGTGGTGGAACCTATGCTCGGCGTAAATCCTACATACCATGGCCTATAAAAAAAAGTTAAATGCACTTTTATTATTTTCTTGGATCGTGAAAACAACTTTCAAAAAATTGTTGAAAATTTTAGCATCATTACGTGATCATGCTCCTCAATACAGCTATCGCAACGGCACCTGTTGTCATGTAGAACTAGATACTTTAGGGTACCTATGCACGGCGTACATGAATTGTTTTATTTATGCATGGGTAAATGCTGAATATATTATTTTAATTTTGTAACATCAATAACTAACAATATTACAACTCCTAAGAAACTTTTTCTAGTTATTTGTGCATTTTATTCCAATTCGGAGAACTACCTGAAATGCTCATAAACCGCATCATTTCGTGGAAAAAATTCTCCCAACTAGTTATCTGTTTATATTCTGCTACTGAACCAGTCAGGTGACAGTTGCATTAGGCTACCGGTACGCACAACGGAATGCTATTGAACCATGCTTCACCTGTGTCAGCGAAAATAGGTTAAAACTATTTAAATAGGGACGTAAATGGAAAAAATACGCAGAGCATAGGAATACTCCGAGCATAGGTTGCACCACTCTCTGTATTGACATCAACTTCTGCGATGAAAGGCAACACATATGATATTACATAATATATAATTGCAATACCGATCTAATAATTTTGTATTATGTACCCCACCCACTAAAAATTGCTTACATAGGTTATATATTTTGTTTAAAATATACAAAATTTGACACGCAATAGAAACAGACAACGTAAATTAACTTAAACATATGGATACTTGTGAAAGCACTATTTCGGACGCTATGTTTCAATAAAGTTAGGCCAATACCTCCTCCTCAGGGTCATTTTTCTCCACGACCTCGTAATCTAGTCCCATTTTGGTTTGGATGTGGCTGAACTCGTTATTCGTCAATTTCGATTTTATGTTCTTAATTTAATCGAATAAAGACACAAAATGCAATTACAAGCTATACTATCATGTACTCAATGACAGTTGGCAGGAGGCAACCTCGGTGTTCCATTCTTGGAAATGAGATACGGAGAAAAGAAAGAAGAAGAAGTTGATAATAACTCTGTACATTAAATTTCAGGACCAGTATTTTACTGATTTCGTAATTATCTTGTGTAGCATCAATGTGTAGAAAATAGAATGCTTTGCTCTACAACAGCTTTTAACATTATCCAATCGGTGTAATCATATTTCCTGATGTATACACGTATGAATTCCTGTTAGAATTACAATTGTAAATCACTTAAAGCAGCATTACATTGTATGAAATAAAAGATATTTGAAATATTCAAATTTTACGGATGGGTAGCAATGCTGCTACACATTCTAACATTATACTTTGTATACTTATGTTCAACTGGTAAACAATGTTTTTTTGCGATAAAACAAACTCGAAACCGAAAGTAAGACTTTCCTAGTCGATCGGTCACGCATTTGTTTACAGCCAGAACACATTGTCCGCACTTGTTTGCATTCAGAATGCATCGTCCCCATTTGTCCCACGTTGTCTTTTTTAATTAAATTACTTGAGGTGTTGATTCATACCTCTGCTATCTAAGTCTTTTAGGGACATGTCTACATCCCCGCGAGGGGTTCGACATTAGAGGAAGATAGATAGTATTTCATGTTCAAAATATATACGTTGTTTTCTACATCTTCTGTTGTTTCACGCATGCGCGTTGTGCGTGTATATTTCGTGTGTTGATAAACAAATTCGCATATACGACGGTTTATATTTATTTGAATTTTATCGTTTCTGAGCGACTATTTCGATTTTTGTAAACACACACACATTAGTATTTATATTTTGCCAAAAACATCCTTTATTACGATGTAATACTGCGTTTAAGTAAATGGTATAGTCGTTTCTTAACATACCGCTGGTCTTGACATACCGAGGCATCCACACTTTTTCAGATCAAGGTAAAATAACGCCACCTATCATTCTTTCCATTGGATCAGTGTTGACACAGAAAGGTAAACATGTGTTGATAAACAAGAAATCATAAACTGTCAACGTAAGTGGCGAGTAATTTACTGATGCAAGATGCTTAGTGAATATCAAGATCTATGCAAAATTATCCCACCCCTTTATCTGATAAAATGCTCCAAATGTCCATAATATATATATTTATGTTCATTCCAACTTTGTAAAATGGCGGTCTGCTATCTGGTATTTATGAATGAAATGTTTTGATGACGTGTTTATGTTACTACGTAATTCCCGTATTACCAAATATGGGCATACTTTTAAGGTCCGAGACGCGCTTTTTCTACTTAATGAATATTTTTCAAAACAGTTTTCCTACCAAATTTAGTATTTTTTATTAAAAACAAATTGATGTTCATATCTATGGAACTTTATCCCGTGATGTACATCTATTGACATGTGGTGATATAGCCAGATGCCCGCATTTTATTATTCATAAAAAGTAGGTCCATCGTTGGCCTAAAGCTATTTGTTGTTTTCTGGTGGGAGATTAAAAAGATATTCATGTTTTATATTAAAATGATAAATTTACATCTAGACTTATATATTATACAGATTAAGGTCTCTATTAAATACTCACATAATTGTATTATGGCTACCATTGTATAAACACTCAAATCAGGGCCTCGGCCATTTGCCGCGGTATACTCGGAACTACTGACTACGTAACGGCTGACACGATGGGGTCAACACATGATAAACACAAGTGATTCCCAATAATATTTCTTCCTTGTGTATTTGTAATGTTGAAGTGGAGAAGTCATAGGATGAAGCAAAATGAGTTTTAAATTCAGGTACATAATAGTATATCTGTAGTTTGGTTTTAATAGCTAGTACCGCGATATACCTATAATGCATCCTACTCAGTGTTTTTATTAGGACAGTTTTGGGCCCGTTATTGAGCCCCAATTCAACTCGCCAAAAAGTTTATATTTCCCCCTAATTTTTATCCAGCTTGCTTGCGGAAGGTCGGTGGTTCTATCCGGGTGCTCGACCATGCTTGAAATAATGCTCGGTGGGACACCCAATGTCTTCTTCCACCAAGTATAGTTGATAATTGTAGAATCGCCATATGACCTAAGCTATTGGTGCGCCGATAAACCCCAAAACAAAATTGATACCAGCCAAATATTCTCCTCGAGCCGCTGATAAAAGCGCTACCAATGTAAATTGTGCATTAAGTTAGCAAAGCACTAGCGGATCTAAGAATCCCCCCCCCAAATCTGGCAATCATAGGTTCAATAACATTTATATTATGTTGAAAAAGATCTGTTGATGATCGATCCCCACTTGAGGCTTGACTTGACTTGACTTTGTATAATCTGCCTCTTATAGGCACCTCTCATAAGAGCACATAGGAATATGTTGTATATTCTGACAATAAAAACTTATACACGTGTAAGCTTGTAACAGTAACCATTTGTATAGAAAAACACAAAATAATATATATATATATATATATATATATATATATATATACATATGAAGTAGACAATTCACACATTAGCAATTTGATAGACTAGACTTGATTTGAATAGAGTGATTGGCGTAGATGCGTAATTGCATAGCAAGCATTGCTGGCCAGTTTATAGATTCCAGCATCTCTTGAAAATCCTAGTAGAATTTCTAAGAGTTCATTTTCCGGGGGGTTGGTTCCCTATTTCTTGTATTCTCAGTGTTTTAATTCATATTAAACAAGTAGGCCATACACTAGAGAGCTATCTGCGGTTCAGCACCAATTCAAGTAAGCATATATCGATACGTAAATTCTTTTTCTAAGATATACTGTTGAAATTGAAGGTATTTCTGTTTAAAAAATTACATGTGCAAAAACGTTGACTCCCAATTAAGCATAAACATATTGATATTTACTTAATTGTACAAGCCAAATAAACAGGATATACGTCAAATTACATAATTGGAAGTGCCCAGAATGAAAAGAATACTGATATATCTATCATAAAATACCAATTTCATTAGCGTATATGGCCGTTTTGGACAAATTTATGATATTTGAAATTTTCACTTTCGGTTTTGAACTGTAAATATATATCCCGGCGTGAAGAGTTTTCGCCCAGAACAGGTTTTCGCCCAACTGGAAATAGCAAGTCGCGAGAGATCACGCAATAATTCACGCTCCAGTTACCGGAATTATAAATAAACATACCTTGTGCACTTCCAATCTATTTCTAACTGATCATAATATATCAGACAAGGTAAATTAGCGGTGAAAACTTTAAACCTACCCCAGTTTTCACTAACTTCACTATATCCGTTTTATGTCACCATATAAATATCATTTTTTAAAGAAATTGGCAATTTTTTCTCCAAAATGACATATGCATCGTCTGCCACGCCAATATATTTACGAATAAAAATGTCATTATAGTCTCACTGCTCCGTGTTTATGAGTTATGTCCGTTATTACACACAAGGGGTCCTTATTAATAAAATCGATTTTCACCGTGTTTCACCTTCAGGTCCACGGGTTGTCACAGAGGTTCTCCAACTGATATATATGGTTGTGTAAACCTAGTTTTTCTTTGTTGGGCACCGTGTGATGTGTTCGATGGATGGGTCCATTTACGGTTCTGCATTAGTCAGAGTAATTAGGAGGGATGACGACTTCTTATGCCCCGTGTGTTTGACCTAGTTAAATTAAATGTTAGTGTTTTAGATACAGTATATAGACAACATGCTGTCCAACAAATGAATTTTGAGTGAAAATGATAAATTAAGCCTCTTATTAAAGTAAGTCTTCCTTAGTTTATTGTTTTGTTAAAAAAGAACTGTTGCTTACATACTAATGGTGGCGCTGTAGACAATTTCCACAGATAGGCGAAAACATGTGACGTCATTCCGGATTACTGAGAATGACGTACCGCTATTTTGTCAACTTTTCTCAAAGAGTAAACATTCGATTTTCTTCGAGATTTGTGTGGATGAATGGTAACATATTGTTTATTTGGTGTCATAAAATTGTTTGCAGTGTATGACCATTCTAAACCTATAGGAGTCCGTTATGTACTACATCGTCGGAAACCAGTAACACCGGGATACTGCGTAACAGCCAAAATGGGCATATACGCCATATTTGGTCATATCTCCTCCCACTTATGCAAATATTTCAATTGGAAAGCTCTGTTCATACAAGACCGTAATACACAGGACATATTTTGGGGTCAGTTTTTTTATCGGAACACCGATTGCGCAATAATGCGCAGTAAAGATGCGTGGTGGTTGCTACTGTATGTTACGTAGTAGATCCCCATAGTTCCCATGTGACGTCATCATTCCTACTGTGGCTGCCATATTGAATGGCAAAGTTGATCAGATATTATATATAATAGCGTAATTTTGTTTTCTTCATAAAATATTTATTTTTCATCCCATCACCATGGTTCATACATTGTTGGAAAGCTCTTAATGGACATATTTTTTGTATCATTTCACAAATTTCGTATCATTAATGAATACATAATAATTTACCTGTATATTAATATTTCAACTGTGAAAATAGACTTTCAAAAATAGGTGCAAGTTAAGTTCTTATCATTTATAATCCATACATCATTGTCAAAAGATAAATTAATATTTAAAAAGTACATTTCAATACCTTTAAAAGCATACCAAATTTTATATTAAGAAACCAAAATTAATAAAGTTATTGCAATTAAAGAATTACTAGTAAAATCATGTAATTGTCGTTTATAAAACATGCCAGTCAAAATGGCTGCCAAGATAACATCTTATCAGTGTTTTTGACTGCCGTGGGAATTATGTATCTTCTTCTTCTTCTTCTTCTTCATATTCTTAGAAATCATTATTATTGGAAGAAGTCATTTTGAACATATGTTGAGACTTTTTTATTCCTATCCCAGATGATACCAAGAGTTTGCCAACGTGATCCAAAGGTAAACAATAGGTGTATACTACTTTGAATGGCTACATCGTCATACGCATACATGCGAGCAACCAGTCTCGGTTACTCACGTCAATGAGTAAACACTGGATTCCTCATGTATGAACTACATCGGGCGGGGTTAAAGTGTGTGGAGGCCGAAATAGTTTCCATCGGGGTATGAACTACATCGGGCGTGGTTAATGTATAGGCCGAAGGCGGCTTCCACACACTTTAACCCCAGCCGATGTAGTTCATATCCAGCCGATGTAGTTCATATATAAAACCGCGATTTGTTACTTATATTTACATTAATTGATTTAACCATATTTTATTGCATATGCATATTAAACAGTACAGTTGACATACATGCATGATACAGAATAGAAATTAACAATGTATAAGATGCATACATACTAGGGATGGCAACGAATATTCGAATATTCGAATATTCGTTTGGACGTCCGAATATCCGAATACTATTACGGTATTCGAATATTCGTAAAAAAAAAAGAAATTGAAATAAACTGTCATAAAATCAGATGCATCGGTGTTGTTTTCATTTGAATCCATCATAACACCTTGGAAATTCTAAGTCAGAATACAAAAGAAATCGCCCCAGGATGTGTGACTAAATCATGCATGTTGTGGTCCCCTCGATCGCAGGTGTTTATTCACTTAATTGATACTCTCCCAGGTAATCGGATAATTACAGTAAATTGGTGTATATACGGTAGGTACGTCGTGTTTGATTTAATGTTATCAAGGGGTAATATAATTAATTTGTTTGCAAATTATTGTTTATAAACATTTAAATAACAAAGTTCTAACACATTATTGTAATTAAAGACAAATTAGAAAATTGTTTGCCAATTATTGTTGCTTGGTTAATATCGGTAGTCTTTGAAATGGTTTTAAAAACGTTTAGACAAGAAACTTCTTTGAAATGTATGTTTACTATGCATATATGCAGTCCTATTCATACACCAGTTACGTCGAATGTAAAATTATAATTATGCATAGCGAGGTGACTGGTGTTAAATACAATGTGTACAGAGGATGATAACAATAACTGATTGAGTCGTCGCCATATGTACACGGCCATACCCGGAAGAAGTCACACTGAAACAGAAAGTAGGTTTTGAATCTTTTGACAGAATCATGATCGAATATTCGAATATTCGAATACTTTCCCAATCGAATATTCGAATAGCAAAATTGCTATTCGTTGCTATCACTAATACATACATTTGTGTAACATTGCAAAAGGGTCGGGCCACAAGTTATAACCAACATTAGAAAACGGCCCTTAATTATTCTGTTCAATGACACAAAGATCAATATGCATTGTATATAGCACAATTTGTATCTAACATGTATTTAGCCCAGATTTGCGACTTACCGTGTGCATGAACTAGTAAATAGATCATTATTGGAACAGCGTAAGCTGTAGAACCCGCCTTTTTCTTTCCAGGAACGTTGCCCATAACTTCAAGTGCGCATGACAGCTGCATATCATTGGTGAGGAAATCCATACGAAAATGGACACAATCAGGTCACATACGTTCATCGGTGTACATATTCTACCATAGATGAACATAAATCAAGTTATTGCAACGTAATTCACATCGGGTTGTTATTGTGTGTGTTTTACGTTTATTTATCGTCGCTACCGGTTGCCCATATGAGCGACGCCTCCTGAAGAGATTAGTCATTTTAGATTTTTGGAGGATAGTGCAATGATACAGACAGAGACCCATTCCATAGTCTCCTATGGTTCTTTTACGTGCACGGTGTAAAGCACCGACACGAGACCTCGGTTTAACATCCCATCTGAAAGATTGTTAATTTTATAAGGGTCAGACGGGGAATCGAACCTGCGATCCCTGGATTACCAGTCCAGCGTGTTACCACTGTTGTTATATTTCATTGGGAATATAAATAGATTTCTGCTTCAGTTATTTTCAATACTATACTTACGGACACTTTTACGCTGGTATTTTGATATCAGCAATTAAAAGCAATAACAAACAGTACCACATTAAATATTATGTAATCTAACCTGTCAATGCGCCATACACATTCTCTAAAACGTTGGTCAAAATCAATATAGTATATTTTTAAATTCAAGACAAATAAATAAATATTAAAGATGTGAATATGATTGTACGATACTCGCTACTGGGTCGACGTGATATGACATGTTGCTCTGCCTTCAGATAGTTAAAGATATACGCCTGTTCAAACGGACGGTCACAGTTTCTAAGAACGTTGCTATCATGCACTTATATTATATTGTATATATACAAGTAATGGAGCCACGTAGACACACGGTTATTCACAACAATATAATGTTACACAACACCCAAGTTATCCTAAAATTTCGTCTCGTTAGGGTGACCACCACGGGCAGGGCCGTCGCTGGAGCTATTTTGATGATACGCACGGCCAAATATGCTTGTTTGTCGAGTGAGCATAACGAGCGAGTACGATAGGGTCCGATGGTATGCCCCCGGATATTGTTTATAAAATGAAGCAATTGCCTGCATTTCAATGCATTTTGTAACATACAATTGCAGTACGAACATCCATATAAAGGTATACATTAATGCTAGATATATAATATACATGATCTATCGCCCTTATCAATTAAACAAGTATATTTGCAATGGGCTCAATTATTCCACCACTCCACACATCACGTATGTATCCCTACTACCCCCTGGGGTTTTAATGCATTTTTGGAGTTTTCATTTTTTTTCATTTTCTGAGACCAATGATACGCACGTGCGTACTTGCGTATGCCCAGCGACGGGCCTGACGGGTGTTATTCCAACATATGTTATCATGTTACATGTAAATCAGTGTTTGGTTTATATGACTATAAGCACACTATAACTATTTTACTATGTTTAAATGTACACCTTACCACATATGAGTGAAAGGTGGTGTGATGCATATAATATGCCACCAGCACGGTGTACATGGTGTATGTATCCCACCATTATTTACTCACACTTTGTATAAACATGTACAATATACTGTAACTTGAATGTACATAATATATATATATATTTCAATTATTATTCATATATACTCTATATTGGTTCCATGCGTGGTATAACAATCGAGGTTGATAACTGATATTTTAAAACATTTCTTAATTAGTACTTTTTTTCCATTTCAGTATTTCAAAATTTCTGGTTTTAGTAAGTATTTAATTTTCAATTAGCGACTGTTCCCCGGTTTTAATATGTAAATATAATAATATGTCGTTAGACTGTGATAGTTTGATTATCTGTGATTACATTAGTCTCTTATAATTCTTTTTAATGAATGGTGTTGTACTATGCCACGATAATTTGTTGTGTATATTCTATGTATTGTACAACGATGAGACTGAAATAAAGAATAAATAAAGAATAAATCTTTTAAACTTAAATAAACAGTTTCACATGATTGGACAGGTACTTATATGTATTTATTATCGGGTACATGGTTTCACAGTTTACCCGTATAAACTATTGTGCAATAGAGAATTACATTGTGTAACGTGGTTTATGAGTAGGAAATATCGCATGATATTTCATTCGAAGGCTCAACAAGGCGACGATAAGACATACTATTTCCCACCCACCCACCCCCTGTGGATATTATGGAATCTAACATTATACTTGTATTTTCAGTTATAATGATTTCTTGTCATTATTGAGACGGGCGTGGAAGTGATATATACGATGTTGGATGTGTTATGTGCGTGTATTCATGGTTCTGGACATTGTCATACGAGAGCACCATATCTCTCGTATAGTTCTTCTACAAATGTTAAAGACTTATTCAGCCACACTTTGTGGCGCCATTTATTTCGCGGAACCATGAGAGAGAAAGGATGAATTGAATTGCATGTATATGTCATGAAATAAAATGAGTTTGCCATTGTTGATGCCACACCTACACCACATCTTCTGTTTAGTTGTTTCTTGAAATAAACATATATGTACTTTGTGGTGTACGCTTGGGTGTAACCATGAGCATAGATGATAAATTATTTATGTTTGGATGCAATGGAATTAAGGAAAACATAATTACTCATATACATATTAATTCCCTTCTAAATTGTAGCAACTGCGAACACATTTAACAAGTTGTATCCCTCTGGCATGGCGGGTCGCATTCGCGCTCGGTACTTGCCGTGTGGGTGTCAGGAAACACTGTTCCAGGGATGCGATATACGTTCAAACCCTACGTAGAAAACGTAGACCCACATACAAGAAATACCAGATAGTCGCTCCTTCTCTTTGTGTTCTCAGATATGTGCTAATATTATAATCATGCTGCTATGTGTGTTATGTGATTTAGAATGTTACGTATGTACATATGATAATGCTAATTCTGTTTGCTGTATGTAAACATTATGCATGTATGAAATAAAAAAAAGTTTTGGAAGAATATTCATTATTAAATCAATTGTACACACGTTCTGCATTAATAAAATCCATCCTACATTTTTAATGTACTTAATGTATAAACTTTATTTATTTTACAACGATTGCGAAACAAGCTGTAACAACTTATATTAATCACTCTCGTTGGCGCGGATGAAAGCGTATATGTGGTCATTCGTGTGGGAGGAAACCGGAGTACCCGGAGAAAACCCACCTGTCCGATCTGGCGACCACCGTACCATCTCACATACTTCCCAGTCCGAGGATCGAACCCGGGTTACATTGGTGATGAGAAGCGAGCACGCTAACCACTGTGTCAATCGGACAGCCAATGTACTTGAATATTGTTGAACATTATATAATCTTATTTGGCTATAGGTTGTCTTTTTAGCACACTGACGTGAGCAACGCATGTTTTCCTAATAGTGCTTGCATAGCAAAAAGGGCACTCACATACATTGGAATTTCGATATTGTGAACAGGAATATATATTTAAGAAACGCATACGTGACCAATATCTTCAAGAATGGAACACTGCTATTAACACTGTCTCCAAACTTGATTATTATAGACAATTTAAAACAGAGTTTAGCTATGAACGATACTTTGATATGCCTGAATTGACAGACACTACCGTTTATGTAAGCTGTGTACGAGAAATGTTACAGAATCTGAATATCACGTTTTGCTATGTTGGCCTATATATGCTAATGTTCGTACAAAGTATTATATGAATACTGTTTGGATTACTTTACAGAAGTTTACAAATAGTATGTGCCCATACAAATAAGAAAGGTATGTAAATGTGAATTCAAATATTTGAAAGCAAACCCTGAATGTAATAGCTGCTTGTAATTGATAGAATTTTTAAATTTCATTATTATGAATATTCATATCCTGCTTTGATATATGTATGAGTATGTCATTTTGTATACATGTGTCTTGGCCATATTTATTAATGTTATTGTAAATGGCTGACCGTTTGCCAATAAATAAATGGAACAAGAAAAACTACAAATATGTAATAGAAGGACGATTGAAAACTCGCTCTGCATAATACACACTTAGATAGTGTATTTAGTGAATGTTATAAATTATAAAATGCATAATTTAGTATGGTAATTAAATGCAAAGAGATGGACAATAAGACGACCCCCCCCCCCCTGTCCAACAAAATAGTAGATACAACATATCTGCTGGATCATCCGGGAATCATATGGGAACGAAATGTTGTTACAGAATTTCAACAACATAAATAGATTGACCTGGACATTTCTGGATTCCAGCTCAAGCCAGTATTTATATGCGCACACAAGTGAAAGCTTGGAACTAGTTCCCTGAAAACAATTGGACAATGGTAATACCTATAATATGAATACATAGCAGTAATTCTTATCACATGAATTCCCATTCGTCCAGAAAAATGGTAATGAATGATTTGGAAATGGTAATCTAATCGCACCCCTTTAAATATCATACAAGCTAAAACAATGATGTGTACACACGAGGAAAATAATAAATCGTGGACAACGATTAAAAACATAAATATATTAGGAAGTCCGACAGGGGTTAATCTATAAAAGACAACTGAGTCTGACAGGGGTTAATTTATAAAAAAGACAGCTGAGTCTGACAGGGGTTAATTTATAAAAGACAACTGAGTCTGACAGGGGTTAATCTATAAAAGACAACTGAGTCTGACAGGGGTTAATCTATAAAAGACAACTGAGTCTGACAGGGGTTAATTTATAAAAGGCAACTGAGTCCGACATGGGTTAATTTATAAAAGACAACTGAGTCTGACAGGGGTTAATCTATAAAAGACAACTGAGTCCGACAGGGGTTAATTTATAAAAGACAACTGAGTCCGACAATGGTTAATTTATAAGACAACAGTCCGACATGGGTTAATTTATAAAAGGCAACTGAGTCCGACATGGGTTAATTTATAAAAGACAACTGAGTCTGACAGGGGTTAATCTATAAAAGACAACTGAGTCCGACAGGGGTTAATTTATAAAAGACAACTGAGTCCGACATGGGTTAATTTATAAAAGGCAACTGAGTCCGACAGGGGTTAATTTAAATAAACTTTAATGTTTGTGATCAATGACCCAAATACACTGTCAAGCGATATTTAAAGTCTTAATGTCAATTTGTATTAAGCAGGCATTTAAATAAAGGGCACCATAGAGCAAATATTGTATGAACGAATATCACTAAGCACAAACAAGACTCGATACGAAACATTTACTGTCATGGTCAAACAAACATGGGCACATATCAAAGGCCTTAAACTTGCTGACAAGCTTGCACCCTTGTATAGCTTCGTAACACACTACACATTATTCGTCTGCCATCAAATAAGACATATCTGTAATTCAGTGGTAACACGCTGGACTGGTAATCAGGGATCGCAGGTTCGATCCCCCGTCTGACCCTAATACAATTAAAAATCTTTCAGATGGGACATAAAACCAACGTCTCGTGTCGGTGTTGTACACCGTGCACGTAAAAGAACCAGAGGAGACGCTGGAATGGGTCTCTCTCTGTATCATTGCACTATCCTCCAAAAATCTAAAATGACTAATCTCTTCAGGAGGCGTCGCTCATATGGGCAACCGGTAGCGACGATAAATAAACGTAAAACACACAGTATTATCTGTACGTGGTACACATTCAAGCCGGTACACAGTCATCGTGGTTAAGGCGTCGCCTACTGAGCGGGAGTTCGAAGGTTCGAACCTCGTCAGGGTTTCGTTCTGATATGGCCAGTTGATGACCCGACAGCTAGTTAAATACTGTTAACGAGTGCCTGTCAGACTGGCGCCTGTCCTACAATGATATAATTCGGGAAGTACAATGTACTGATGTTCATAAACAAGGTGTCTCATAAGTCAGTAATGGCTGGCCCTTTCAATAGGGGTAACACTATAATAAACAAACACTTCACTTTTTGTTCAGGCTGTCCACATATTACATCTCTGTTAAACGGTCGAAGTCCAAGTGGAAGTCGTGATAGCGCAGTGGAAGTCGTCATAGCTTAGTGTGGAATTCGTGATAGCCCATTGTGGAAGTTGTGATAGCGCAGAGTTCCCTTCATGTGTGAAAGGCACAGAGTCCGCGCCCAGCTGTAGCCGTTACGAGTGTGCCCTTAATTACGGCACTTAAATAGCACATTTCTACTTCACTCTCTCTCTCATGGTGATGGATTTCATCAGCAATGGAGTCTCCGGAGCGATCGATCCATTGTTGTAATAACTTATCTCAATCGAGCTCAAATAAATTGTTTTATTTATTTGGTTTTAAAATCGCACCAAATGCTTAGGTCATAGAATGACTCTCCAGTTATTATTGCTGGAGGAAGACCCAGGTGCCTCTCCGAACAGTAGTTAATGAACGGACAGAACAGTAATTAATGAACGGGTAGAACAGTAGTTAATGAACGGACAGAACAGTAGTTAATGAACGGACAGAACAGTAGTTAATGAACGGGTAGAACAATAGTTAATGAACGGGTAGAACAGTAGTTAATGAACGAACATAACAGTACTTAATGAACGGGTAGAACAGTAGTTAATGAACGGGCAGAACAGTAGTTAATGAACGGGTAGAAATAGTTAATGAACGGGCAGAACAGTAGTTAATGAACGGGCAGAACAGTAGTTAATGAACGGGCAGAACAGTAGTTAATGAACGGGCAGAACAGTAGTTAATGAACGGGCAGAACAGTAGTTAATGAACGGGCAGAACAGTAGTTAATGAACGGGCAGAACAGTAGTTAATGAACGGGCAGAACAGTAGTTAATGAACGGGTAGAACAGTAGTTAATGAACGGGTAGAACAGTAGTTAATGAACGGGTAGAACAGTAGTTAATGAACGGGTAGAACAGTAGTTAATGAACGGGCAGAACAGTAGTTAATGAACGGGCAGAACAGTAGTTAATGAACGGGTAGAACAGTAGTTAATGAACGGGCAGAACAGTAGTTAATGAACGGGAGAACAGTAGTTAATGAACGGGTAGAACAGTAGTTAATGAACGGGCAGAACAGTAGTTAATGAACGGGCAGAACAATAGTTAATGAACGGGCAGAACAGTAGTTAATGAACGGGTAGAACATAGTTAATGAACGGGCAGAACAGTAGTTAATGAACGGGCAGAACAGTAGTTAATGAACGGGTTGAAAATTAGTTAATGAACGGGTAGAACAGTAGTCAATGAACGAACATAACAGTAGTTAATGAACGAAACAAGTTAATGAACGGTAGAACATTAGTTAATGAACGGGTAGAACAGTAGACAATGAACGGTAGAACAGTATTTAATGAACGAACATAACAGTAGTTAATGAACGGTTAGAACAGTAGTTAATGAACAGGTAGAAAAGTAGTTAATGAACGGGTAGAACAGTAGTTAATGAACGGGCAGAACAGTAGTTAATGAACGGACAGAACAGTAGTTAATGAACGGGCAGAACAGTAGTTAATGAACGGGTAGAACAGTAGTTAATAGGCAGAACATCAGTTAATGAACGGGCAGAACAGTAGTCAATGAACGGGTAGAACAGTAGTTAATGAACGGGCAGAACAGTAGTTAATGAACGGGTAGAACAGTAGTTAATGAACGGGTAGAACAGTAGTTAATGAACGGGCAGAACAGTAGTTAATGAACGGGCAGAACAGTAGTTAATGAACGGTAGAACAGTAGTTAATGAACGGGTAGAACAGTAGTTAATGAACGGGCAGAACAGTAGTTAATGAACGGGCAGAACAGTAGTTAATGAACGGGCAGAACAGTAGTTAATGAACGGGCAGAACAGTAGTTAATGAACGGGCAGAACAGTAGTTAATGAACGGGCAGAACAGTAGTTAATGAACGGGCAGAACAGTAGTTAATGAACGGGCAGAACAGTAGTTAATGAACGGGTTGATAATTAGTTAATGAACGGGTAGAACAGTAGTTAATGAACGGGTAGAACAGTAGTTAATGAACGGGTTGAAAATTAGTTAATGAACGGGTAGAACAGTAGTTAATGAACGGACAGATCAGTAGTTAATGAACGGACAGAACAGTAGTTAATGAACGGGAAGAACAGTAGTTAATGAACGGGCAGAACAGTAGTTAATGAACGGGCAGAACAGTAGTTAATGAACGGGAGAACATTAGTTATGACGGGCAGAACAGTAGTTAATGAACGGGCAGAACAGTAGTTAATGAACGGGTAGAACAGTAGTTAATGAACGAACATAACAGTAGTTAATGAACGGGTAGAACAGTAGTTAATGAACGGGCAGAACAGTAGTTAATGAACGGGTAGAACAATAGTTAATGAACGGGCAGAACAGTAGTTAATGAACGGGTAGAACAGTAGTTAATGAACGGGCAGAACAGTAGTTAATGAACGGGTAGAACAGTAGTTAATGAACGGGTAGAACAATAGTTAATGAACGGGCAGAACAGTAGTTAATGAACGGGTAGAACAGTAGTTAATGAACGGGCAGAACAGTAGTTAATGAACGGGTTGAAAATTAGTTAATGAAAGGGTAGAACAGTAGTCAATGAACGAACATAACAGTAGTTAATGAACGGGTAGAACATTAGTTAATGAACGGGTAGAACAGTAGACAATGAACGGTAGAACAGTAGTTAATGAACGAACATAACAGTAGTTAATGAACGGTTAGAACAGTAGTTAATGAACAGGTAGAAAAGTAGTTAATGAACGGGTAGAACAGTAGTTAATGAACGGGCAGAACAGTAGTTAATGAACGGACAGAACAGTAGTTAATGAACGGGTTCAAAAATTAGTTAATGAACGGGTAGAACAGTAGTTAATGAACGGGCAGAACATCAGTTAATGAACGGGCAGAACAGTAGTCAATGAACGGGTAGAACAGTAGTTAATGAACGGGCAGAACAGTAGTTAATGAACGGGTAGAACAGTAGTTAATGAACGGGTAGAACAGTAGTTAATGAACGGGCAGAACAGTAGTTAATGAACGGGTAGAACAGTAGTTAATGAACGGGTAGAACAGTAGTTAATGAACGGGCAGAACAGTAGTTAATGAACGGGCAGAACAGTAGTTAATGAACGGGCAGAACAGTAGTTAATGAACGGGCAGAACAGTAGTTAATGAACGGGCAGAACAGTAGTTAATGAACGGGTAGAACAGTAGTTAATGAACGGGCAGAACAGTAGTTAATAAACGGGCAGAACAGTAGTTAATGAACGGGTAGAACAGTAGTTAATGAACGGGCAGAACAGTAGTTAATGAACGGGCAAAACAGTAGTTAATGAACGGGTAGAACAATAGTTAATGAACGGGCAGAACAGTAGTTAATGAACTGGTTGAACAATAGTTAATGAACGGGTTGAACAGTAGTTAATGAACGAGCAGAACAGTAGTTAATGAACGAGCAGAACAGTATTATTGAACGGGTAGAACAGTAGTTAATGAACGGGTAGAACAGTAGTTAACGAACGGGTAGAACAGTAGTTAATGAACGGGTAGAACAGTAGTTAATGAACGGGTAGAACAGTAGTTAATGAACGGGTAGAATAATAGTTAATGAACGGGCAGAACAGTAGTCAATGAACGGGTAGAACAATAGTTAATGAACGGGCAGAACAGTAGTTAATGAACGGGCAGAACAGTAGTTAATGAACGGGTTGAAAATTAGTTAATGAACGGGTAGAACAGTAGTCAATGAACGAACATAACAGTAGTTAATGAACGAGTAGAACATAGTTAATGAACGGGTAGAACATTAGTTAATGAACGGGTAGAACAGTAGATAATGAACGGTAGAACAGTAGTTAATGAACGAACATAACAGTAGTTAATGAACGGTTAGAACAGTAGTTAATGAACAGGTAGAACAGTAGTTAATGAACGGGTAGAACAGTAGTTAATGAACGGGCAGAACAGTAGTTAATGAACGGACAGAACAGTAGTTAATGAACGGGCAGAACAGTAGTTAATGAACGGGTAGAACAGTAGTTAATGAACGGGCAGAACATCAGTTAATGAACGGGCAGAACAGTAGTCAATGAACGGGTAGAACAGTAGTTAATGAACGGGCAGAACAGTAGTTAATGAACGGGTAGAACAGTAGTTAATGAACGGTAGAACAGTAGTTAATGAACGGGCAGAACAGTAGTTAATGAACGGGTAGAACAGTAGTTAATGAACGGGTAGAACAGTAGTTAATGAACGGGTAGAACAGTAGTTAATGAACGGGCAGAACAGTAGTTAATGAACGGGCAAACAGTAGTTAATGAACGAACAGTAGTTAATGAACGGGTAGAACAGTAGTTAATGAACGGGCAGAACAGTAGTTAATGAACGGGTAGAACAGTAGTTAATGAACGGGCAGAACAGTAGTTAATGAACGGGCAGAACAGTAGTTAATGAACGGGCAGAACAGTATAATGAACGACAAACAGTAGTTAATGAACGTAGAACATAGTTATGAACGGAGAACAGTAGAATGAACGGAGAACAGTAGTTAATGAACAACATTTAATGAACGGGTAGAACAGTAGTTAATGAACGGGCAGAACAGTAGTTAATGAACGGGCAGAACAGTAGTTAATGAACGGGTAGAACAGTAGTTAATGAACGGGCAGAACAGTAGTTAATGAACGGGTTGAACAATAGTTAATGAACGGGTTGAACAGTAGTTAATGAACGGGCAGAACAGTAGTTAATGAACGGGCAGAACAGTATTAATGAACGGGTAGAACAGTAGTTAATGAACGGGTAGAACAGTAGTTAATGAACGGGTAGAACAGTAGTTAATGAACGGGTAGAACAGTAGTTAATGAACGGGTAGAACAGTAGTTAATGAACGGGTAGAATAATAGTTAATGAACGGGCAGAACAGTAGTCAATGAACGGGTAGAACAATAGTTAATGAACGGGCAGAACAGTAGTTAATGAACGGGCAGAACAGTAGTTAATGAACGGGTTGAAAATTAGTTAATGAACGGGTAGAACAGTAGTTAATGAACGGGTAGAACAGTAGTTAATGAACGGGTTGAAAATTAGTTAATGAACGGGTAGAACAGTAGTTAATGAACGGACAGATCAGTAGTTAATGAACGGACAGAACAGTAGTTAATGAACGGGAAGAACAGTAGTTAATGAACGGGCAAACAAAAGAACCAGTAGTTAATGAACGGGCATAACAGTAGTTAATGAACGGGCAGAACAGTAGTTAATGACCGGGCAGAACAGTAGTTAATGATCGGGCAGAACAGTAGTTAATGAACGGGTAGAACTTAATGAACGAACATAACAGTAGTTAATGAACGGGTAGAACAGTAGTTAATGAACGGGCAGAACAGTAGTTAATGAACGGGTAGAACAATAGTTAATGAACGGGCAGAACAGTAGTTAATGAACGGGTAGAACAGTAGTTAATGAACGGGCAGAACAGTAGTTAATGAACGAGTAGAACAGTAGTTAATGAACGGGTAGAACAATAGTTAATGAACGGGCAGAACAGTAGTTAATGAACGGGTAGAACAGTAGTTAATGAACGGGCAGAACAGTAGTTAATGAACGGGTTGAAAATTAGTTAATGAACGGGTAGAACAGTAGTCAATGAACGAACATAACAGTAGTTAATGAACGCGTAGAACATTAGTTAATGAACGGGTAGAACAGTAGATAATGAACGGTAGAACAGTAGTTAATGAACGAACATAACAGTAGTTAATGAACGGTTAGAACAGTAGTTAATGAACAGGTAGAACAGTAGTTAATGAACGGGTAGAACAGTAGTTAATGAACGGGCAGAACAGTAGTTAATGAACGGACAGAACAGTAGTTAATGAACGGGCAGAACAGTAGTTAATGAACGGGTAGAACAGTAGTTAATGAACGGGTAGAACAGTAGTTAATGAACGGTAGAACAGTAGTTAATGAACGGGCAGAACAGTAGTTAATGAACGGGTAGAACAGTAGTTAATGAACGAGTAGAACAGTAGTTAATGAACGGGTAGAAGAGTAGTTAATGAACGGGCAGAACAGTAGTTAATGAACGGGCAGAACAGTAGTTAATGAACGGACTGAACAGTAGTTAATGAACGGGTAGAATAGTAGTTAATGAACGGGCAGAACAATAGTTAATGAACGGGTTGAACAGTAGTTAATGACCAGGTAGAACAGTAGTTAATGAACGGACAGAACAGTAGTTAATGATCGGGCAGAACAGTAGTTAATGAACGTACAGAACAGTAGTTAATGAACGGGCATAACAGTAGTTAATGAACCAGTAGTTAATGAACGGGCAGAACAGTAGTTAATGAACGGGCAGAACAGTAGTTAATGAACGGGCAGAACAGTAGTTAATGAACGGGCAGAACAGTAGTTAATGAACGGGCAGAACAGTAGTTAATGAACGGGCAGAACAGTAGTTAATGAACGGGCAGAACAGTAGTTAATGAACGGGCAGAACAGTAGTTAATGAACGGGTAGAACAGTAGTTAATGAACGGGCAGAACAGTAGTTAATAAACGGGCAGAACAGTAGTTAATGAACGGGTAGAACAGTAGTTAATGAACGGGCAGAACAGTAGTTAATGAACGGGCAGAACAGTAGTTAATGAACAGACAGAACAGTAGTTAATGAACGGGCAGAACAGTAGTTAATGAACGGACAGAACAGTAGTTAATGAACGGACAGGCACCCGGGTAGAACCACCAATATTCCACAAGCCAGTGGTATTGCTTTATCACTTGAAATAATTCGATGCCCCCAGTGGGATTCGAACCTGCAGCGGCGAGGAGCGGTGAAGTCAGAAACCATAACCAAATAAATGTGTATACATGTAAATGTAAACGGTCTTATATAAGCAATTATTGTTCTAATTGTCATGCACCTTTCCTCTAAAGATACATTAGAGGAGAAGAATTATATAAGACTCTGTCTTCCATTCTAATCCTGTTTCTGTATTCTGATTATGCGTGGTGTATGCATTGTTCAATATGTATTATATTGGGAAATAAAATATGTTTAAACTAAAGATACATATCACAAGGTAGCTATTATTATATGTACATTTACGTCTATGAAATACGGTATCTCTGTTTTTTATTCGCATTAAAGGACAGTACTCCATTATTAAAGGACAGTGTTCCACCATTAAAGGACAGTACTCCATCACTAAAGGACAGTGTTCCACCATTAAAGGACAGTGTTCCACCATTAAAGGACAGTACTCCATCATTAAAGGACAGTACTCCATCATTAAAGGACAGTACTCCATCATTAAAGGACATTACTCCACCATTAAAGGACAGTACTCCATCATTAAAGGACAGTGTTCCATCATTAAAGGACAGTGTTCCACCATTAAAGGACAGTACTCCATCATTAAAGGACAGTACTCCACCATTAAAGGACAGTACTCCATCATTAAAGGACAGTACTCCATCATTAAGGGACAGTACTCCATCATTAAAGGACAGTACTCCATCATTAAAGGACAGTACTCCATCATTAAAGAACAGTACTCCATCATTAAAGGACAGTACTCCATCATTAAAGGACAGTGCTCCACCATTAAGGACAGTACTCCATCATTAAAGGACAGAACTTTCTCACTAAAGGACATCATTAAAGGACATTACTCCATCATTAAAGGACAGTACCCCATCATTAAAGGACAGTACTCCATCACTAAAGGACAGTGTTCCACCATTAAAAGACAGTACTCCATCATTAAAGGACAGTACTCCATCATTAAAGGACAGTACTCCATCACTAAAGGACATTACTCCAGCATTAAATGACAGTACTCCATCATTAAAGGACAGTACTCCATCACTAAAGGACAGTACTACATCATTAAAGGTCAGTACTCCATCATTAAAGGACAGTACTCCATCATTAAAGGACAGTACCCCATCATTAAAGGACAGTACTCCATCATTAAAGGACAGTACTCCACCATTAAAGGTCAGTACTCCATCATTAAAGGACAGTACTCCATCATTAAAGGACAGTACCCCATCATTAAAGGACAGTACTCCATCATTAAAGGACAGTACTCCACCATTAAAGGACAGTACTCCATCACTAAAGGACAGTACTCCATCATTAAAGGACAGTACTCCATCACTAAAGGACAGTACTCCATCATTAAAGGTCAGTACTCCATCATTAAAGGACAGTACTCCACCATTAAAGGACAGTACTCCATCATTAACGGACAGTACTCCATCATTAAAGGACAGTACTCCACCATTAAAGGACAGTACTCCATCATTAAGGGACAGTACTCCATCATTAAAGGACAGTACTCCATCACTAAAGGACAGTACTCCATCATTAAAGGTCAGTACTCCATCATTAAAGGACAGTACTCCATCATTAAAGGACAGTACCCCATCATTAAAGGACAGTACTCCATCATTAAAGGACAGTACTCCACCATTAAAGGACAGTACTCCATCACTAAAGGACAGTACTCCATCATTAAAGGACAGTACTCCATCACTAAAGGACAGTACTCCATCATTAAAGGTCAGTACTCCATCATTAAAGGACAGTACTCCACCATTAAAGGACAGTACTCCATCAATAACGGACAGTACTCCATCATTAAAGGACAGTACTCCACCATTAAAGGACAGTACTCCACCATTAAAGGACAGTACTCCACCATTAAAGGACAGTACTCCATCATTAAAGGACAGTATTCCATCACTAAAGGACAGTACTCCACCATTAAAGGACAGTACTCCATCATCAAGGGACAGTACTCCATCATTAAAGGACAGTACTCCACCATTAAAGGACAGTACTCCATCATTAAAGGACAGTACTCCACCATTAAAGGACAGTACTCCACCATTAAAGGACATTACTCCATCAATAAAGGACAGTACTCCACCATTAAAGGACAGTACTCCACCATTAAAGGACAGTACTCCATCATTAAAGGACAGTACTTCATCATTAAAGGACAGTACTCCATCATTAAAGGACAGTACTCCATCATTACAGAACAGTACTCCATCATTAAAGGACAGTACTCCATCATTAAAGGACAGTGCTCCACCATTAAGGACAGTACTCCATCATTAAAGGACAGAACTTTCTCACTAAAGGACATCATTAAAGGACATTACTCCATCATTAAAGGACAGTACCCCATCATTAAAGGACAGTACTCCATCATTAAAGGACAGTACTCCATCATTAAAGGACAGTACTCCACCATTAAAGGACAGTACTCCATCATTAAAGGACAGTACTCCATCATTAAAGGACAGTACTCCACCATTAAAGGACAGTACTCCATCATTAAAGGACAGTACTCCATCACTAAAGGACAGTACTCCATCATTAAAGGACAGTACTCCATCATTAAAGGACAGTACTCCATCATTAAAGGACAGTACTCCATCATTAAAGGACAGTACTCCATCATTAAAGGACAGTACTCCACCATTAAAGGACAGTACTCCATCATTAAAGGACAGTACTCCATCATTAAAGGACAGTACTCCATCATTAAAGGACAGTACTCCATCATTAAAGGACAGTACTCCACCATTAAAGGACAGTACTCCATCATTAAAGGACAGTACTCCATCATTAAAGGACAGTACTCCACCATTAAAGGACAGTACTCCATCATTAAAGGACAGTACTCCACCATTAAAGGACAGTACTCCATCATTAAAGGACAGTACTCCATCATTAAGGGACAGTACTCCATCATTAAAGGACAGTACTCCATCATTAAAGGACAGTACTCCATCATTAAAGGACAGTACTCCATCATTAAAGGACAGTACTCCATCATTAAAGGACAGTGCTCCACCATTAAGGACAGTACTCCATCATTAAAGGACAGAACTTTCTCACTAAAGGACATCATTAAAGGACATTACTCCATCATTAAAGGACAGTACCCCATCATTAAAGGACAGTACTCCATCACTAAAGGACAGTGTTCCACCATTAAAGGACAGTGTTCCACCATTAAAGGACAGTACTCCATCATTAAAGGACAGTACTCCATCATTAAAGGACAGTACTCCATCACTAAAGGACATTACTCCAGCATTAAAGGACAGTACTCCATCATTAAAGGACAGTACTCCATCACTAAAGGACAGTACTCCATCACTAAAGGACAGTACTCCATCATTAAAGGTCAGTACTCCATCATTAAAGGACAGTACCCCATCATTAAAGGACAGTACTCCATCATTAAAGGACAGTACTCCACCATTAAAGGACAGTACTCCATCATTAAAGGACAGTACTCCATCACTAAAGGACAGTACTCCATCATTAAAGGACAGTACTCCATCATTAAAGGACAGTACTCCACCATTAAAGGACAGTACTCCATCATTAAAGGACAGTACTCCATCATTAAAGGACAGTACTCCACCATTAAAGGACAGTACTCCACCATTAAAGGACAGTACTCCACCATTAAAGGACAGTACTCCATCATTAAAGGACAGTATTCCATCATTAAAGGACAGTACTCCATCACTAAAGGACAGTACTCCACCATTAAGGGACAGTACTCCATCATTAAGGGACAGTACTCCATCATTAAAGGACAGTACTCCACCATTAAAGGACAGTACTCCATCATTAAAGGACAGTACTCCACCATTAAAGGACAGTACTCCACCATTAAAGGACATTACTCCATCAATAAAGGACAGTACTCCACCATTAAAGGACAGTACTCCACCATTAAAGGACAGTACTCCATCATTAAAGGACAGTATTCCATCATTAAAGGACAGTACTCCATCATCAAGGGACAGTACTCCATCATTAAAGGACAGTACTCCACCATTAAAGGACAGTACTCCACCATTAAAGGACATTACTCCATCACTCAAGGACAGTACTCCATCACTAAAGGACAGTACTCCATCATTAAAGGTCAGTACTCCATCATTAAAGGACAGTACTCCATCATTAAAGGACAGAACCCCATCATTAAAGGACAGTACTCCATCATTAAAGGACAGTACTCCACCATTAAAGGACAGTACTCCATCACTAAAGGACAGTACTCCATCATTAAAGGACAGTACTCCATCACTAAAGGACAGTACTCCATCATTAAAGGACAGTACTCCATCATTAAAGGACAGTACTCCACCATTAAAGGACAGTACTCCATCATTAAAGGACAGTACTCCATCATTAAAGGACAGTACTCCATCATTAAAGGACAGTACTCCACCATTAAAGGACAGTACTCCACCATTAAAGGACAGTACTCCATCATTAAAGGACAGTATTCCATCATTAAAGGACAGTACTCCATCATTAAGGGACAGTACTCCATCATTAAAGGACAGTACTCCACCATTAAAGGACAGTACTCCACCATTAAAGGACATTACTCCATCACTAAAGGACAGTACCCCACCATTAAAGGACAGTACTCCATCATTAAGGGACAGTACTCCATCATTAAAGGACAGTACTCCACCATTAAAGGACAGTACTCCATCATTAAAGGACAGTACTCCACCATTAAAGGACAGTACTCCACCATTAAAGGACATTACTCCATCAATAAAGGGCAGTACTCCACCATTAAAGGACAGTACTCCACCATTAAAGGACAGTACTCCATCATTAAAGGACAGTACTCCATCATTAAAGGACAGTACTCCATCATTAAAGGACAGTACTCCATCATTAAAGGACAGTACTCCACCATTAAAGGACATTACTCCATCACTAAAGGACAGTACTCCACCATTAAAGGACAGTACTCCATCATTAAAGGACAGTACTCCATCATTAAGGGACAGTACTCCATAATTAAAGGACAGTACTCCACCATTAAAGGACTGTACTCCATCATTAAAGGACAGTACTCCATCAATAAAGGACAGTACTCCATCATTAAAGGACAGTACTCCATCATTAAGGGACAGTACTCCATCATTAAAGGACAGTACTCCACCATTAAAGGACTGTACTCCATCATTAAAGGACAGTACTCCACCATTAAAGGACAGTACTCCATCATTAAAGGACAGTACTCCACCATTAAAGGACAGTACTCCATCATTAAAGGACAGTACTCCATCATTAAAGGACATTACTCCACCATTAAAGGACAGTACTCCATCATTAAAGGACAGTGTTCCATCATTAAAGGACAGTGTTCCACCATTAAAGGACAGTACTCCATCATTAAAGGACAGTACTCCACCATTAAAGGACAGTACTCCATCATTAAAGGACAGTACTCCATCATTAAGGGACAGTACTCCATCATTAAAGGACAGTACTCCATCATTAAAGGACAGTACTCCATCATTAAAGAACAGTACTCCATCATTAAAGGACAGTACTCCATCATTAAAGGACAGTGCTCCACCATTAAGGACAGTACTCCATCATTAAAGGACAGAACTTTCTCACTAAAGGACATCATTAAAGGACATTACTCCATCATTAAAGGACAGTACCCCATCATTAAAGGACAGTACTCCATCACTAAAGGACAGTGTTCCACCATTAAAGGACAGTGTTCCACCATTAAAGGACAGTACTCCATCATTAAAGGACAGTACTCCATCATTAAAGGACAGTACTCCATCACTAAAGGACATTACTCCAGCATTAAAGGACAGTACTCCATCATTAAAGGACAGTACTCCATCACTAAAGGACAGTACTCCATCACTAAAGGACAGTACTCCATCATTAAAGGTCAGTACTCCATCATTAAAGGACAGTACCCCATCATTAAAGGACAGTACTCCATCATTAAAGTACAGTACTCCACCATTAAAGGACAGTACTCCATCACTAAAGGACAGTACTCCATCATTAAAGGACAGTACTCCATCACTAAAGGACAGTACTCCATCATTAAAGGTCAGTACTCCATCATTAAAGGACAGTACTCCACCATTAAAGGACAGTACTCCATCATTAAAGGACAGTACTCCATCATTAAAGGACAGTACTCCACCATTAAAGGACAGTACTCCACCATTAAAGGACAGTACTCCACCATTAAAGGACAGTACTCCATCATTAAAGGACAGTATTCCATCATTAAAGGACAGTACTCCATCATTAAGGGACAGTACTCCATCATTAAAGGACAGTACTCCACCATTAAAGGACAGTACTCCACCATTAAAGGACATTACTCCATCACTAAAGGACAGTACTCCACCATTAAGGGACAGTACTCCATCATTAAGGGACAGTACTCCATCATTAAAGGACAGTACTCCACCATTAAAGGACAGTACTCCATCATTAAAGGACAGTACTCCACCATTAAAGGACAGTACTCCATCATTAAAGGACAGTACTCCATCATTAAAGGACAGTACTCCATCATTAAAGGACAGTACTCCACCATTAAAGGACAGTACTCCACCAATAAAGGACAGTACTCCATCACTAAAGGACAGTACTCCACCATTAAAGGACAGTACTCCATCATTAAAGGACAGTACTCCATCATTAAAGGACAGTACTCCATCATTAAAGGACAGTACTCCACCATTAAAGGACAGTACTCCATCATTAAAGGACAGTACTCCATCAATAAAGGACAGTACTCCATCATTAAAGGACAGTACTCCATCATTAAAGGACAGTACTCCATCATTAAAGGACAGTACTCCACCATTAAAGGACAGTACTCCATCATTAAAGGACAGTACTCCACCATTAAAGGACAGTACTCCATCATTAAAGGACAGTACTCCACCATTAAAGGACAGTACTCCATCATTAAAGGACAGTACTCCACCATTAAAGGACAGTACTCCACCATTAAAGGACATTACTCCATCACTAAAGGACAGTACTCCACCATTAAAAGACAGTACTCCACCATTAAAGGACAATACTCCATCATTAAAGGACATTATTCCATCATTAAAGGACAGTACTCCACCATTAAAGGACATTACTCCATCACTAAAGGACAGTACTCCACCATTAAAGGACAGTACTCCACCATTAAAGGACAGTACTCCATCATTAAAGGACAGTATTCCATCATTAAAGGACAGTACTCCATCATTAAGGGACAGTACTCCATCATTAAAGGACAGTACTCCACCATTAAAGGACAGTACTCCACCATTAAAGGACATTACTCCATCACTAACGGACAGTACTCCACCATTAAAGGACAGTACTCCATCAGTAAAGGACAGTACTCCATCAATAAGGGACAGTACTCCATCATTAAAGGACAGTACTCCACCATTAAAGGACTGTACTCCATCATTAAAGGACAGTACTCCATCACTAAAGGACAGCACTCCACCATTAAAAGACAGTACTCCATCATTAAAGGACAGTACTCCACCATTAAAGGACATTACTCCATCATTAAAGGACATTACTCCATCATTAAAGGACAGTACTCCATCAAAAAGGGACAGTACTCCATCATTAAGGGACAGTACTCCATCATTAAAGGACAGTACTCCACCATTAAAGGACAGTACTCCATCATTAAAGGACATTACTCCATCATTAAAGGACAGTACTCCACCATTAAAGGACATTACTCCATCATTAAAGGACAGTACTCCATCATTAAAGGACATTATTCCATCATTAAAGTAAGGTACTCCACCATTAAAGGACAGTACTCCACCATTAAAGGACAGTACTCCATCAATAAAGGACAGTACTCCACCATTAAAGGACAGTACTCCACCATTAAAGGACATTACTCCATCATTAAAGGACAGTACTCCACCATTAAAGGACAGTACTCCATCATTAAAGGACATTACTCCATCATTAAAGGACATTGCTCCATCAATAAGGGACAGTACTCCATCATTAAAGGACAGTACTCCATCATTAAAGGACAGTACTCCATCATTAAAGGACAGTACTCCACCATTAAAGGACAGTACTCCATCACTAAAGGACAGTACTCCATCATTAAAGGACAGTACTCCACCATTAAAGGACTGTACTCCATCATTAATGGACAGTACTCCACCATTAAAGGACAGTACTCCACCATTAAAGACCAGTGCTCCATCATTAAAGGACAGTACTCCACCATTAAAGGACAGTACTCCATCATTAAAGGACAGTACTCCATCATTAAAGGACAGTACTCCACCATTAAAGGACAGTACTCCACCATTAAAGGACATTACTCCATCACTAAAGGACAGTACTCCACCATTAAAAGACAGTACTCCACCATTAAAGGACAATACTCCATCATTAAAGGACATTATTCCATCATTAAAGGACAGTACTCCACCATTAAAGGACAGTACTCCACCATTAAAGGACATTACTCCATCACTAAAGGACAGTACTCCACCATTAAAGGACAGTACTCCACCATTAAAGGACAGTACTCCATCATTAAAGGACAGTATTCCATCATTAAAGGACAGTACTCCATCATTAAGGGACAGTACTCCATCATTAAAGGACAGTACTCCACCATTAAAGGACAGTACTCCACCATTAAAGGACATTACTCCATCACTAACGGACAGTACTCCACCATTAAAGGACAGTACTCCATCAGTAAAGGACAGTACTCCATCAATAAGGGACAGTACTCCATCATTAAAGGACAGTACTCCACCATTAAAGGACTGTACTCCATCATTAAAGGACAGTACTCCATCACTAAAGGACAGCACTCCACCATTAAAAGACAGTACTCCATCATTAAAGGACAGTACTCCACCATTAAAGGACATTACTCCATCATTAAAGGACATTACTCCATCATTAAAGGACAGTACTCCATCAAAAAGGGACAGTACTCCATCATTAAGGGACAGTACTCCATCATTAAAGGACAGTACTCCACCATTAAAGGACAGTACTCCATCATTAAAGGACATTACTCCATCATTAAAGGACAGTACTCCACCATTAAAGGACATTACTCCATCATTAAAGGACAGTACTCCATCATTAAAGGACATTATTCCATCATTAAAGTCAGGTACTCCACCATTAAAGGACAGTACTCCACCATTAAAGGACAGTACTCCATCAATAAAGGACAGTACTCCACCATTAAAGGACAGTACTCCACCATTAAAGGACATTACTCCATCATTAAAGGACAGTACTACACCATTAAAGGACAGTACTCCATCATTAAAGGACATTACTCCATCATTAAAGGACATTGCTCCATCAATAAGGGACAGTACTCCATCATTAAAGGACAGTACTCCACCATTAAAGGACAGTACTCCACCATTAAAGACCAGTGCTCCATCATTAAGGGACAGTACTCCACCATTAAAGGACAGTACTCCATCATTAAAGGACAGTACTCCACCATTAAAGGACAGTACTCCACCATTAAAGGACAGTACTCCATCATTAAAGGACAGTACTCCATCATTAAAGGACAGTACTCCACCATTAAAGGACTGTACTCCATCATTAATGGACAGTACTCCACCATTAAAGGACAGTACTCCACCATTAAAGACCAGTGCTCCATCATTAAGGGACAGTACTCCACCATTAAAGGACAGTACTCCATCATTAAAGGACAGTACTCCACCATTAAAGGACAGTACTCCACCATTAAAGGACAGTACTCCATCATTAAAGGACAGTACTCCATCATTAAAGGACAGTACTCCACCATTAAAGGACTGTACTCCATCATTAATGGACAGTACTCCACCATTAAAGGACAGTACTCCACCATTAAAGACCAGTGCTCCATCATTAAGGGACAGTACTCCACCATTAAAGGACAGTACTCCATCATTAAAGGACAGTACTCCACCATTAAAGGACAGTACTCCACCATTAAAGGACTGTACTCCGTCATTAAAGGACAGTACTCCATCACTAAAGGACAGTACTCCATCATTAAAGGACAGTACCCCATCACTAAAGGACAGTACTCCATCACTAAAGGACAGTACTCCATCACTAAAGGACAGTACTCCATCACTAAAGGACTGTACTCCATCATTAAAGGACAGTATTCCATCATTAAAGGACAGTACTCCATCACTAAAGGACAGTACTCCATCATTAAAGGACAGTACTCCATCACTAAAGGACATTACTCCAGCATTAAGGGACAGTACTCCATCATTAAAGGACATTACTCCATCACTAAAGGACAGTACTCCATCACTAAAGGACAGTACTCCATCATTAAAGGTCAGTACTCCATCATTAAAGGACAGTACCCCATCATTAAAGGACAGTACTCCATCATTAAAGTACAGTACTCCACCATTAAAGGACAGTACTCCATCACTAAAGGACAGTACTCCATCATTAAAGGACAGTACTCCATCACTAAAGGACAGTACTCCATCATTAAAGGTCAGTACTCCATCATTAAAGGACAGTACTCCACCATTAAAGGACAGTACTCCATCATTAAAGGACAGTACTCCATCATTAAAGGACAGTACTCCACCATTAAAGGACAGTACTCCACCATTAAAGGACAGTACTCCACCATTAAAGGACAGTACTCCATCATTAAAGGACAGTATTCCATCATTAAAGGACAGTACTCCATCATTAAGGGACAGTACTCCATCATTAAAGGACAGTACTCCACCATTAAAGGACAGTACTCCACCATTAAAGGACATTACTCCATCACTAAAGGACAGTACTCCACCATTAAGGGACAGTACTCCATCATTAAAGGACAGTACTCCACCATTAAAGGACAGTACTCCATCATTAAAGGACAGTACTCCACCATTAAAGGACAGTACTCCACCATTAAAGGACATTACTCCATCACTAAAGGACAGTACTCCACCATTAAAAGACAGTACTCCACCATTAAAGGACAATACTCCATCATTAAAGGACAGTATTCCATCATTAAAGGACAGTACTCCATCATTAAGGGACAGTACTCCATCATTAAAGGACAGTACTCCACCATTAAAGGACAGTACTCCACCATTAAAGGACATTACTCCATCACTAAAGGACAGTACTCCACCATTAAAGGACAGTACTCCATCATTAAAGGACAGTACTCCATCATTAAGGGACAGTACTCCATCATTAAAGGACAGTACTCCACCATTAAAGGACTGTACTCCATCATTAAAGGACAGTACTCCATCATTAAAGGACAGTACTCCATCATTAAAGGACAGTACTCCATCATTAAGGGACAGTACTCCATCATTAAAGGACAGTACTCCACCATTAAAGGACTGTACTCCATCATTAAAGGACAGTACTCCACCATTAAAAGACAGTACTCAATCATTAAAGGACAGTACTCCACCATTAAAGGACATTACTCCATCATTAAAGGACAGTACTCCATCATTAAAGGACAGTACTCCATCAAAAAGGGACAATACTCCATCATTAAGGGACAGTACTCCATCATTAAAGGACAGTACTCCACCATTAAAGGACAGTACTCCATCATTAAAGGACATTACTCCATCATTAAAGGACAGTACTCCACCATTAAAGGACAATACTCCATCATTAAAGGACAGTACTCCATCATTAAAGGACATTATTCCATCATTAAAGTAAGGTACTCCACCATTAAAGGACAGTACTCCACCATTAAAGGACAGTACTCCATCAATAAAGGACAGTACTCCACCATTAAAGGACATTACTCCATCATTAAAGGACAGTACTCCACCATTAAAGGACAGTACTCCACCATTAAAGGACATTACTCCATCATTAAAGGACAGTACTCCATCACTAAAAGACAGTACTCCATCATTAAAGGACAGTACTCCACAATTAAAGGACTGTACTCTATCATTAAAGGACAGTACTCCGCCATTAAAGGACAGTACTCCATCATTAAAGGACATTACTCCATCATTAAAGGACATTGCTCCATCAATAAGGGACAGTACTCCATCATTAAAGGACAGTACTCCATCATTAAAGGACAGTACTCCATCACTAAAGGACAGTACTCCATCATTAAAGGACAGTACTCCACCATTAAAGGACAGTACTCCATCATTAAGGGACAGTACTCCACCATTAAAGGACAGTACTCCATCATTAAAGGACAGTACTCCATCATTAAAGGACAGTACTCCACCATTAAAGGACAGTACTCCATCACTAAAGGACAGTACTCCATCATTAAAGGACAGTACTCCACCATTAAAGGACTGTACTCCATCATTAATGGACAGTACTCCACCATTAAAGGACAGTACTCCACCATTAAAGACCAGTGCTCCATCATTAAGGGACAGTACTCCACCATTAAAGGACAGTACTCCATCATTAAAGGACAGTACTCCACCATTAAAGGACAGTACTCCACCATTAAAGGACAGTACTCCATCATTAAAGGACAGTACTCCATCATTAAAGGACAGTACTCCACCATTAAAGGACTGTACTCCATCATTAATGGACAGTACTCCACCATTAAAGGACAGTACTCCACCATTAAAGACCAGTGCTCCATCATTAAGGGACAGTACTCCACCATTAAAGGACAGTACTCCATCATTAAAGGACAGTACTCCACCATTAAAGGACAGTACTCCACCATTAAAGGACAGTACTCCATCATTAAAGGACAGTACTCCATCACTAAAGGACAGTACTCCATCATTAAAGGACAGTACCCCATCACTAAAGGACAGTACTCCATCACTAAAGGACAGTACTCCATCACTAAAGGACAGTACTCCATCACTAAAGGACTGTACTCCATCATTAAAGGACAGTATTCCATCATTAAAGGACAGTACTCCATCACTAAAGGACAGTACTCCATCATTAAAGGACAGTACTCCATCACTAAAGGACAGTACTCCATCATTAAAGGACAGTACTCCATCACTAAAGGACATTACTCCATCATTAAAGGTCAGTACTCCATCATTAAAGGACAGTACTCCATCATTAAAGGACAGTACCCCATCATTAAAGGACAGTACTCCACCATTAAAGGACAGTACTCCACCATTAAAGGACATTACTCCATCATTAAAGGACAGTGCTCCATCATTAAAGGACAGTACTCCACCATTAAAGGACATTACTCCATCATTAAAGGACAGTACTCCACCATTAAAGGACAGTACTCCATCATTAAAGGACAGTACTCCATCACTAAAGGACAGTACTCCATCACTAAAGGACAGTACTCCATCATTAAAGGACAGTACTCCATCACTAAAGGACAGTACTCAATCATTAAAGGACATTACTCCATCATTAAAGGACAGTACTCAAAGCATAAATGTACATTGTCCTTGGTTTGTCTCAGCAGACTTAACCGACCGAAGCTGGTAACCAGTACTAAGCAATATGTTCGATGTGCCTTGCTGGAGGACACTATATGCGTGTCGTGACTGAGTATAGAACCCGGAACACATCGCTTCCAAATTCGATGCCCTAACATTGGACCACGGACGCCACAGACTATATAATGTATCTGAGGTTTTGACGATTTAGTACATTATGTGCTGGAGTTCACATGACAGTTTGCCTATGAAATGTTGACAAAATATTAAGCAATTATATAACACAACCGCATATAGCACATGTATAGATTAATGTTCACACAACATATTGTCATACCAAATTCACGCTAGATACAGAGACATATGTCTCAAACCGGGTTTCAGACATAGGAAACTATTTTATCTTTTGAACATCGTTTCTGGCTTTTAACTGTAGTATATTGTACTTGACGTATGTAAAATACTTTAGAAAGATACTCCGTGCATATGAAGCAATACATTACTGTATGTAATAAACTAGGAAGTATGTCCCGGAAGTATCCTGATGATGCGTACGCATACATTATAATTAAAGGGCGCACAAGAAGCAATATCAACGCGGAATATGACAATATAGCGACAAATGTGGGGTTGAGTCTTGAGCAAACACAGATGCCAATGTCAGAGCTGCAGCAGTTTCTGTTTAGGATCTTCATTTTCAGTAAGGACATGTCTGTAAAGATATACATATAAAAGTAATCAATGTTGATACACAAGTATTTTTGGTGAGAAGCAACGGGAAGTGTACCCCGGTTGCAAATATACACTATAAAGCTAAAATACGGAATGACTAGCGAGTTAATAGTTTCCATCGAGGTATGAACTACACTGGGTGTGTTTAATGCGTGTGCATGTCGAAGATGATGTTGTGAAACATATCCATAAAGGGTATGGAAAACACAATTAAGTAATATTCATAATGTAATGTGCAGTTTTCAAAATAATGATTTGTAAATACAATAATTTGGTAATACAATTATTCTTGTGATGGCATTTCTGTTATTACGCGTGTACAAGGAAGTTTGTGATGGCTATGTTAAATTGGATACAAGCTAGCTCATAGCTAGCTATGTTAAATTGGATACAAGCTAGCTCATATCTAGCTATGTTAAATTGGATACAAGCTAGCTCATAGCTAGCTATGTTAAATCGGATACAAGCTAGCGCATAGCTAGCTATGTTAAATCGGATACAAGCTAGCGCATAGCTAGCTATGTTAAATCGGATACAAGCTAGTGCATAGCTAGCTATGTTAAATCGGATACAAGCTAGCGCATAGCTAGCTATGTTAAATCGGATACAAGCTAGCTCATAGCTAGCTATGTTAAATCGAATACAAGCTAGCTCATAGCTAGCTATGTTAAATCGGATACAAGCTAGCGAATAGCTAGCTATGTTAAATCGGATACAAGCTAGCGAATAGCTAGCTATGTTAAATCGGATACAAGCTAGCGCATAGCTAGCTATGCTAAATCGGATACAAGCTAGCGCATAGCTAGCTATGCTAAATCGGATACAAGCTAGTGCATAGCTAGCTATGTTAAATCGGATACAAGCTAGCGCATAGCTAGCTATGTTAAATCGGATACAAGCTAGTGCATAGCTAGCTATGTTAAATCGGATACAAGCTAGCGCATAGCTAGCTATGTTAAATCGGATACAAGCTAGCTCATAGCTAGCTATGTTAAATCGAATACAAGCTAGCTCATAGCTAGCTATGTGAAATCGGATACAAGCTAGCGAATAGCTAGCTATGTTAAATCGGATACAAGCTAGCGAATAGCTAGCTATGTTAAATCGGATACAAGCTAGCGCATAGCTAGCTATGCTAAATCGGATACAAGCTAGCTCATAGCTATCTATGTTAATTCGGATACAAGCTAGTGCATAGCTAGCTATGTTAAATCGGATACAAGCTAGTGCATAGCTAGCTATGTTAAATCGGATACAAGCTAGCGCATAGCTAGCTATGCTAAATCGGATACAAGCTAGTGCATAGCTAGCTATGTTAAATCGAATACAAGCTAGCTATGTTAAATCGAATACAAGCTAGCGAATAGCTAGCTATGTTAAATCGGATACAAGCTAGCGCATAGCTAGCTATGCTAAATCGGATACAAGCTAGATCATAGCTAGCTATGTTAATTCGGATACAGGCTAGCGCATAGCTAGCTATGTTAAATCGGATACAAGCTAGTGCATAGCTAGCTATGTTAAATCGGATACAAGCTAGCGCATAGCTAGCTATGCTAAATCGGATACAAGCTAGTGCATAGCTAGCTATATTAAATCGGATACAAGCTAGCTATGTTAAATCGGATACAAGCTAGCTCATAGCTAGCTATGTTAAATCGGATACAAGCTAGCGCATAGCTAGCTATGCTAAATCGGATACAAGCTAGCTCATAGCTAGCTATGTTAATTCGGATACAAGCTAGCGCATAGCTAGCTATGTTAAATCGGATACAAGCTAGCGCATAGCTAGCTATGTTAAATCGGATACAAGCTAGCGCATAGCTAGCTATGTTAAATCGGATACAAGCTAGCGCATAGCTAGCTATTTAAATCGGATACAAGCTAGCTATGTTAAATCGGATACAAGCTAGCGCATAGCTAGCTATGTTAAATCGGATACAAGCTAGCTCATAGCTAGCTATGTTAAATCGAATACAACCTAGCTCATAGCTAGCTATGTTAAATCGAATACAAGCTAGTGCATAGCTAGCTATGTTAAATCGGATACAAGCTAGCGCATAGCTAGCTATGTTAAATCGAATACAAGCTAGCGCATAGCTAGCTATGCTAAATCGGATACAAGCTAGTGCATAGCTAGCTATGTTAAATCGGATACAAGCTAGCGCATAGCTAGCTATGTTAAATCGGATACAAGCTAGCGAATAGCTAGCTATGTTAAATCGGATACAAGCTAGCGCATAGCTAGCTATGTTAATTCGGATACAAACTAGCTCATAGCTAGCTATGTTAAATCGAATACAAGCTAGCGAATAGCTAGCTATGTTAAATCGAATACAAGCTAGCGAATAGCTAGCTATGTTAAATCGGATATAAGCTAGCGAATAGCTAGCTATGTTAAATCGGATACAAGCTAGCGAATAGCTAGCTATGTTATATCGGATACAAGCTAGTGCATAGCTAGCTATGTTAAATCGGATACAATCTAGCTCATAGCTAGCTATGCTAAATCGGGTACAAGCTAGCGCATAGCTCGCTATGTTAAATCGAATACAAGCTATCTCATAGCTAATAAATTGAATTAACAACAGCTAACTTTGACATTCATTTAAACAGGCAATAAACGGATTACGTCTTTGAAATTCATAAACGCGATTTAGCTTACTTAAAATATAAGCCTACACATAGTACAATACATACTGAATATGAGATTATTGTATAAATTTAAAGTACTTGTCAGCTTACTGTTTAAGCTGCTTTATTGAGATTTGAGACAACGCGCTTAAAGCGGAATTACATCACAAAAAGCAAATACGGTGCAGTTTAACGTATACATGCATTGCTACTACAAATTATTTCGAATACATTCGAACACTAACATTAAATCAATAAACATTGTGTCTATCAACTTTCAAAAGTGAAAGTAGAATTTCAAATAACGGTCATATCCATGATCCTGAATTGCCGTTTGTTTGTCATCGGAGTCAATACTAAACGCGAGATAATGTCGTTTAGAGATCATTTAATTAAGATTAGTCTACAAATAAATATGCACAGGCACAAATGTCAGATATAACGGTAAATATGTACCATAAAGCATGTCATTCAGGATGCACGAGTTGATTTACGTACGCATGGGTATCGACCCTATTTACATTATTTTGTTATGTCAACAAACCGCGTATACGACTTTTGTTTATTAGTTGAAATACTCAGTTGTTGAGGCAAATATTTAGAAACAAATTATACCATATAATAGGAAAATACATTCTGTAGACATTTGCATTTTCACTGATATAGTGTCGCTTTAAGCTGACCATAATGCCCACATAATAGCCAAATTCTAAAACTCGTTTCATAAAATATGGAATCATCACGAGCGTATGATCATATACGTATAAACTATTCACAGCAAAGACACTTTGTTTTATCGAGTTGCATAAAGTTGTATACCTTTGCTTTCCCTAAAAGACTTGTTCCAAGCGAATATGACGATAACGATTACGGGTAAATATATGAAGCCATACTCTGCAAGCAGACGAGATTTTTCCGCAAAGATGTCCTTCTGGCATATAGACCAGAACACTTCCAGATGTGACTCGTTTGTACTTCCCACTGTTAGAAATGTATCTTGATAAAGTGCCGGTGGATCCAAGTCCGACAATCTTGCAACACCGAAAAGTCCAGTGACAATACTACCAATTGATACAGTCCAAACAACGCAGACCAATGACGAAGTAGTAACATTTTGTTTAATAATATTGTGCACTATGGCCGCTAAGATGACCGCATTCGCCAATGTAGCCGGTAGATAGTAGTCCATGCATTGTTGGTTACCACCTCGAGGAATCTCGTGCGATGCGGAGTTCTCCGAGATTTGCAGCAGATACACACACGCTAACATGTGACAGAAACCAGTCAAGATCAGAAGCAAGATCAATGACGAATTACGGCAGAAACGTGCACGACAATAGAGCACGTGACAGATACTGACCAATCCTGCGACTAGTGCCGTAAATAGCATGCCACACTGAAACAGTTTAAAAACGAACATGGTGTCGCGCATAGTAGTCACACTTTCCTCTTGCGTATAATCCGTTTTTGTTTTATTGCTGCATGGTACCTGCAAATACAGTAGTTATTGTTATTGGAAATGTCTTGTGGCGTGTGTCTGTATATAATCGGGACGTTTTCATAATGATCCGTATCCGTGGTCGAGTGGCTACGGTCTCTGACTTGTAATACCACTGTAACCTATCATCATTGAAGGTCATGGGTTCGAGCCACTCTCAGACCGTGTCTCTTTATATGAAAAAAGTTGGCAGTTTCTTACGGAGGTTGGTGCACCAAGTATTGGGTAACCACTGGAGCCTGCCCAGGACAGGTGTTGTTAGGTTTACTACCCGTCGCTCAAATGACATTAAAATGACATAATTATGTTTTAAATAATACTACTACAAGCATCAACATAATTATGTTTGAATAGTACTACTACAAGCATCAACATAATTATGTTTTAAATAATACTACTACAAATGTCAACATAATTATGTTTTAAATAGTACTACTACAAGCATCAACATAATTATGTTTTAAATAGTACTACTACAAGCATCAACATAATTATGTTTTAAATAGTACTACTACAAGCATCAACATAATTATGTTTTAAATAGTACTACTACAAGCATCAACATAATTATGTTTTAAATAGTACTACTACACGTGGCAACATACTTATGTGACTTGTGTGTTTCTCTTACGAAAACTAAAAACTGTTTGATAAAGATGGTTTGTTTTATTACCACCCTTGATTATTGTCACAATGACGCCTTTCTTCAGTTCGTTGGGGATATAACCCGTCCTTAACATGGAAATAGCGTCAACTAGTCGTCGCCTTAATCTTATAGTGCGATATCTACAATTATGTTATATTTATGTTATATTTCGGGTTTTACGCCTGCATCAGCACCATTTTGGGCTATATCGCCGGCGGGCAGTTTACCTAACAACACCTTTCCTGGGCAGGCTCCAGCGGTTAACCAGTACTTGGGTGCACCAACCTCCGTAAGAAACTTATGTTATATTTCGGGTTTTACGCCTGCATCAGCACCATTTTGGGCTATATCGCCGGCCGGCAATTTACTTAACACCTTTCCTGGGCAGGCTCCAGCGGTTAACCAGTACTTGGGTGCACCAACCTCCGTAAGAAACTGCCAACTTTTTCATATAAATGAGACACGGCATGAGCGGGGTCCGAATCCGTAAGAACTGCCAACTTTTTCATATAAATGAGACATGACCTGAGCGAGGCTCGAACTCGTGACCATCAGTGATGAGTTACAGTGGTATACAAGTCAGCGACCTTAACCACTCGACCACGGAGGCGGACACATCCATTTGTACATTTAAGATATTTCATTTTCCCACAAAACTAAAGTGACACTACAAAGCAGGGTTTGGAACATTATTTCCAAAACTACTCATCCTGTAGGACTAGTGATCTGCAAATTCTACTCATCTTTAAGGAAAAACCTACTCCTGTAGGACTAGTGATCTGCAAATTCTACTCATCCTTATGGAGAACCTCATCCTGTAGGACTAGTGATCTGCAAATTCTACTCATCTTTAAGGAAAAACCTACTCCTGTAGGACTAGTGATCTGCAAATTCTACTCATCCTTATGGAGAACCTCTGTCCTGCACATCATGTGGTCTAATTATTGTTCAAATTGTTATCCAACTACATGACAGCTGCTTCGTGTTTGTCATACAAACACAATGTGATAAATTAAATTCAGACACAGAGTTCTTTCATTAAAGCGACATTACATCGCAAAAAGCAAATAAAATGCATTCTGTCGCGTATAAATGCATTGCTACTACAAATTCTTCCAAAAATACATTCAAACACTAACATTGAATCAATAAACAGTGTCTTTGTGGATTGAAAGTATGATTTCATAGTTTGTTTGTCATCGGAGTCCGGAGTCAATACTAAACGTGAGATAATGTCGCTTAGAGATAATTTAACTAAGAATAGTTTACAGATAAATAGGCACATATGTGAGAAATAACGGTAAATCTGTACCATAAATCGTGTTATTCACGCTACAATAGTTGTATTACGCATGAATGTTAACATTATTTTGTTATGTCAACAAACCGCGTATACGACGTTTGTTTATTAGTTGAAATACTCAGTATTTGAGGCAAATATTTGGACAAAAATTATACAATATAATAGGAAAATACTTCTGCACAAATTTGTGTTTTCACTGATGTAGTGCCATTTTAATCGTTCTTTGTTTTATAATACGCATATTTACCCATTTTTATTACATCTGCTTTTCATTTGCCATTTCTTTTTGCTCGGAATCGCAGCCCCCCGGTCAAAGAAATGTCCGACATTGTGCAGACAAATCTCTCCCATATAAATACCCGAAGTGCCGAAATTATTAATTTTAAAATGAGCAAGAGCACAATTTCATTCGGTGTATGTTTCATACCCTAATGTGTATCAGATTTATGGACAGAAACATATATGACGCGAAACAATGTTGCGATGCTTTTTGCGATGTAATGTCACTTTAAGACTGCTGCTTCCAACTGTTTGTTATGCAAAACAAATGGGGTTCCCCCCTTTTTTTGGGACAGGATAAAACAAAAAAAGTTTGTTATACAACAAAAGACAACACTAAAAAGTGCTGTCCCCACTGCATGACACAGAACAAACAACAGCAAAACAGGGCAACCAATCGCCGCGATACCTTTGATAAAGTGACCACAAATTCATTATTAGTCATTTGATGTTTTGATGGCTATTGCAAAACACAAAAGGTATCCGCACATAATCAGGTAGGACCCCCCCCCAACAAAAATCCATGTAGGCCAAAATACCTCCCATATAAATACCCATGAAGGACATAATCCCCCCCATTCAGATTCAAGGTAGGACACAATCTCTCCCATATAAATACCCATGAAGGACATAATCCCCCCCATTCAGATTCAAGGTAGGACAAAATCTCTCCCATATAAATACCCATGAATGACACAATCCCCCCATTCAGATTCAAGGTAGGACAAAATCTCTCCCATATAAATACCCATGAAGGACATAATCCCCCCTCATTCAGATTCAAGGTAGGACAAAATCTCTCCCATATAAATACCCATGAAGGACACAATCCCCCAATCAGATTCAAGGTAGGACAAAATCCCTCCCATATAAATACCCATGAAGGACATAATCCCCCCTCATTCAGATTCAAGGTAGGACAAAATCTCTCCCATATAAATACCCATAAAGGACACAATCCCCCAATCAGATTCAAGGTACGACAAAATCTCTCCCATATAAATACCCCTGAAGGACACAATCCCCCCTCATTCAGATTCAAGGTAGGACAAAATCTCTCCCATATAAATACCCATGAACGACACAATCCCCCATTCAGATTCAAGGTAGGACAAAATCTCTCCCATATAAATACCCATGAAGGACATAACCCCCCATTCAGATTCAAGGTAGGACAAAATCTCTCCCATATAAATACCCATGAAGGACACAATCCCCCCTCATTCAGATTCAAGGTAGAACAAAATCTCTTCCATATAAATACCCATGAAGGACATAATCCCCCCTCATTCAGAGTCAAGGTAGGACAAAATCTCTCCCATATAAATACCTCTGAAGGACATAATCCCCCCTCATTCAGATTCAAGGTAGGACAAAATCTCTCCCATATAAATACCCATGAAGGACACAATCCCCCAATCAGATTCAAGGTAGACCAAAATCTCTCCCATATAAATACCCACGAAGGACACAATCCCCCAATCAGATTCAAGGTAGGACAAAATCTCTCCCATATAAATACCTCTGAAGGACATAATCCACCCCCCAATCAGATTCAAGGTCATAAGTCGAACAAATTGGACAGAATGTACAAACAACATAGATCCAGATCTGCTGCGGCATCTGATCAGGATCTATGTTGTTTGCTATTCAGACAATGTGTTAGCTCCACTATACAAATAGAATAGCAAACAGCATAGAGCATGATCACGTGTTGTACCGTCTGATCTGGCTGTACTCTGTTTGCAAAAGCGTCTTTTGTCGTGATATGGCAGGTTACGGGTTAGTGGTATTATGTTGGGATGGGGACTAAACTCGAGACCCCTTAATTTGCCATCCAAATCTGTTTAACCATTGGGCCACTGATTCCCTATGAATACCATTACTTACAATTGATGGATATTTTAAGTATTTGTGGAAATTCCAATATTATTATTAGATTGTTTCTAATTTAAGGAACATGTGGGTATTTTGTGTACTAAAAATAGAATTAAGAGTGAAACATACAGTGGATCCCAACTCTGGAACAGAGAGGATATCAATGCAGGAATAAGAGGTAAACATATTGAGTTATTCAATTTATATTTTATGTTTAATAACTTTGAGAAATAAACGTTTGAGTATACTATTAATTCACACGAACATTCATCTTTCATCTAACATTGACAAAATCAGGGTTCCCTCTGTATGAATTGTTGTCAGATTATCACAAGGTCATTGAGAGCCCCTAGGCCTGGGTACTACATCCACAGTGAAGATGCTTATCACAAGGTCATTGAGAGTCCCTAGGCTTGGTGACTACATCCTCAGTGAAGAAGCTTATCACAAGGTCATTGAGAGTCCCTAGGCCTGGTGACTACACCCTCAGTGAAGAAGCTTATCACAAGGTCATTGAGAGCCACTAGGCCTGGGTACTACATCCTCAGTGAAGGAGCTTATCACAAGGTCATTGAGAGCTCCTAGGCCTGGGTACTACATCCTCAGTGAAGGAGCTTATCACAAGGTCATTGAGAGTCCCTAGGCCTGGTGACTACATCCTCAGTGAAGAAGCTTATCACAAGGTCATTGAGAGCTCCTAGGCCTGGGTACTACATCCACAGTGAAGGAGCTTATCACAAGGTCATTGAGAGCCCCTAGGCTTGGTGACTACATCCTCAGTGAAGAAGCTTATCACAAGGTCATTGAGAGCCCCTAGGCTTGGTGACTACACCCTCGGTGAAGAAGCTTATCACAAGGTCATTGAGAGTCCCTAGGCTTGGGTACTACATCCTCGGTGAAGAAGCTTATCACAAGGTCATTGAGAGCCCCTAGGCTTGGTGACTACATCCTCAGTGAAGAAGCTTATCACAAGGTCATTAAGAGCACCTAGGCGATATCTACAAATTTTCCATTCCGAGATAATTGATGTCAAATATTCAAAGTCAAATATTTCTGTATTTGTTGATCTTTTGTAAACATTTTTTACACACATTGAAAGGTTTAACAATGTTCGCTTATATTCCAGTATGACTAAGTATTTCATACCAGGATTGTTTAACAATTTAACATTTAAATTTGGAGATAGCTCAAAACTGAAAAAATAAATCAGATTTTTTTAATGTTATAATGCGTTCTGGTACATAGCGCAGTATAAGACAAAATAATTGACAGTCTTAAATATATTTAACGAACATTATACCTATCTCCACACTGTATGTGCACAATTATGATCTGCGTTCAGTCCATCCTATTACATATACCCGAATGGTTAGAGGTACGACCTACCATAGGAATGTGAGTTTGAAGCCTACCATTAGTACCATGTTTTTCTTTGAACAAGAAGTTTATCCACATTTGTGTATATGGTATTCCCAGGATGCAAGACTGGAACATTGTGCTATAAGATAATCATAATTGAGTCTGAATTAATTAAATATACTAATACTGCTGTTACAATCTCCGCATAGATTGATCAGGAATTTGTTTAAAGTCAATTGCCTTCCACTGATACAAGTTGGAAATATTGGAGCACCATAACCAGGTAATTATGACTGGAAATCAGTGATTGATTCTCGAGTGTAAGCGCAAACAATGGGACACCATTCCCAAAGATGAAAAGTGAGGCTCGATTGTGAGGTTCGATTCTCGACGCAATCCTCTGATGCAGGTAGGAAGGATAATCTGTCGTTTGAAATGTGACAATAACTGTTTTAACCCAGGTAGTATATTTCCAATATTGTCGTGCATAGTCACCATGCACAATATCCAGTCTAGCACTTGTACAAATATTCCATTATTAAATTATGCTAATACATGTATATATACTAATTAATGTATGATAATTATAACAATATAAGTTGAAATATTTATTAACTGACCTTAAAACACAGAACAAACACTTAAACATCAATCTGTATAGCTTCACAGTAATAGAACAAATCCACAACAGTT
>CM026397.1:70559031-70590828 GCA_014843695.1 Archivesica marissinica
TGGACGTGACATGGATGTGGTTTGGTCGTGACATGGATGTGGTTTGGACGTGACATGGACGTGACATGGATGTGGTTTGGACGTGACATGGATGTGGTTTGGTCGTGACATGGATGTGGTTTGGACGTGACATGGATGTGGTTTGGTCGTGACATGAATGTGGTTTGGACGTGACATGGATGTGGTTTGGACGTGACATGGATGTGGTTTGGTCGTGACATGAATGTGGTTTGGACGTGACATGGATGTGGTTTGGACGTGACATGGATGTGGTTTGGTCGTGACATGGATGTGGTTTGGTCGTGATATGGATGTGGTTTGGACGTGACATGGACGTGACATGGATGTGGTTTGGACGTGACATGGATGTGGTTTGGACGTGACATGGATGTGGTTTGGACGTGACATGGATGTGGTTTGGTCGTGACATGGATGTGGTTTGGACGTGACATGGATGTGGTTTGGTCGTGACATGAATGTGGTTTGGACGTGACATGGATGTGGTTTGGACGTGACATGGATGTGGTTTGGTCGTGACATGAATGTGGTTTGGACGTGACATGGATGTGGTTTGGACGTGACATGGATGTGGTTTGGTCGTGACATGGATGTGGTTTGGACGTGACATGGACGTGACATGGATGTGGTTTGGACGTGACATGGATGTGGTTTGGTCGTGACATGGATGTGGTTTGGACGTGACATGGATGTGGTTTGGTCGTGACATGGACGTGGTTTGGACGTGACATGGACGTGGTTTGGTCATGACACGGATGTGGTTTGGACGTGGTTTGGACGTGACATGGATGTGGTTTGGTCGTGACATGGATGTGGTTTGGACGTGACATGGATGTGGTTTGGTCATGACATGGATGTGGTTTGGATGTGACATGGATGTGGTTTGGTCGTGACATGGATGTGGTTTGGATGTGACATGGACGTGGTTTGGTCGTGACATGGATGTGGTTTGGTCGTGACACGGACGTGACATGGATGTGGTTTGGTCGTGACACGGACGTGACATGGATGTGGTTTGGACGTGACATGGATGTGGTTTGGACGGGACATGGATGTGGTTTGGACGTGGTTTGGTCGTGACATGGACGTGGTTTGGTCGTGGTTTGGATGTGACATGGACGTGGTTTGGTCGTGACATGGATGTGGTTTGGATGTGACATGGACGTGGTTTGGTCGTGACATGGATGTGGTTTGGTCGTGACACGGACGTGACATGGATGTGGTTTGGTCGTGACACGGACGTGACATGGATGTGGTTTGGACGGGACATGGATGTGGTTTGGACGTGGTTTGGTCGTGACATGGACGTGGTTTGGTCGTGGTTTGGATGTGACATGGATGTGGTTTGGATGTGACATGGACATGACATGGATGTGGTTTGGACGTGGTTTGGATGTGACATGGATGTGGTTTGGACGTGGTTTGGTCGTGACATGGATGTGGTTTGGACGTGGTTTGGTCGTGACATGGATGTGGTTTGGTCGTGACATGGATGTGGTTTGGACGTGACATGGACATGACATGGATGTGGTTTGGACGTGACATGGATGTGGTTTGGACGTGGTTTGGACGTGACATGGACGTGACATGGATGTGGTTTGGACGTGACATGGATGTGGTTTGGTCGTGACATGGATGTGGTTTGGACGTGACATGGACGTGACATGGATGTGGTTTGGACGTGACATGGATGTGGTTTGGTCGTGACATGAATGTGGTTTGGACGTGACATGGATGTGGTTTGGACGTGACATGGATGTGGTTTGGTCGTGACATGGATGTGGTTTGGACGTGACATGGACGTGACATGGATGTGGTTTGGACGTGACATGGATGTGGTTTGGTCGTGACATGGATGTGGTTTGGACGTGACATGGATGTGGTTTGGTCGTGACATGAATGTGGTTTGGACGTGACATGGATGTGGTTTGGACGTGACATGGATGTGGTTTGGTCGTGACATGAATGTGGTTTGGACGTGACATGGATGTGGTTTGGACGTGACATGGATGTGGTTTGGTCGTGACATGGATGTGGTTTGGTCGTGATATGGATGTGGTTTGGACGTGACATGGACGTGACATGGATGTGGTTTGGACGTGACATGGATGTGGTTTGGACGTGACATGGATGTGGTTTGGACGTGACATGGATGTGGTTTGGACGTGACATGGATGTGGTTTGGTCGTGACATGGATGTGGTTTGGACGTGACATGGATGTGGTTTGGTCGTGACATGAATGTGGTTTGGACGTGACATGGATGTGGTTTGGACGTGACATGGACGTGACATGGATGTGGTTTGGACGTGACATGGATGTGGTTTGGTCGTGACATGAATGTGGTTTGGACGTGACATGGATGTGGTTTGGACGTGACATGGATGTGGTTTGGTCGTGACATGGATGTGGTTTGGACGTGACATGGACGTGACATGGATGTGGTTTGGTCGTGACATGGATGTGGTTTGGACGTGACATGGACGTGACATGGATGTGGTTTGGACGTGACATGGATGTGGTTTGGTCGTGACATGGATGTGGTTTGGACGTGACATGGATGTGGTTTGGTCGTGACATGAATGTGGTTTGGACGTGACATGGATGTGGTTTGGACGTGACATGGATGTGGTTTGGACGTGACATGGACGTGACATGGATGTGGTTTGGACGTGACATGGATGTGGTTTGGACGTGACATGGATGTGGTTTGGACGTGACATGGATGTGGTTTGGTCGTGACATGGATGTGGTTTGGACGTGACATGGACGTGACATGGATGTGGTTTGGTCGTGACATGGATGTGGTTTGGACGTGACATGGACGTGACATGGATGTGGTTTGGACGTGACATGGATGTGGTTTGGTCGTGACATGGATGTAGTTTGGACGTGACATGGATGTGGTTTGGTCGTGACATGAATGTGGTTTGGACGTGACATGGATGTGGTTTGGACGTGACATGGATGTGGTTTGGTCGTGACATGAATGTGGTTTGGACGTGACATGGATGTGGTTTGGACGTGACATGGATGTGGTTTGGTCGTGACATGGATGTGGTTTGGTCGTGATATGGATGTGGTTTGGACGTGACATGGACGTGACATGGATGTGGTTTGGACGTGACATGGATGTGGTTTGGACGTGACATGGATGTGGTTTGGACGTGACATGGATGTGGTTTGGTCGTGACATGGATGTGGTTTGGACGTGACATGGATGTGGTTTGGTCGTGACATGAATGTGGTTTGGACGTGACATGGATGTGGTTTGGACGTGACATGGATGTGGTTTGGTCGTGACATGAATGTGGTTTGGACGTGACATGGATGTGGTTTGGACGTGACATGGATGTGGTTTGGTCGTGACATGGATGTGGTTTGGACGTGACATGGACGTGACATGGATGTGGTTTGGACGTGACATGGATGTGGTTTGGTCCTGACATGGATGTGGTTTGGACGTGACATGGATGTGGTTTGGTCGTGACATGGACGTGGTTTGGACGTGACATGGACGTGGTTTGGTCATGACACGGATGTGGTTTGGACGTGGTTTGGACGTGACATGGATGTGGTTTGGTCGTGACATGGATGTGGTTTGGACGTGACATGGATGTGGTTTGGTCATGACATGGATGTGGTTTGGATGTGACATGGATGTGGTTTGGTCGTGACATGGATGTGGTTTGGATGTGACATGGACGTGGTTTGGTCGTGACATGGATGTGGTTTGGTCGTGACACGGACGTGACATGGATGTGGTTTGGTCGTGACACGGACGTGACATGGATGTGGTTTGGACGTGACATGGATGTGGTTAGGACGGGACATGGATGTGGTTTGGACGTGGTTTGGTCGTGACATGGACGTGGTTTGGTCGTGGTTTGGATGTGACATGGACGTGGTTTGGTCGTGACATGGATGTGGTTTGGAAGTGACATGGACGTGGTTTGGTCGTGACATGGATGTGGTTTGGTCGTGACACGGACGTGACATGGATGTGGTTTGGTCGTGACACGGACGTGACATGGATGTGGTTTGGACGGGACATGGATGTGGTTTGGACGTGGTTTGGTCGTGACATGGACGTGGTTTGGTCGTGGTTTGGATGTGACATGGATGTGGTTTGGATGTGACATGGACATGACATGGATGTGGTTTGGACGTGGTTTGGATGTGACATGGATGTGGTTTGGACGTGGTTTGGTCGTGACATGGATGTGGTTTGGACGTGGTTTGGTCGTGACATGGATGTGGTTTGGTCGTGACATGGATGTGGTTTGGACGTGACATGGACATGACATGGATGTGGTTTGGACGTGACATGGATGTGGTTTGGACGTGGTTTGGACGTGACATGGACGTGACATGGATGTGGTTTGGACGTGACATGGATGTGGTTTGGACTTGACATGGATGTGGTTTGGTCGTGACATGGATGTGGTTTGGACGTGATATGGATGTGGTTTGGACGTGACATGGATGTGGTTTGGACGTGACATGGATGTGGTTTGGTCGTGACATGGATGTGGTTTGGACATGACATGGATGTGGTTTGGACGTGACATGGTTTGGTCGTGACGTGGTTTGGTCGTGACATGGACGTGGTTTGGTCGTGACATGGACGTGGTTTGGTCGTGACATGGACGTGGTTTGGTCGTGACATGGACGTGGTTTGGTCGTGACATGGACGTGGTTTGAACTTTCACAAGTTGACTCAATTTAAGGTGCATGATTGTGATCACCGTTCATCTGGCGACCGTCCGTCCGTCCATCAACAGTTGGGCTCTAGGAAGATAGTTTTGGACATGATTTGGTCTCAAGTTACTTCCCAAGTTTCTTTTTCGATATCTAGTTATATGTAGGGAAAATAACTAAACCAGGTGAGACTTGAGATAAACCTTGTGATCTATGTGGTATGTCATTATCCCAATTAACTGAACACACCTGTACATAACTGGTAAACACTAAAGTTTCATTATATGAAAAGATATCATCATGAGGTCTGCTAACCCCCTTTCTCCCCCCCATTTCGCACTTTTTGAGTTCTATAACACTTTGTATAGACTAAACAAATCCTTAGTCAGAGTGTCTGATTAGGAGTCCAAAATGGTGTTGTTTGGCAATGGTTAAACTGGTCCTGTGTTTGAACCGGTCATGTGGTTGGCAACGGTTAAACTTGTCCTGTGTATGAACCGGTCATGTGTTTGGCAACGGTTAAACTGGTCCTGTGTTTGAACTGGTCATGTGGTTGGCATCGGTTAAACTTGTCCTGTGTTTGAACCGGTCATGTGGTTGGCATCGGTTAAACTTGTCCTGTGTTTGGCAATTGTTGAACCGGTCGTGTATTTCTGGTATTTGGTTGGAATTAAAGATAAAGGTTTATTTGTTCATATTTCTGATTATTTGTTTTGTCGTCTTGTTTGATTGTTTATATAACTGATTAACCAGGGTATTCCCCCCCCCCCATCGTTAGTAATGGTCTATACAAGTCATTACATCTAAACATTTGTTTGAAATCAAGCGGCTTTTCCACACACAAATTTTGACTTTACTTTAGGATCTTGCATTTCCCTCTTGACATATTTTGACCACCCCCATCCTCATTTGTAAGGGATAGCTAGAGTGAGTGTCTCCTTTCTATGAAGAAGCCCTGGATTGACAGTAATTGAATGGATTGAACGTTTCAGCAAGCAGAGATCAAACAGCAATCCATGGCTACGAAGATGGTGCCGAAGGAATGTGATGGTGGGGAGCAGGGGATGTGGTCAACAATGAAATCTTACTTCACTCTTCAAGATGACAAATGTTACGAGTACTACGAGCATTTGATGATTGATCCAGTCATCAAGGTTCCTCCTACCAAGGTTTGGAAATTTAATTCTACTGTTGAAAGTTTAATGTCTAATTATTCATGTACAGTCAAACCTGTGTTAAGCAGCCAGCCAAGGGAATCACAGAGAGTGTCTGCTTAGCACAGGTTGCTGCTTAATAGAGGTCAAATGTATAGTGCACTATCCTCCAAAAATCTAAAATGACTTAATCTCTTCAGGAGGCGTCGCTCATATGGGCAACCGGTAGCGACAATAAATAAACCAAATAAAGTAAAACAACAATTTGGGAATCTTGCAACTGGCTGCTTAATAGAGGTGGCCACTAACACAGGTTTGACTGTAGTTAGAATGTGTTGCACACTGAAATATTCTAAAGCAGGTATGCTCAGAAATCATGATGAATTCCATTTTACTATTTGTAAATTATCTTCCTTTATTGATATTTATTTATAAAGCCATCAATAACATTGTAAATGGTAGTTTACTATAGTTATTACTTGGATACAGAAGTACATGGACATTAGTATTTTTTATCGGACTGCGAATCCAAGGATTGCAGGTTCGATCCCCCAGTCTGACCCTATTAATATTATCAGTTGGGACTTTAAGCTGGTGTCTCTTGTCGATTCTTTACACCATGCATGTAAAAGAACCAGAGGAGACTCTGGAATGGGTCTCTGTCTGTATCATTGCACTATCCTCCGAAAATGTAAAATGACTAATCTCTTCAGGAGGCGTCGCTCATATGGGCTACGATAAATTAACGTAGAACACTCATGGATGACAATTGTTGTTTGTAACCGAGTCTGCCTCCGTGGCCGAGTGGTTAATGTCGCTGACATGTATACCACTGTAATGTATCATCACTGATGGTCACTGGTTTGAGCCTCTGGTTCGAGCCCTGCTCAGGCTGTGTCTCATTTATATGAAAACGTTGGTAGTTTCTTATGGGGGTTGGTGTACAAAGTACTGGTTAACCGCTGTAGCCTGCCCAGGAAAGGTGTTGTTAGGTAAACTGCCCGCCGGCGATATAGCCCACAATGGTGCTAATGCAGGCGTAAAACACGAACAAACAAACTGATAACTTTGGAAATATGTCGTTGAATTTCATTAGATTCAATTCTAATGAACTTCCATGACATATATGATGTTAATTTCACTGCTTGCATGCAAAATTTTAATAGTCTACAAATAATGCTATTTCAGGCGATTGCTGTTACGTTTGTGAGGTTTTTTGTTGCTCCGTTGAAGGATATTGGGAGTGCTATCAGCGAGTTTATACGTGCTCTCCTTATTGACCTTCCATTGACCTTGTACCCGGTTGCCATAGGGATGGTGGGAATGTTTCTATTTATCTTCCTATTTATGTGGTTTGGATACAGCATACGTCTGCCATTCTTCCTCTCTATCGAGCGTAGCCCGCAGCTATCTGTGGCAGATAGTCAGCTACAGCAGGCTATAAAGGACACTAGTCGACAAACCTTATCTCAGGTATGTATAGTAAGTAAATAAGTGCTTGTTTATAATAGTATCACCCTATTGAAGTGCCAGCCATTTCTAACATATGAGACGCCTCTTATGAACATCAGTACTTCCGAAATCATATTCTTGCAGGCTGTCGAGACGCCAGACCAATAGGTAACCGGTAACCATTATTAAACTAGCTGGGGGGTTCACCAACTGGCCATATCAGAATGAACCCCAGACATGGTTCGAACCTTTAACCTCCAGCTCAGTAGGCAGATGCCTTAATCACTAGACCACAGGTATGTGTATGTACAGTGAGTGCACAGGGATCTACACTTTTCAAAAGTGGGGCGTTTAATAGAGATACTACATTTCCTTTATGGTCAAATTATATTTAGAAAATGGTAAATTTACAGAAACTAAATTGATGGGAAAAGGAACATTTTAAGTTGGAAAACAAGCTTTTAAGTTGGAAAACAAGCATTTTAAGTTGGAAAACAAGCATTTTAAACAAGCATTTTAAGTTGGAAAACAAGCTTTTAAGTTGGAAAACAAGCATTTTAAGTTGGAAAACAGACACTTATAAAAAACGTATACACAGAGATACAATATCTCCGGGAAAATATATATGCAATTGCAAAGTGTAATCATTGGTTGTTTGAATTAAGGTCACGGGTTCGAGCCCCGCTCAGACCGTGTCTCATTTATATGAAAAAGTTGGCAGTTTCTTACAAGGTTGGTGCATTCAAGTGCTGGTTAACCGCTGGAGCCTGCCCAGGAAAGGTGTTCTTAAGTAAACTGTCCGCCGGCGATATAGCCCGAAATGGTGCTGAGGCAGGCGTAAAACCCGAAATATAAATAAATAAATATAAAATTGTTTGAATTAAAAATGGACTTTGCTTGGGGATATATTTCATTTTGAAATTGCAATGGATTATATAACAATCCCCATCCACTGTAAAATGTCAGAGACAGCTTCGTCTGGGATGTGTATGACATCAACGTTAGGTCTCTTACCGGTATTAAGTTGTAGTTGCACACGGTCGATGTAAGATCTGGTACCAATCGGTTATGGGACCTAGTGATATGCACACAAAGTCATATGATCTGCAGGGATTATTCTAGAGGGCGATGTGGGCGAAATTGTCGCTCTAGGGACCCTGACTTCGCCCTCTGGGGGCCCCACTTCCCCCTAATAAAATGAAAATATTTTATGGTTTTTACGATTTTCAAACAAAATTTTGTCTAGTAAGATACACTGGCCCATTATAAAGCACTCCTTCTATTTAATTGTTGTATTTAATGGTTGTACTGTACATTTTAACCCTATTTTGCAGAAGTATATTAAAGAACACCATTTAAGGAAGTGATCACGCACTTTCTCACTTCTCCAAAAAATTCTGACCTAGAATGAACCCTGATCTGAGACATATCACACTACAATGGGATGGTGAAATCTTAAATTGGTGCACTAGAACCTTGCCCGGTATTGGTCCGTGATACGGACACGAATGTGACTAAGTGAGGTTGCTTTCTTCCTTTCAGCTTGAAACATTGCAAGCTCAACTTGAGTCTACCGAAATTTTGATATCAGAAAAGTTACAACATATGGACAAAAAACAGCAGATAGCTCTAGAGTACACCATGTCATCTGAGCCAGCAAGTATGACTGGCTCTCCCAGCATCTCAAGGTCAACGGTTACAGAATCAATCACCATTCCAAGGTCGGAGTGCAGCAGAAAGTCAGAGGTCAATGTCATGTCTGCACCAGTCGTCTGTAGCAAGGCCATCATGTGATAGTGTTAGTTCCCGGCATGTTTTAGACTTGGAGAGAGGGGAACCTGATCCTAATGTTACTAAAAATACCATGTTTGATGGTGCTAAAAATAGAAATGATGACATTGCTGAAAATGGAACGAAATATGAAAACTACAGCGATGATGGTTATAAAGATGATCTAGTAACAGATTGCATAAAACATAATATTGATACATTGAAAGTTGGTGGGACAGATAGGGAATGACACATATTTATCTCCTGGATCTCCGATAGTTTCCTTGAGATTTGAAAAATCACCAGATCTCGCCAAATCATGCAACTTTTGGCAAAGATCAAAAATGCATATTGTTTTTCTAGCTCAAACATCTCGTTTTGTGTTTAGTATCAAATTGTACAATGCAGCAGCCATCGATATTGTGTTTAGTATCAAATTGTACAATGCAGCAACCATCGATTTTGTGTTTAGTATCAAATTGTACAATGCAGCAACCATCGATATTGTGTTTAGTATCAAATTGTACAATGCAGCAACCATCGATTTTGTGTTTAGTATCAAATTGTACAATGCAGCAACCATCGATTTTGTGTTTAGTATCAAATTGTACAATGCAGCAGCCATCGATTTTGCGAACATAATGTGACATACTTGGAATGTTTATTACTTGAATCGGTTGTTTAGTTTAACTCTTTGCATGCTGGGATGAAATTGAAAGACATATTTGACTGTTATTTTCACTCGCTAGTATATGGATGGGTAATGATTTGTTTGCTTTTGGGTTTTGTACCAACAGCTTAGGTCATATGGCGACTCTCCAACTGTTACTGGTGGAGGAATACCGCAGGTGTCCCTCCGTATAGTATTTCAGGCATTGGCTGGCACCCAGGTAGAACCCACCCACCTTCCGCAAGGCAGCTGGATAACTTCCTCACAACCCCAGTGAGACTATCCAGCTGGCGTGCAGAAGGTTGGTGGTTCTACCCAGGTGCCCGTCTGTGATTAATTTACTGCTCAGAGGAGCACCCAGGGTCTTCTTCCACCAATAATAGCCGGAGTCGCCATATGACCTAAACTGTTGGTGCAACATAAGACCCGATAAACAAAGCACTTCATTACTTAGCGGAAACATACAATCTGCAGCTAGCGGAAACATACAATCTGCAGCTAGCGGAAACATACAATCTGCAGCTAGCGGAAACATACAATCTGCAGCTAAATATATTTTCCACATGGCTTGCTTCCTTAAAAATTCCAATGCTTAATTATTGCCAACAATATCTTAGCTGCTGAAAATTAGGTAATTATTATGTTACGTTACATTTCGGGATTTACGCCTGCATCAGCACCACTTTGGGCTATATCGCCGGCGGGCAGTTTTACCTAACACCTTTCCTGGGCAGGCTCTAGCGGTTAACCAGTATTTGGGTGCACCAACCTCCGTAAGAAACTGCCAACTTTTTCATATAAATGAGACACGGTCTGAGCGGGGCTCGAACCCGTGACCATCAGTGATGATGGGTTACAGTGGTATACAAGTCAGCGACCTTAACCACTCGACCACGGAGGCGGACTAGGTTTAAAGTCCCATCTGAAAGGTAATTTAATTTGTACGATTTGTTTTGGCATTAAATTAAATCAAACATGTTAGATTACATGGCGATACTCCAGCTATTTTTGGTGGAGGAAGACCCTGTGTGCCCCTCCGAGCAGTATTTGAGACACACACTATTTCATACAATCAGAATAAAAAACTGACAAGACAATAATCACAATTTCAAATAATCATCCATCTCCCGGAATACTGGGACTTTAAAAGAAAGACGACACCATTACTGACTATACTGCTATATTTCTTTCAAAAATCATAAAAAAACCTTCGACATTTTATAACGTAAATGGTAAAATAAGATAAAAAAGACCCTCATAAAGAAGCTAAAATGTAACTTGGCCTAAAACATACAAAAGGACCAAGTGGCCGGGGTTCGCTCACCAGAGCGATTTTCAGAAGCATTCGTCAACATATAGCTTATGGCCAAATGTGAGCATGATGTTTCAAATGTTAACTTGATTTACATGTAGCAACATAAATATTTGCCAGGAAATAGCTGATTTTATAAATGAACAAAGCTTACATGAAAATAATAACTTGTTTGCATAGCATATGTTTACGGATAATAGTCGATCACATACCTCACCTTCAGCCTTCCGGTGAGTAAACTACCTCACCTTCAGCCTTCCGGTGAGTAAACCGAGGATTATCAAATGAACACACATTGGATGGCTGCGGTGCTCCATTATTGGTGGTTCTACGTACGTGAAAGTAATATAATGTAACTGACTAACTGAATATGTAAGAAAGGGTTCCACATATGAAAATGGTGATCATAAGTGAAAATGACTGAGAAAGAGGGGCCAAATGAGCATAAATTCTCCTTTTTATTTTGGGTATTTCTTCTAACGCATAAGTAATATTGGTTGCTATGGAAACACATGTTATACTTTCTATAGCCTTTTTAATGGATGGTAATGATACATATACAATGTATTACAGGTGTGTCAGCCATAAATTTTACCCCACCTGCCTACCAATACATGTACAATAATGACAAAAAATACATGAAAACTTCTGCCGTTTTTAAATGTATTTTTCAGTTCCAACTCCTGTGGTTACATTGTATATACAGTCATGCCTGTGTGATTGGTCACTAATAGTAAGCCGCCACCTGTACTAAACAGGCAGCTTCCAGACTTCCTAACTGGAATTTGATTATTTATTTGACCTCTACAAAGCAACCACCTGTGCTAAGCACTGGCTGGCTGCTTAAGAAGACTGGTTCGACTGTACTGAGAAATGATGTACATATAAACAAACACAATGTAATAATACTTAATGTAGAAATCCACCATCACCGAGTGGTATATCGAGCTGGTGTTAAAACTTGCCATTCATAGATGATCATCAGGGCCATGAGTTTCCGGATAAATGATGATAGATGAGAAAGTTGTCAGTGACTTTTGATATTTGGGTATTGGTTCTTACCCAGGAAATGTGATTGGTGGTTCTCTCCACCACAGACCACTAATTATAATCAGAAACTGTTCCGCGTGCAGTAATGGAAGAAAAATGCAAACATCAGTTTCTGTAAAGGAAGGGAAAACCTTCCAGATGCATAATTGGATGAAAAGCAATCCCACTCCATCAGGGCGATGGATTCCATCAGCAATCCCACTCCATCAGGGCGATGGATTCCATCAGCAATCCCACTCCATCAGGGCGATGGATTACATCAGCAATCCCACTCCATCAGGGCGATGGATTACATCGGCAATCCCACTCCATCAGGGCAATGGATTACATCAGCAATCCCACTCCATCAGGGCAATGGATTACATCAGCAATCCCACTCCATCAGGGCAATGGATTACATCAGGCATCCCACTCCATCAGGGCAATGGATTACATCAGCAATCCCACTCCATCAGGGCGATGGATTCCTCCACCAGGGCGATGGATTACATCAGGAATCCCACTCCACCAGGGCGATGGATTCCATCAGCAATCCCACTCCATCAGGGCGATGGATTCCATCAGCAATCCCACTCCATCAGGGCGATGGATTACATCAGCAATCCCACTCCACCAGGGCGATGGATTACATCAGCAATCCCACTCCATCAGGGCAATGGATTACATCAGCAATCCCACTCCACCAGGGCGATGGATTCCATCAGCAATCCCACTCCATCAGGGCGATGGATTACATCAGCAATCCCACTCCACCAGGGCGATGGATTCCATCAGCAATCCCACTCCATCAGGGCGATGGATTCCATCAGCAATCCCACTCCATCAGGGCGATGGATTACATCAGCAATCCCACTCCATCAGGGCGATGGAATGGAATCCCACTCTATCAGGGCGATGGATTCCATCAGCAATGAGATCTCGAGAGCAAGTACGTAAACTAATGTTATAAGAACTTGTTACAATATCAAACTAAAAGAAGTTTGTATAAACTAAAAATAGCCATTTCATATCATAGTTGATAAATGCATGGAATGTGAGAATTCAAACTGTAGAAACAAAGTTTAAACATCCAAGGTGAATACACAAATCTTTGTTTGGAGCATAAAACACATGCATCATAAATGGAGAAATATCGTACATAACAACTGTATAGATACATCATATACACTAATATAGATACATGATATACATCAATATAGATACACCATATACACTAATATAGATACATGATATACATCAATATAGATACATCATATACACTAATATAGATACATCATATACACTAATATAGATACATGATATACACTAATATAGATACATGATATACACTAATATAGATACATGATATACACTAATATAGATACATCATATACACTAATATAGATACATGATATACATCAATATAGATACATCATATACACTAATATAGATACATCATATACATCAATATAGATACATCATATACACTAATATAGATACATCATATACACTAATATAGATACATCATATACATCAATATAGATACATCATATACACTAATATAGATACATGATATACACTAATATAGATACATGATATACACTAATATAGATACATCATATACACTAATATAGATACATGATATACATCAATATAGATACATCATATACACTAATATAGATACATGATATACATCAATATAGATACATGATATACACTAATATAGATACATGATATACACTAATATAGATACATGATATACATCAATATAGATACATCATATACACTAATATAGATACATGATATACATCAATATAGATACATGATATACACTAATATAGATACATGATATACACTAATATAGATACATGATATACATCAATATAGATACATGATATACATCAATATAGATACATGATATACATCAATATAGATACATCATATACACTAATATAGATACATGATATACATCAATATAGATACATCATATACACTAATATAGATACATGATATACATCAATATATATACATCAATATAGATACATCATATACATCGATATAGATACATCATATACATTGATATAGATACATCATATACATCGATATAGATACATCATATACATCGATATAGATACATCATATACATTGTTATAATGATATCCAAATTGTAACCTGTATCCGTGCGTTAACCTAATTAATGCCCTTTGTGGCTATCTAGTTAATGCACAGTTCTGGTATCTAGTTAATGCACAGTGTGGGTATCTAGTTAATGCACAGTTCTGGTATCTACTTAATGCACTGTGCATGTATCTAGCTAATGTACAGTATAGATATCTAATTAATGTACTGTGCAGGTATCTACGTAATGCATAGTGCAGGTATCTATGTAATGCACTGTGCAGGTATCTACGTAATGCATAGTGCATGTATCTAGCTAATGTACAGTATAGATATCTAATTAATGCACTGTGCAGGTATCTATGTAATGCATAGTGCAGGTATCTACGTAATGCATAGTGCAGGTATCTACGTAATGCATAGTGCAGGTATCTACGTAATGCATAGTGCAGGTATCTACGTAATGCATAGTGCAGGTATCTATGTAATGCACTGTGCAGGTATCTACGTAATGCATAGTGCAGATATCTACGTAATGCATAGTGCAGGTATCTAGCTAATGTACAGTATAGATATCTAATTAATGCACTGTGCAGGTATCTATGTAATGCATAGTGCAGGTATCTACGTAATGCATAGTGCAGGTATCTATGTAATGCATAGTGCAGGTATCTATGTAATGCATAGTGCAGGTATCTATGTAATGCATAGTGCAGGTATCTATGTAATGCATAGTGCAGGTATCTATGTAATGCATAGTGCAGGTATCTACGTAATGCACTGTGCAGGTATCTACGTAATGCATAGTGCAGGTATCTACGTAATGCATAGTGCAGGTATCTACGTAATGCATAGTGCAGGTATCTACGTAATGCATAGTGCAGGTATCTACGTAATGCATAGTGCAGGTATCTACGTAATGCATAGTGCAGGTATCTACGTAATGCATAGTGCAGGTATCTACGTAATGCATAGTGCAGGTATCTACGTAATGCATAGTGCAGGTATCTACGTAATGCATAGTGCAGGTATCTACGTAATGCATAGTGCAGGTATCTACGTAATGCATAGTGCAGGTATCTACGTAATGCACTGTGCAGGTATCTACGTAATGCACTGTGCAGGTATCTACGTAATGCATAGTGCAGGTATCTACATAATGCATAGTGCAGGTATCTATGTAATGCATAGTGCAGGTATCTACGTAATGTACTGTGCAGGTATCTACATAATGCACTGTGCAGGTATCTACGTAATGCATAGTGCAGGTATCTACGTAATGCATAGTGCAGGTATCTACGTAATGCACTGTGCAGGTATCTAGCTAATGTACAGTACAGATATCTACTTAATGTACTGTGCAGGTATCTACGTAATGCATAGTGCAGGTATCTACGTAATGCATAGTGCAGGTATCTAGCTAATGTACAGTACAGATATCTACTTAATGTACTGTGCAGGTATCTACGTAATGCATAGTGCAGGTATCTACGTAATGCATAGTGCAGGTATCTACATAATGCACTGTGCAGGTATCTACATAATGCATAGTGCAGGTATCTACGTAATGCATAGTGCAGGTATCTACGTAATGCATAGTGCAGGTATCTACGTAATGCATAGTGCAGGTATCTACGTAATGCATAGTGCAGGTATCTATGTAAGGCATAGTGCAGGTATCTACGTAATGCATAGTGCAGGTATCTACGTAATGCATAGTGCAGGTATCTACGTAATGCATAGTGCAGGTATCTACGTAATGCACTGTGCAGGTATCTACGTAATGCACTGTGCAGGTATCTACGTAATGCACTGTGCAGGTATCTACGTAATGCATTGTGCAGGTATCTATGTAATGCATAGTGCAGGTATCTACGTAATGTACTGTGCAGGTATCTACGTAATGCATAGTGCAGGTATCTACGTAATACACTGTGCAGGTATCTACGTAATGCACTGTGCAGGTATCTACGTAATGCACTGTGCAGGTATCTATGTAATGCATAGTGCAGGTATCTACGTAATGCACTATGCAGGTATCTACGTAATGCACTGTGCAGGTATCTAACTAATGCACAGTACAGATATCTACTTAATGTACAATATAATTTTATAATTAGTGATCAATTTACTACGACATCAAAATACATTTATAATACACTGATCGTAATTAAATATATTTATTTAGCAACAATTAAAACAAACAATAACCAACGCGTCTTAAAAATCTGTAACATTTATAATGAAGATCTGCATAACACTGAATGACAATTATATTGTTATATTTCTCTAGTTGATGTTGCTCTACTTAACCCATTTCATTCTGGATACATTTAAAGGCTTTTGCAAACAACATAGATCCAGATCAGCCGCAGCGTGACGCTGCATGCTGATCAGGATCTATGTTGTTTGCTACATAGCCAAGTGCCTTAGCAAGATCATCTGAATAGCAAACAGCATAGAGCCTGATCAGACGGCACCTTCCGTGGCGGTTGATCTGGCTCTATGTTCTTTGCAAATACTGTTTGACCGGTATCCAGAATGAAATGGGTTAATCATACTGTATGCACATCAGATTGTCTGTACACTTTGTATATAACCGACACTAATGTTTCTTGATGGACATGAATATGTTTATTGCAAATAAAAACTTTGACTCGACTTCAAAACGGTTCCAGTATCCACTTTTATCGTTATATAATGGGAAAAGAAATAAATTTAAAAAAAGTTACATTCCATGCATGCGGCACCGGCATAATCATGACTTTACAAATGTGTTAGGGACATGTGCAAGGAATGTTGTGAAACCATCTGTATTAAGTGACTAGGCTGTATGTACAACATGATTGTAAACATAATTATGCACTACGATTTTCCCCGTAATCTGTCAAAATTATCAGAACAGGAAAATCTAGTTTTTTTTTGGGAAAACCATTATGATAATGACAAGTGGTAGTTTAGCTTGCAGACTGAGTGGATTTGTCGAGTTATTACTGCATGAGAGGCTTGAACTCAATTCTTTTAACCCTACTTTGGAGATGGTTGTACAGCATCAATTTGGACATATGTTTTAAATGATTTAACAAATGCTATACTAGTATTAAGGACGTTTTCTATAGTTTTATTCTTTCATACAATTGTCAAACTTTATTGCGGGAACTTTTATAAGGAATTCAATGAGCTAATAAAAGATTAGGTAACCAAGTGTGTGTTTTTGGAAAACTGATGTTGATATTTTGTGAATGAATATTGGCAAAGGGAGGTAATTCACAAATAGTAATTTGACAAAAAAACGTTCATTTGTGAACATATCTTCAAAATTTTACTTAAAAAATCTGAATAATTTATTTTTGGAAATATAACACAGCAATCAAGATTTCTAGGCATCCGCCCCTTAGAATATCTCAATGTCGAGCACATTCTAAGTAAACATAATAAAGGGCTTCAAATTCATCCATAATATAATATTTTGACGTACAAAGTGACCTTTCTTATCTTTTCTATAATATCAATCAATAATGAATCCAGCAGTTTTACTCTGCAAGATTTAATTCTTTTACTGTATTTTTTTGCATTTTTTGAACTTTTTAAAATTAGATAACATTTCTACTGTCTCCACCTGGAGTATTTCTTCCTGGTAAATAAGTCAACTTGAAGATATTTTTTACTTAACCCTTTCCCTCATAGAAGCACCTCTCGACGTCATTACTAATACGACATACATTGACAATGTAGTAGCCAGGGCAATGTTCATTATAAAGGCCAGAATCTCATGTAGTCCCAGTAATATCTATGGAGGTGGGCTAGATATGGCCACTACTTATACACTGCATGATAGCTAAATGGCTGTCGTTTGTATGGAGATATAATAGTATATTAACCTAAATCTCTATGTAGTCCCAGTAATATCTATGGAGGTGGGATAGATATGGTGACTACTTATCCACTGCATGATAGCTAAATGGCTGTCGTTTGTATGGAGATATAGTATATTAACCTAAATCTCTATGAAGGAAAGGGTTAAATGGCTGTCGTTTGTATGGACATATAATAGTATATTAACCTAAATCTCTATGAAGGAAAGGGTTAAAGGAACTATCAGTCCAAAATGATGCTGTACAATTGATAGCTAGAATGGTTGGATGATCATAGTTTCTGTTAAGATGAAGCATTCATTTCCTCCGAGTACATGTGTACAGCATCTATAAACCGTCCTACATTTTCTGGATCAACATCTTTATGCACGCCGTGTCCGAGGTTAGCAATATATCTCTGTGTTCCAAATCTCTTCAGCATCGTCTTAACAGCATTCTTCAACTGGTTCTGTAATATACATGTGATTTTATAATGTACACGTAATTCTGTAATGTACATATAATTCTGTAATGTAATGTACACATAATTCTGTAATGTACATATAATTCTGTAATGTAATGTACACGTAATTCTGTAATGTACATATAATTCTGTAATGTACATATAATATTATAATATTTATCGTCGCTACCGGTTGTCCATATGAGCGACGCCTCCTGAAGGGATTAGTAATTTTTAGATTTTTGGAGGATAGTGCATGATACAGACAGAGACCCATTCCAGAGTCTCCTCTGGTTCTTTTACATGCATGGTGTAAAGCACCGACACGAGACCTCGGTTTACAGTCCCAACTGAAAGACTGTTAATTTTATTAGGGTTAGACGGGGGGTCGAGCCTTACACTTATCCACTGAATGTAGTTTATATGTGATAAAACATACCTTAGACGAGTAGAATTATACGGCAATCTTACCTCAGGGGCATACAACAAACAGGGGTCAAGGTTGCCTTGTACTGTAACATTCTGCCCAATAACTTGTCTAGAAAATAAACAGCAAGATGTTAGGCTTTCAATAAAATTGATAGCGAACAAAATATCACATCATCTAAATGTGACACTCAAAATATCGTACATGAAATATCAACTTCTATCACTAAAAATAGTCTGTATAGGCTGTCCGATTAGCGCAGTGGTTAGTGTGCTCGCTTCTCACCAATGCAACCCGGGTTCGATCCTCGGACCGGGAAGTATGTGAGATGGTATGGGGGTCGCCAGATCGGACAGGTGGGTTTTCTCCAGGTACTCCGGTTTCCTCCCACACGAATGACCACATTTACGCTTTCATCCGCGCCAATGAGAGTGATTAATATAAGTTGTTAAAACTTGCTTCGCAATCGTTGTAAAATAAATAATAAAGTTTAAACTTAAAATAGTTCCCAGCCTAAAATAAAAAGAACAGTTATTGGATAAGTATATGATTAAATATGTCAATCATGAACATTAAGAGTCGTTACCGATAAGTTAAACAAATATTTTTAGACTCGAATGCAAAACATGTTCTTACAACGTTAGTGAAATCACTATCTCGAGACTTTATCCCTGATAGAGGGAGATAGATAGAGGGAGATAGAAGAGACAGTGTGTGCTTACCGTATATATTCCCGACCATTATATGGTACAAGTCTTACCTCAGTAAACCATCATCATGGTTCTTTCGGCACAATACAAACATATAACCGTGGCCCAGTGGTTAAGGCGTCCGCATATGGAGCGGGAGGTCGAAGGCTCGAACCTCGTCAGGGTTTCATTCTGATATGGCCGGTTGGTGAGTTAAATAATGGTTACCGATTGCCTACCTGCCTGGCATACAAGCATATGATTCGGGAAGTACTGATGTTCATAAAAAGAGATGTCTCATAAGTCAGAAATGGCTGGCTCTTTAAATAGGGGTGACACTATAAAAAACAAACTATAACCACGTAAACACTTTCATCCGCACCAGCGACAGTGAATAATAGAAATTGTTAAAGCTTGTTTCGCAATCGTTGTAAAATAAATCAACTGTATACTCGTAATGTAAATAATGATATTATGTTGCAAAAGTACATGTGTATGTCAATATGCTAACAGATTAAAGATAAGACATTAGACAGACTTGACATACAATTTGAGAAATGGTGTTATAAATGGACACCAGCTGATCTTTCAATGCAGCGAACACTTTGTGTTTGTTTGTTCAATGTCGTATTGCTGACAACATTTGTTTATTTTATTTTGGCCAATCTGCCAAAGTTGAGCGTCCAGCATTCTATGTCGCGGAGACAAGACACCACGTGCCCATCCAGCCATTTCTTCAAGCTTACCCGGGTATAACCACAATCTACAAGCCAGTTTCCTCAAATGAAAGAATGTTCATTTCTGGAATTCATGATATGTCGTCAACGGCAACAACAACAACTCAGCTATGGAGACTGTGTTTTACCCACATTTCCCTATACATCAACTATATACACACCTTGCATGTGTAGGTTTCATGGTCCAATCCAGCGAAACAACATCGTAACCACTGTTGGCAAGGTCATTTAGTGCGAAATGTGCATCCTTAGCAAATACAATCTGAAAAAAATGAGTGAGTAAAATTATAAACTTCTTACCATCCAGTGTGTGAAGTATCTCCCTCAAATAGGGGGGTGATGTTCCCCCTTTATAGAGGGTACACATGTCTTTAAAAGGAGATATGGTTTCACAAAATTGCAAACACTCCCATGAGAATTCTGACTTTTCCTTCTGTTTTTTTATATAAATATCAAAATGTCCACCCTTGTGTTGCAGAAATGGTTCACATGTATATCCTATAGGCTAAACACTTAAATGACTATTACACTGGGCATAAGATAGACGGAGGAGTGTGTTTTACGTTTATTTATCATCGCTACCGGTTGCCCATATGAGCGACGCCTCCGGAAGAGATTAGTAATTTTAGATTTTTGGAGGATAGTGCATGATACAGACAGAGACCCATTCCAGAGTCTCCTCTGGTTCTGTTGCGTGCATGGTGTAAAGCACCGACACGAGACCTCGGTTTAACGTCCCATCTGAAAGACTTAATTTTATTAGTGTCATACGGGGGATCGAACCTGCGATCCCTGGATTACCAGTCCAGCGTGTTACCACTAAACTACAGATCTGTCTGTAATAGACGGAGGATGAGAAGAAATAGTATATAAATATAAAAGGGAGGTAATTTAAAAATAATAGAAATTGTTTTCATTTGTACACATATATACACAAAATAGTAAGAGTACTATCTCAATAATTCATTGATCAATAAAACATAATCAATTTCTAATACACCACTGCTTAGAACCTCCAACTACTCCCATGTAAACCTTCAACTTCTCCCATGTAAACCATCAACTTCTCCCATGTAAACCATCAACTTCTCCCATGTAAACCATCAACTTCTCCCATGCTAAGCTTTAACTTCTCACATGCAAACCTTCAACTTCTCACATGCAAACCTTCAACTTCTCCCATGTAAACCATCAACTTCTCCCATGTAAACCATCAACTTCTCCCATGCTAATCTTTAACTTCTCACATGCAAACCTTCAACTTCTCACATGCAAACCTTCAACTTCTCCCATGTAAACCATCAACTTCTCCCATGTAAACCATCAACTTCTCCCATGTAAACCATCAACTTCTCCCATGCTAATCTTCAACTTCTCACATGCAAATCTTCAACTTCTCACATGCAAACCTTCAACTTCTCCCATGTAAACCTTCAACTTCTGTAATCCATCATCGCAATGAGGTAGAGAGAAGAGGCAATGTGGAATTTAAATGCCTTGCCTAAGGGCACAATCGTAACGGCTCCAGCGGAGGCTCGAACTCTGGGCCTTTTGCACCTGAAGTGTACTATTACGCTTCCACATCAAGCACTTACCATTGGTACTGGTTCAATTTGTAGCTTCAGAAGTTTTTCTTTTGTTCTATAGGCTATATCCTTGAGGTAGGGAAGGGCAAACTCTGCAAACATATCCGGGCCTAACTCTCCCGCACATGAGTCAAACACCTGTAGTATCTGAAATACACAAACACACTTGCACAACACAGAATGTACACTTCAACCATCTGAAAGATAAATACAGTCAAACCTGTCTTAAGCAGCCAGCCAAGGGAATCACAGAAAGTGGCTGCTTAGCACAGGTGGCTGCTTAATAGAGGTCAAATGTAGAATAAAACAACAATAAGGAAACTGGCTGCCTAATACAGGTTGGCTGCTTAATGGAGGTCAAATGTAGAATAAAAGAACATATTGGGAATCAGGAAACTGGCTGCTTAATACAGGTTGGCTGCTTAATGGAGGTGACCACTAACACAGGTTTGGCTGTATGTACACTTAAAATATTTGATAGACACAAATGTACACTTCAATTAGCTATCTCTGAATAGCTGAGCAAAAACTTACTACCACATTTTTCATACTTATAGACTGACCTGCGCTCCAGCTTTGACTTGACCAACAAGGTAATCTACAACTTTTTCACATAGCAACTGTAGAAGTTCTCGACTGGCTTCCGGGTATGTGACTAGCCATTTCCGGGCTTTAGGTAACGGGGAATGTGACCCTCCGTCTATCATAAACTTCATCAGCGTCCACTACAAGAAAGTGATTATAAGTCATTTTATTATTAAACAAAATGATTTCAAGCAGTTTTATTATTAAACAAAGTGAATTTAGGCCATATTTATTATTTAAGAAACTATTTTGAATAATTTTATTTTTGGTTCTGATCAAAAGGGGTTGACAGTAGTCCATATCAATGTAATAACTTGTGAGATCCAGCAAAAGGGATTGACAGTAGCCCAGATGAATGTAATAATTTGTGAGATCCAGCAAAAGGGGTTGACAGTAGTCCATATCAATATAATAATTTGTGAGATCCAGCAAAAGGGTTTGACAGTAGTCCATATCAATATAATAATTTGTGAGATCCAGCAAAAGGGGTTGACAGTAGTCCATATCAATGTAATAATTTGTGAGATCCAGCAAAAGGGGTTGACAGTTGTCCAGATCAAAGTAATAATTTGTGAGATCCAGCAAAAAAGGTTGAGAGTTGTCCAGATCAATGGAATAATCTGTGAGATCCAGCAAAAGGATTTGACAGTTGTCCAGATCAAAGTAATAATTTGTGAGATCCAGCAAAAAAGGTTGAGAGTTGTCCAGATCAATGGAATAATCTGTGAGATCCAGCAAAAGGATTTGACAGTAGTCCAGATCAATGTACGGCTTATTTTACAATTGTTTCTTCATAATGCTATAATCATGTTTCATATCCAGCAGAGATCCGACTCCTATACAGTATGCAGCCCCGTGCCGTCAATCAACTTTACCGTGAAATGTTAATACAACAGAACACGGAGTTAATACAACATAACACGGAGTTAATACAACAGAACACGGAGTTAATACAACATAACACGGAGTTAATACAACATAACACGGAGTTAATACAACAGAACACGGAGTTAATACAACATAACACGGAGTTAATACAACAGAACACGGAGTTAATACAACAGAACACGGAGTTAATACAACATAACACGGAGTTAATACAACATAACACGGAGTTAATACAACAGAACACGGAGTTAATACAACATAACACAGAGTTAATACAACAGAACACGGAGTTAATACAACATAACACGGAGTTAATACAACAGAACACGGAGTTAATACAACAGAACACGGAGTTAATACAACAGAACACAGAGTTAATACAACATAATACGGAGTTAATACAACAGAACACGGAGTTAATACAACAGAACACGGAGTTAATACAACATAACACGGAGAACTATTGAGATAACTGAGGGTGTATTTCAGTTGTATCATGTGATTTCCGTGTTCTGTTGTATACAATGATCAGAGAACAGTTGTGACTTGTGGTATTGGGTTGGCATATGGTGTTAGATCTCATTGTGTTGCTGGTTTCTTGCACACTCTAATAAATTTCTTTAATCTGTCTTATCAATTATTTCTTTAACCCTTTCCCTCATAGAAACACCTCTTGACGCCATTACCAACACGACATAATTTGACAAAGTAGTAGCCAAACCAATGTTCATAATAATGTCCAGAATCTCACGTAGTCCCAGTAATATCTATGGAGGTGGGATAGATATGGCGACTACTTATCCACTGCATGGTAGCTAAATGGCTGTCGTTTCTATGGAGATAATAGTATATTAACCAAAATCTCTATGAAGGAAAGGGCTAAGAGATCACTTTTGCTATTATCACGTCATTAACATTCCTAGTGGACGAACATCAGGGGAGGTAACTAGACTAAGAGCCACAGAGTAGGGCTAGAATAAAACATGGACAACTTGCATACACTAAAAGTTTGTGTTTACGAACATCAATATGGCTTTAATTCCTACTGGTTTATATTACATTGTTCACAGGTGGCTTTAATTCCTACTGGTTTATATTACATTGTTCATAGGTGGCTTTAATTCCTACTGGTTTATATTACATTGTTCACAGGTGGCTTTAATTCCTACTGGTTTATATTACATTGTTCACAGGTGGCTTTAATTCCTACTGGTTTATATTACATTGTTCACAGGTGGCTTTAATTCCTATATTTAAGTATATTAACCTAAATCTCTATGAAGGAAATGGTTATATCTAGATGTGCACAACAAGAAATGAAAACTCACTGGAGCTCCAGAGAAGCCAAACAGAGGACACTGTCCATTGAGAGCATGCCTGGTCATCGTGATGGCATCCATTACGTAACTCAGATCCATACAGACATCGGCATCCTTGTATAACTTCTTCAAATCGTCTGGCGTTTCCAACAGGAAGTCAAACAGTATACCCTAAAATAAAATAACATACCCTAAAATAAACCTATAGCAGAACACTACATATCCTGGAATGCACGTCCTCTACTACATGCATGTTCCCAATTGCTTTGTACTTTTATTAGTTACAATCCAGACAAGTATATAACCCTATATCTAACGATATATATAGGCCTATATCTAACCCTATATCTAACCATATAAATAGGCCTATATCTAACCCTATATCTAACGATATATATAGGCCTATATCTAACCATATATCTAACGATATATATAGGCCTATATCTAACCCTATATCTAACCATGTAAATAACCCTATATCTAACCATATATCTAACCATATATATAGGCCTATATCTAACCCTATATCTAACCATGTAAATAACCCTATATCTAACCCTATATATAACGATATATATAGGCCTATATCTAACCCTATATCTAACCATGTAAATAACCCTATATCTAACCATATATCTAACCATATATATAGGCCTATATCTAACCCTATATATAACCCTATATCTAACCATATATATAGGCCTATATCTAACCCTATATCTAACCATGTAAATAACCCTATATCTAACCATATATCTAACCATATATATAGGCCTATATCTAACCATGTAAATAACCCTATATCTAACCATATATCTAACCATATATATAGGCCTATATCTAACCCTATATCTAACCATATATATAGGCCTATATCTAACCCTATATCTAACCATGTAAATAACCCTATATCTAACCATATATCTAACCATATATATAGGCCTATATCTAACCCTATATCTAACCATATATATAGGCCTATATCTAACCCTATATCTAACCATGTAAATAACCCTATATCTAACCATGTAAATAACCCTATATCTAACCCTATATCTAACCATGTAAATAACCCTATATCTAACCATATATCTAACCATATATATAGGCCTATATCTAACCCTATATCTAACCATATATATAACACTATATCTAACCATATATATAGGCCTATATCTAACCATGTAAATAACCCTATATCTAACCATGTAAATAACCCTATATCTAACCATGTAAATAACCCTATATCTAACCATATATATAGGCCTATATCTAACCCTATATCTAACCATATATATACCCTATATCTAATATCCAACGTATATGTAACCTTATATCTACCATACATCTAACACTATCTTTACCCTATATCTAACAATATATCTAATCCTACATCCAACCCTATATCTAACCATATATCTAACCCTTTATCTAACCCTATATCTAACCCTATATCTAACCCTATATCTAACCATACATCTAATCCTATATCTAACCCTATATCTAACCATACATCTAATCCTATATCTAACCCTATATCTAACCATACATCTAATCCTATATCTAACCATATATCTAACCATATATATAACCCTATATCTAACCATATATCTAACCATATATCTAACCCTATATCTAACCATATATATAACCCTATATCTAACCATATATATAACCCTATATCTAACCATATATCCAACCCTATATCTAACCATATATCTAACCCTATATCTAACCATATATCTAATCCTACACCCAACCCTATATCCAACCCTATATCTAACCCTATATCTAACCATATATCTAACCCTACACCCAACCCTATATCTAACCATATATCTAACCATATATCCAACCCTATATCTAACCATATATCTAATCCTACATCCAACCCTATATCTAACCCTATATCTAACCCTATATCTAACCCTATATCTAACCCTATATCTAACCATATATCCAACCCTATATCTAACCATATATCTAACGATATATCCAACCCTATATCCAACCCTATATCTAACCATATATCTAATCCTACATCCAACCCTATATCTAACCATATATCTAACCCTATATCCAACCCTATATCCAACCCTATATCTAACCCTATATCTAACCCTATATCCAACTCTACATCCAACCCTACATATAACCATATATCTAACCATATATCCAACCCTATATCTAACCCTATATCTAACCCTATATCCAACTCTACATCCAACCCTACATATAACCATATATCTAACCATATATCCAACCCTATATCTAACCCTATATCTAACCCTATATCCAACTCTACATCCAACCCTATATCTAACCCTATATCTAACCATATATCTAATCCTATATCCAACCCTATATCTAACCCTATATCTAACCATATATCCAACCCTATATCTAACCCTATATCTAACCCTACATATAATCCTACATCCAACCCTATATCTAACCCTATATCTAACCCTATATCTAACCATACATCTAATCCTACATCCAACCCTATATCCAACCCTATATCTAACCCTATATCTAACCATACATATAATCCTACATCCAACCCTATATCCAACCCTATATCTAACCCTATATCTAACCATATATCTAATCCTACATCCAACCCTATATCTAACCATATATCCAACCCTATATCCAACCCTATATCCAACCCTATATCCAACCCTATATCTAACCCTATATCTAACCCTATATCCAACTCTACATCCAACCCTACATATAACCATATATCTAACCATATATCCAACCCTATATCTAACCCTATATCTAACCTAATATACTACATCCAACCCTATATCTAACCATATATCTAACCCTATATCTAACCATATATCTAATCCTACATCCAACCCTATATCCAACCCTATATCCAACCCTATATCTAACCCTATATCTAACCATATATCTAATCCTACATCCAACCCTATATCTAACCCTATATCTAACGATATATCTAACCCTATAACTAACCATGTATATAACCCTATATCTAACCATATATCTAATCCTACATCCAACCCTATATCTAACCCTACATCCAACCCTATATCTAACCATATATCTAATCCTACATCCAACCCTATATCTAACCCTATATCTAACCTTACATCCAACCCTATATCTAACCCTACATCCAACCCTATATCTAACCATACATCTAATCCTACATCCAACCCTATATCTAACCCTATATCTAACCCTATATCTAACCATATATCTAACCATACATATAATCCTACATCCAACCCTATATCTAACCCTATATCTAACCCTATATCTAACCCTATATCTAACCATACATATAATCCTACATCCAACCATATATCCAACCCTATATCTAACCATATATCTAACCATACATATAATCCTACATCCAACCCTATATCTAACCCTATATCTAACCATACATATAATCCTACATCCAACCCTATATCTAACCCTATATCTAACCCTATATCAAACCATACATATAATCCTACATCCAACCATATATCCAACCCTATATCTAACCATATATCTAACCATACATATAATCCTACATCCAACCCTATATCTATAGAAATGAGTCACCTTTATTACATTACGTGTATTCAAACACCAACACAGTATAAAGTATATCATCCCATGCAACCCGACACACAATAAATGTATTTAACACTCGTATCTTACAAGCAATATGTAGTCATGTGATATACAGGATCAGGTGTCAATTGAGATTGATGTCATATCAAGCATGTCTTAACTCTGCATGCTGGGCAATATAAAGGGAAGTCGTGATAGCGCAGTGGATGCGCGTTCGCTTCAGGTGCAAAAGGTCCGGAGTTCGAGCCCCACTGGAACCGTTACGATTGTGCCCTTAGGCAAGGCATTTAAATTCCACATTGCCTCTTCTCTCTCCCTCGTGGCGATGGATTCCATCAGGAATGAGGTCTCGAGAGTGATTTATACAAGTTGAAATAACTTGTTTCGCAATCGAGCTAAAATAAATTTGTATATCTAATATAAAGGCTGCAAATAGTTCAAAGAATTGTAGCAGACATAACTTTATTAACCCTTAAAATGCTGAATAAATTGGAAGAATTGTGCAAACAACATAGATCCAGATCAGACGCTGTGGCGTAGTGCTCTGTCTGATCAGCATCTATGTTGTTTGCTGTTCAGCCAAGTGTTTAGCTACACATTCCAAATAGCAAACAGCATAGAGCCTGATCAGATGGCACAGAATGTGCCATCTGATCTGGCTCTATGCTGTTTGCAAAAACGAACATTTCCAGCACAATAAGGGTTAATGTGTTTTTCTTAATGATATTTGAAAACTTTAGAAATGTGTCGTGGAATTTCATTAGAATTGTGTCGTTACGATTTCATTAGAATTTTGTAGCTACGACACAATTCTATAATGAAATTCCATGACATATTATATACAGTGTTATTTTCACTGCTGGTATGCAAGTTAATATAATTAATTGTTGAAGTAGAAATACATGCTTAGAGTAAACACATTGACAGAACGAAAAGAATTATAATTTACATGGCAACAGTTACGATATATAGATTATCTGGTACTATATGGTATGTATACCCCAGTATAATATGCAAAGTATGTATGAATGCCATGCTATGTTAAGTCCGTTTTCCTCTCCTACTAGACTTTCCTATTGTACACTTAACCCATTCAACACCAAGTAACTGACATGGACTGGTCCATGATATTTTTAGACCAATAAATTAATAACAAAATTACATTTGGATCAGTTCATTTATCAAAATGGGTAAAAAAATTCTAAAAATAGTTATATTACTTGAAAAAAGTGCAGATCTTGATGAGACGGCTCGTTACGAGCCAGCTCATCTGGATCTACACTTTTTTGTAAGCCAATTTAGAGGTATGTGGTGTTGAAAGGGTTAAAGCTACACATGGCAAATATATATAGTTTCATTTATTTATAGCTCATAAGACTGTGTATAACCCTTTGCTGCTGAGTAAATAAAAATCACATTTGCAAACAACATAGATCCAGATCAGCCGTGGTGTAACGCCGTGTCTGATCATGATCTATGTTGTTTGCTATTCAGCGAAGTCTTTTAGCTCCACTATCCAAATAGCAAACAGCATAGAGCTTGATCAGACGACACATGCTGTGCCATCTGATCTGGCTCTATGCTGTTTGAAAAAGTGATTTTATCTGCCGCTAGCGTGCAAAGGGTTAATACAGAAGTTCTATCCGAAGAGCAAACAACATAGAACCTGATCAGATGGCACGGATTACCTTTCCTTCCACTATATCGACGCCCATCCCCAGTACTTGTGGAATCACGAGGATATCTGAGAAGATGATTGCAGCATCCAGATTGAACCTTCGTATAGGCTGAAATGGTAAAACTACAAGCTTCCAAAACATACAATCAAGTGGAACCTTCCCAAGAATACACAACAATACAATCAAGTGGAAGATTCCCAAGAATACAATCAAGTGGAACCTTCCCAAGAATACAATCAAGTGGAACCTTCCCAAGAATACAATCAAGTGGAACCTTCCCAAGAATACAATCAAGTGGAACCTTCCCAAGAATACAATCAAGTGGAACCTTCCCAAGAATACAATCAAGTGGAACCTTCCCAAGAATACAATCAAGTGGAACCTTCCCAAGAATACAATCAAGTGGAACCTTCCCAAGAATACAATCAAGTGGAACCTTCCCAAGAATACAATCAAGTGGAACCTTCCCAAGAATACAATCAAGTGGAACCTTCCCAAGAATACAATCAAGTGGAACCTTCCCAAGAATACAATCAAGTGGAACCTTCCCAAGAATACAATCAAGTGGAACCTTCCCAAGAATACAATCAAGTGGAACCTTCCCAAGAATACAATCAAGTGGAACCTTCCCAAGAATACAATCAAGTGGAACCTTCCCAAGAATACAATCAAGTGGAACCTTCCCAAGAATACAATCAAGTGGAACCTTCCCAAGAATACAATCAAGTGGAACCTTCCCAAGAATACAATCAAGTGGAACCTTCCCAAGAATACAGATACAATCAAGTGGAACCTTCTCAAGAATACAATCAAGTGGAACCTTCCCAAGAATACAATCAAGTGGAACCTTCCCAAGAATACAATCAAGTGGAACCTTCCCAAGAATACAATCAAGTGGAACATTCCCAAGAATACAATCAAGTGGAACCTTCCCAAGAATACAATCAAGTGGAACCTTCCCAAGAATACAATCAAGTGGAACCTTCCCAAGAATACAATCAAGTGGAACATTCCCAAGAATACAATCAAGTGGAACCTTCCCAAGAATACAATCAAGTGGAACCTTCCCAAGAATACAATCAAGTGGAACCTTCCTAAGAATACAATCAAGTGGAACCTTCCCAAGAATACAATCAAGTGGAACCTTCCCAAGAATACAATCAAGTGGAACCTTCCCAAGAATACAATCAAGTGGAACCTTCCCAAACATACAATCAAGTGGAACCTTCCCAAACATACAATCAAGTGGAACCTTCCCAAGAATACAATCAAGTGGAACATGCTAAGTCATATTGGATGTCTTCTTATTAGAACCAATTACACTCAAACCTATCTTAAGCAGCAGCCAACCAATGGAGTGATGAAAAATGGCTGATTAGTCAATGTGGCTGCTCAATAGAGATTATTTGTTGAACAAATTGTCACATTGGGAATATTCTAACTGGCTGCTAAATAGAGGTGACTGCTAACAGTGCATTGACTGTTTATTGAATTGTACAACCGACTTACCGTAGGTTTTAACTTGAATAACACGGGAACATCAGAACTATTCTAGTATGAATAAGTAGGCAGGAATTCTGACAGTTACTTTAGTTTATACAAATTTATTTTAGCTCGATTGCAAAACAAGTAATTTCAACTTATATTAATCATTCTCGAGACCTCATTCCTGATAGAATCCATCGCCACGAGGGAGAGAGAAGAGGCAACGTGGAATTTAAATGCCTTGCCTAAGGGCACAATG
>CM026397.1:70591828-70731142 GCA_014843695.1 Archivesica marissinica
GGACGTGACATGGATGTGGTTTGGACGTGACATGGATGTGGTTTGGTCGTGACATGGATGTGGTTTGGACGTGACATGGATGTGGTTTGGTCGTGACATGAATGTGGTTTGGACGTGACATGGATGTGGTTTGGACGTGACATGGATGTGGTTTGGTCGTGACATGAATGTGGTTTGGACGTGACATGGATGTGGTTTGGACGTGACATGGATGTGGTTTGGTCGTGACATGGATGTGGTTTGGACGTGACATGGACGTGACATGGATGTGGTTTGGACGTGACATGGATGTGGTTTGGTCGTGACATGGATGTGGTTTGGACGTGACATGGATGTGGTTTGGTCGTGACATGGACGTGGTTTGGACGTGACATGGACGTGGTTTGGTCATGACACGGATGTGGTTTGGACGTGGTTTGGACGTGACATGGATGTGGTTTGGTCGTGACATGGATGTGGTTTGGACGTGACATGGATGTGGTTTGGTCATGACATGGATGTGGTTTGGATGTGACATGGATGTGGTTTGGTCGTGACATGGATGTGGTTTGGATGTGACATGGACGTGGTTTGGTCGTGACATGGATGTGGTTTGGTCGTGACACGGACGTGACATGGATGTGGTTTGGTCGTGACACGGACGTGACATGGATGTGGTTTGGACGGGACATGGATGTGGTTTGGACGTGGTTTGGTCGTGACATGGACGTGGTTTGGTCGTGGTTTGGATGTGACATGGACGTGGTTTGGTCGTGACATGGATGTGGTTTGGATGTGACATGGACGTGGTTTGGTCGTGACATGGATGTGGTTTGGTCGTGACACGGACGTGACATGGATGTGGTTTGGTCGTGACACGGACGTGACATGGATGTGGTTTGGACGGGACATGGATGTGGTTTGGACGTGGTTTGGTCGTGACATGGACGTGGTTTGGTCGTGGTTTGGATGTGACATGGATGTGGTTTGGATGTGACATGGACATGACATGGATGTGGTTTGGACGTGGTTTGGATGTGACATGGATGTGGTTTGGACGTGGTTTGGTCGTGACATGGATGTGGTTTGGACGTGGTTTGGTCGTGACATGGATGTGGTTTGGTCGTGACATGGATGTGGTTTGGACGTGACATGGACATGACATGGATGTGGTTTGGACGTGACATGGATGTGGTTTGGACGTGGTTTGGACGTGACATGGACGTGACATGGATGTGGTTTGGACGTGACATGGATGTGGTTTGGTCGTGACATGGATGTGGTTTGGACGTGACATGGACGTGACATGGATGTGGTTTGGACGTGACATGGATGTGGTTTGGTCGTGACATGAATGTGGTTTGGACGTGACATGGATGTGGTTTGGACGTGACATGGATGTGGTTTGGTCGTGACATGGATGTGGTTTGGACGTGACATGGACGTGACATGGATGTGGTTTGGACGTGACATGGATGTGGTTTGGTCGTGACATGGATGTGGTTTGGACGTGACATGGATGTGGTTTGGTCGTGACATGAATGTGGTTTGGACGTGACATGGATGTGGTTTGGACGTGACATGGATGTGGTTTGGTCGTGACATGAATGTGGTTTGGACGTGACATGGATGTGGTTTGGACGTGACATGGATGTGGTTTGGTCGTGACATGGATGTGGTTTGGTCGTGATATGGATGTGGTTTGGACGTGACATGGATGTGGTTTGGACGTGACATGGATGTGGTTTGGACGTGACATGGATGTGGTTTGGACGTGACATGGATGTGGTTTGGTCGTGACATGGATGTGGTTTGGACGTGACATGGATGTGGTTTGGTCGTGACATGAATGTGGTTTGGACGTGACATGGATGTGGTTTGGACGTGACATGGACGTGACATGGATGTGGTTTGGACGTGACATGGATGTGGTTTGGTCGTGACATGAATGTGGTTTGGACGTGACATGGATGTGGTTTGGACGTGACATGGATGTGGTTTGGTCGTGACATGGATGTGGTTTGGACGTGACATGGACGTGACATGGATGTGGTTTGGTCGTGACATGGATGTGGTTTGGACGTGACATGGACGTGACATGGATGTGGTTTGGACGTGACATGGATGTGGTTTGGTCGTGACATGGATGTGGTTTGGACGTGACATGGATGTGGTTTGGTCGTGACATGAATGTGGTTTGGACGTGACATGGATGTGGTTTGGACGTGACATGGATGTGGTTTGGACGTGACATGGACGTGACATGGATGTGGTTTGGACGTGACATGGATGTGGTTTGGTCGTGACATGAATGTGGTTTGGACGTGACATGGATGTGGTTTGGACGTGACATGGATGTGGTTTGGTCGTGACATGGATGTGGTTTGGACGTGACATGGACGTGACATGGATGTGGTTTGGTCGTGACATGGATGTGGTTTGGACGTGACATGGACGTGACATGGATGTGGTTTGGACGTGACATGGATGTGGTTTGGTCGTGACATGGATGTGGTTTGGACGTGACATGGATGTGGTTTGGTCGTGACATGAATGTGGTTTGGACGTGACATGGATGTGGTTTGGACGTGACATGGATGTGGTTTGGTCGTGACATGAATGTGGTTTGGACGTGACATGGATGTGGTTTGGACGTGACATGGATGTGGTTTGGTCGTGACATGGATGTGGTTTGGTCGTGATATGGATGTGGTTTGGACGTGACATGGACGTGACATGGATGTGGTTTGGACGTGACATGGATGTGGTTTGGACGTGACATGGATGTGGTTTGGACGTGACATGGATGTGGTTTGGTCGTGACATGGATGTGGTTTGGACGTGACATGGATGTGGTTTGGTCGTGACATGAATGTGGTTTGGACGTGACATGGATGTGGTTTGGACGTGACATGGATGTGGTTTGGTCGTGACATGAATGTGGTTTGGACGTGACATGGATGTGGTTTGGACGTGACATGGATGTGGTTTGGTCGTGACATGGATGTGGTTTGGACGTGACATGGACGTGACATGGATGTGGTTTGGACGTGACATGGATGTGGTTTGGTCCTGACATGGATGTGGTTTGGACGTGACATGGATGTGGTTTGGTCGTGACATGGACGTGGTTTGGACGTGACATGGACGTGGTTTGGTCATGACACGGATGTGGTTTGGACGTGGTTTGGACGTGACATGGATGTGGTTTGGTCGTGACATGGATGTGGTTTGGACGTGACATGGATGTGGTTTGGTCATGACATGGATGTGGTTTGGATGTGACATGGATGTGGTTTGGTCGTGACATGGATGTGGTTTGGATGTGACATGGACGTGGTTTGGTCGTGACATGGATGTGGTTTGGTCGTGACACGGACGTGACATGGATGTGGTTTGGTCGTGACACGGACGTGACATGGATGTGGTTTGGACGTGACATGGATGTGGTTTGGACGGGACATGGATGTGGTTTGGACGTGGTTTGGTCGTGACATGGACGTGGTTTGGTCGTGGTTTGGATGTGACATGGACGTGGTTTGGTCGTGACATGGATGTGGTTTGGATGTGACATGGACGTGGTTTGGTCGTGACATGGATGTGGTTTGGTCGTGACACGGACGTGACATGGATGTGGTTTGGTCGTGACACGGACGTGACATGGATGTGGTTTGGACGGGACATGGATGTGGTTTGGACGTGGTTTGGTCGTGACATGGACGTGGTTTGGTCGTGGTTTGGATGTGACATGGATGTGGTTTGGATGTGACATGGACATGACATGGATGTGGTTTGGACGTGGTTTGGATGTGACATGGATGTGGTTTGGACGTGGTTTGGTCGTGACATGGATGTGGTTTGGACGTGGTTTGGTCGTGACATGGATGTGGTTTGGTCGTGACATGGATGTGGTTTGGACGTGACATGGACATGACATGGATGTGGTTTGGACGTGACATGGATGTGGTTTGGACGTGGTTTGGACGTGACATGGACGTGACATGGATGTGGTTTGGACGTGACATGGATGTGGTTTGGACTTGACATGGATGTGGTTTGGTCGTGACATGGATGTGGTTTGGACGTGATATGGATGTGGTTTGGACGTGACATGGATGTGGTTTGGACGTGACATGGATGTGGTTTGGTCGTGACATGGATGTGGTTTGGACATGACATGGATGTGGTTTGGACGTGACATGGTTTGGTCGTGACGTGGTTTGGTCGTGACATGGACGTGGTTTGGTCGTGACATGGACGTGGTTTGGTCGTGACATGGACGTGGTTTGGTCGTGACATGGACGTGGTTTGGTCGTGACATGGACGTGGTTTGAACTTTCACAAGTTGACTCAATTTAAGGTGCATGATTGTGATCACCGTTCATCTGGCGACCGTCCGTCCGTCCATCAACAGTTGGGCTCTAGGAAGATAGTTTTGGACATGATTTGGTCTCAAGTTACTTCCCAAGTTTCTTTTTCGATATCTAGTTATATGTAGGGAAAATAACTAAACCAGGTGAGACTTGAGATAAACCTTGTGATCTATGTGGTATGTCATTATCCCAATTAACTGAACACACCTGTACATAACTGGTAAACACTAAAGTTTCATTATATGAAAAGATATCATCATGAGGTCTGCTAACCCCCTTTCTCCCCCCCATTTCGCACTTTTTGAGTTCTATAACACTTTGTATAGACTAAACAAATCCTTAGTCAGAGTGTCTGATTAGGAGTCCAAAATGGTGTTGTTTGGCAATGGTTAAACTGGTCCTGTGTTTGAACCGGTCATGTGGTTGGCAACGGTTAAACTTGTCCTGTGTATGAACCGGTCATGTGGTTGGCATCGGTTAAACTTGTCCTGTGTTTGGCAATTGTTGAACCGGTCGTGTATTTCTGGTATTTGGTTGGAATTAAAGATAAAGGTTTATTTGTTCATATTTCTGATTATTTGTTTTGTCGTCTTGTTTGATTGTTTATATAACTGATTAACCAGGGTATCCCCCCCCACAATGGTAACAAGTCATTACATCTAAACATTGTTTGATTGTTTATATAACTGATTAACCAGGGTATCCCCCCCCATCGTTAGTAATGGTCTATACAAGTCATTACATCTAAACATTTGTTTGATTGTTTATATAACTGATTAACCAGGGTATCCCCCCCCATCGTTAGTAATGGTCTATACAAGTCATTACATCTAAACATTTGTTTGAAATCAAGCGGCTTTTCCACACACAAATTTTGACTTTACTTTAGGATCTTGCATTTCCCTCTTGACATATTTTGACCCCCCCCATCCTCATTTGTAAGGGATAGCTAGAGTGAGTGTCTCCTTTCTATGAAGAAGCCCTGGATTGACAGTAATTGAATGGATTGAACGTTTCAGCAAGCAGAGATCAAACAGCAATCCATGGCTACGAAGATGGTGCCGAAGGAATGTGATGGTGGGGAGCAGGGGATGTGGTCAACAATGAAATCTTACTTCACTCTTCAAGATGACAAATGTTACGAGTACTACGAGCATTTGATGATTGATCCAGTCATCAAGGTTCCTCCTACCAAGGTTTGGAAATTTAATTCTACTGTTGAAAGTTTAATGTCTAATTATTCATGTACAGTCAAACCTGTGTTAAGCAGCCAGCCAAGGGAATCACAGAGAGTGGCTGCTTAGCACAGGTTGCTGCTTAATAGAGGTCAAATGTATAGTGCACTATCCTCCAAAAATCTAAAATGACTTAATCTCTTCAGGAGGCGTCGCTCATATGGGCAACCGGTAGCGACAATAAATAAACCAAATGAAGTAAAACAACAATTTGGGAATCTTGCAACTGGCTGCTTAATAGAGGTGGCCACTAACACAGGTTTGACTGTAGTTAGAATGTGTTGCACACTGAAATATTCTAAAGCAGGTATGCTCAGAAATCATGATGAATTCCATTTTACTATTTGTAAATTATCTTCCTTTATTGATATTTATTTATAAAGCCATCAATAACATTGTAAATGGTAGTTTACTATAGTTATTACTTGGATACAGAAGTACATGGACATTAGTATTTTTTATCGGACTGCGAATCCAAGGATTGCAGGTTCGATCCCCCAGTCTGACCCTATTAATATTATCAGTTGGGACTTTAAGCTGGTGTCTCTTGTCGATTCTTTACACCATGCATGTAAAAGAACCAGAGGAGACTCTGGAATGGGTCTCTGTCTGTATCATTGCACTATCCTCCGAAAATGTAAAATGACTAATCTCTTCAGGAGGCGTCGCTCATATGGGCTACGATAAATTAACGTAGAACACTCATGGATGACAATTGTTGTTTGTAACCGAGTCTGCCTCCGTGGCCGAGTGGTTAATGTCGCTGACGTGTATACCACTGTAATGTATCATCACTGATGGTCACTGGTTTGAGCCTCTGGTTCGAGCCCTGCTCAGGCTGTGTCTCATTTATATGAAAACGTTGGTAGTTTCTTATGGGGGTTGGTGTACAAAGTACTGGTTAACCGCTGTAGCCTGCCCAGGAAAGGTGTTGTTAGGTAAACTGCCCGCCGGCGATATAGCCCACAATGGTGCTAATGCAGGCGTAAAACACGAACAAACAAACTGATAACTTTGGAAATATGTCGTTGAATTTCATTAGATTCAATTCTAATGAACTTCCATGACATATATGATGTTAATTTCACTGCTTGCATGCAAAATTTTAATAGTCTACAAATAATGCTATTTCAGGCGATTGCTGTTACGTTTGTGAGGTTTTTTGTTGCTCCGTTGAAGGATGTTGGGAGTGCTATCAGCGAGTTTATACGTGCTCTCCTTATTGACCTTCCATTGACCTTGTACCCGGTTGCCATAGGGATGGTGGGAATGTTTCTATTTATCTTCCTATTTATGTGGTTTGGATACAGCATACGTCTGCCATTCTTCCTCTCTATCGAGCGTAGCCCGCAGCTATCTGTGGCAGATAGTCAGCTACAGCAGGCTATAAAGGACACTAGTCGACAAACCTCATCTCAGGTATGTATAGTAAGTAAATAAGTGCTTGTTTATAATAGTATCACCCTATTGAAGTGCCAGCCATTTCTAACATATGAGACGCCTCTTATGAACATCAGTACTTCCGAAATCATATTCTTGCAGGCTGTCGAGACGCCAGACCAATAGGTAACCGGTAACCATTATTAAACTAGCTGGGGGGTTCACCAACTGGCCATATCAGAATGAACCCCAGACATGGTTCGAACCTTTAACCTCCAGCTCAGTAGGCAGATGCCTTAATCACTAGACCACAGGTATGTGTATGTACAGTGAGTGCACAGGGATCTACACTTTTCAAAAGTGGGGCGTTTAATAGAGATACTACATTTCCTTTATGGTCAAATTATATTTAGAAAATGGTAAATTTACAGAAACTAAATTGATGGGAAAAGGAACATTTTAAGTTGGAAAACAAGCATTTTAAGTTGGAAAACAAGCTTTTAAGTTGGAAAACAAGCATTTTAAGTTGGAAAACAAGCTTTGAAGTTGGAAAACAAGCATTTTAAGTTGGAAAACAAGCTTTTAAGTTGGAAAACAAGCATTTTAAGTTGGAAAACAAGCTTTTAAGTTGGAAAACAAGCATTTTAAGTTGGAAAACAGACACTTATAAAAAACGTATACACAGAGATACAATATCTACGGGAAAATATATATGCAATTGCAAAGTGTAATCATTGGTTGTTTGAATTAAGGTCACGGGTTCGAGCCCCGCTCAGACCGTGTCTCATTTATATGAAAAAGTTGGCAGTTTCTTACAAGGTTGGTGCACTCAAGTGCTGGTTAACCGCTGGAGCCTGCCCAGGAAAGGTGTTCTTAAAGGCCTGCAGTTTGACCCCGTCCAATTGTAAAGATTTATACTTTACTACCTGTTCCATGTGATTAGTGGCTTGTATCAACAATGTAGCAGTACATTCAGTATAATTTGGCGCGATCACTCTGTGAGCTGAGAATTAGTCAAAATGAGGCCCTGACAATTTAAGTAAACGTATATTATTGATTGTAAAGAAAATTGATAGTTATGAGTATTCAAACTACATAATCCAGATCAGCCCAGGGACATAGATTACATGTTATGTAGGTGCCTCATCAGCCGTAGCGTAATCACTGAGACTGATAATTTGTATGCATGTATAATGTGCGCTATGGTTGTGATCTGTGCAATCTAATTCAAAATTCAGTTCATGTGTTGACCTAATCAAATATGTATGTATATAATATGTATATATTTATATGAATAAACTATATGTGTTCGTTATATGGTAACCTTCATACTTCATTTAATTATATATCTACAGTATTATTCGCAAGTTTTCTGTTATATTTTAAATATTTCTCTGTCAGTGTGTGTTTACCGATATTGATGCTACATAATAATCACAGTGAATGCTATGAGTACATGTATAATATTATAATTATAATCTCTTGAACATACGAGTATTACACATATTCTGCCGATTTCTACAAGATGCCATTGAGTAAAATAACAATGTATGTAACTGATGAGCAGAGAAAAGAATTGCTGACTTTCTTGCAAAATAAGAACTGGGACGTAGAGATGGAAATAGAAGAAACAGCCACCGCCATGCCCGTTGCAGAGGCTGCTTACGTACCTCCCCCTATGCCTCAGCATGCTGAAGGTGTTGCTGAGTGTCCACTGTGCTTGTGTTCCCCTTGCATAATAAATGAACAGAACAAACAACTTTGGTGGCCTGCTAATAATCGTCCACCGCATAATCTAAATTCACATGAGAGAAAGCTTCTATACAGGAGGTTTTGGGCAATGCTATATAATTGTGGCGCATGGAAAGATATCAGATATATAGAGAGAAAAGTAGCGGCTAGAAGAGGAGACTGTACTTGGTATAAGAGGGAACTGATGCCTGAATGTGTGGTACAGCAATGCAGGAATTGGCTGCCTAACCCGCGCAACCAGCCTTATTTGGGCCATAAGTGGAGTTGAATTGTTTATACCAGTTGTAAGTACTATAAAAATACAGAACTTCAATTTCAGCAATTTATAACCTCTGATATGTACGTGGGTCATAATAGATATAAGTGGTGCTCATGTATTAGATGTATACCATGCAGGGCCTCGCATGTGGCAAATACGATGTGCGTCGACCGTCAGATTTGTACCGCTATTCCTCGTGTGTTTAGTGCGTCGACCGTCAGATTTGTACCGCTATTCCTCGTGTGTTTACGGTCAAATATAGGTCAACCTGCAGGCCTTTAAGTAAACTGTCCGCCGGCGATATAGCCCGAAATGGTGCTGAGGCAGGCGTAAAACCCGAAATATAAATAAATAAATAAAATTGTTTGAATTAAAAATGGACTTTGCTTGGGGATATATTTCATTTTGAAATTGCAATGGATTATATAACAATCCCCATCCACTGTAAAATGTCAGAGACAGCTTCGTCTGGGATGTGTATGACATCAACGTTAGGTCTCTTACCGGTATTAAATTGTAGTTGCACACGGTCGATGTAAGATCTGGTACCAATCGGTTATGGGACCTAGTGATATGCACACAAAGTCATATGATCTGCAGGGATTATTCTAGAGGGCGATGTGGGCGAAATTGTCGCCCTAGGGACCCTGACTTCGCCCTCTGGGGGCCCCACTTCCCCCTAATAAAATAAAATTAAAAAAAAATATATTTTGGTTTTTACGATTTTCAAACAAAATTTATCTAGTAAGATACACTGGCCCATTATAAAGCACTCCTTCTATTTAATTGTTGTATTTAATGGTTGTACTGTGCATTTTAACCCTATTTTGCAGAAGTATATTAAAGAACACCATTTAAGGAAGCGATCACGCACTTTCTCACTTCTCCAAAAAATTCTGACCTAGAATGAACCCTGATCTGAGACATATCACACTACAATGGGATGGTGAAATCTTAAATTGGTGCACTAGAACCTTGCCCGGTATTGGTCCGTGATACGGACAGGAATGTGACTAAGTGAGGATGCTTTCTTCCTTTCAGCTTGAGACATTGCAAGCTCAACTCAAGTCTACCGAAATTTTGATATCAGAAAAGTTTCAACATATGGAAAAAAAACAGCAGATAGCTATAGAGTACACCATGTCATCTGAGCCAGCAAGTATGACTGGCTCTCCCAGCATCTCGAGGTCAACGGTTACAGAATCAGCCACCATTCCAAGGTCGGAGTGCAGCAGAAAGTCAGAGGTCAATGTCATGTCTGCACCAGTCGTCTCTGTAGCAAGGCCATCATGTGATAGTGTTAGTTCCCGGCATGTTTTAGACTTGGAGAGAGGGGAACCTGATCCTAATGTTACTAAAAATACCATGTTTGATGGTGCTAAAAATAGAAATGATGACATTGCTGAAAATGGAACGAAATATGAAAACTACAGCGATGGTTATAATGATGTTGTGTGTTATAAAGATGATCTAGTAACAGATTGCATAAAACATAATATTGATACATTGAAAGCTGATGAGACGGATAGGGAATGACACATAACATTTATCTCCTGGATCTCCGATAGTTTCCTTGAGATTTGAAAAATCACCAGATCTCGCCAAATCATGCAACTTTTGGCAAAGATCAAAAATGCATATTGTTTTTCTAGCTCAAACATCTCGTTTTGTGTTTAGTATAAAATTGTACAATGCAGCAACCATCAATTTTGTGTTTAGTATAAAATTGTACAATGCAGCAGCCATCAATTTTGTGTTTAGTATCAAATTGTACAATGCAGCAACCATCAATTTTGTGTTTAGTATCAAATTGTACAATGCAGCAACCATCAATTTTGTGTTTAGTATAAAATTGTACAATGCAGCAACCATCAATTTTGTGTTTAGTATCAAATTGTACAATGCAGCAGCCATCAATTTTGTGTTTAGTATCAAATTGTACAATGCAGCAACCATCAATTTTGTGTTTAGTATCAAATTGTACAATGCAGCAACCATCAATTTTGATAACATAACTAAATGACCGATTTGTTCAAACTGCATGATGTTACCTAGAAATACATGATGTTACTTACAAATACATGTTACATACAAATACATGATGTTACTTAGAAATACATGATGTTACCTAGAAATACATGTTACCTACAAATACATGATGTTACATAGAAATACATGATGTTACATACAAATACATGATGTTACCTACAAATACATGATGTTACCTACAAATACATGATGTTACCTACAAATACATGATGTTACCTACAAATACATGATGTTACCTACAAATACATGATGTTACATACAAATACATGATGTTACCTACAAATACATGATGTTACCTACAAATACATGATGTTACCTACAAATACATGATGTTACCTACAAATACATGATGTTACATACAAATACATGATGTTACCTACAAATACATGATGTTACATAGAAATACATGATGTTACGTAGAAATACATGATGTTACCTACAAATACATGATGCTACCTAGAAATACATGATGCTACCTAGAAATACATGATGTTACCTAGAAATACATGATGTTACCTAGAAATACATTATGTTACATAGAAATACATGATGCTACCTAGAAATACATGATGTTACCTAGAAATACATGATGCTACCTAGAAATACATGATGTTACCTAGAAATACATGATGTTACCTAGAAATACATGATGCTACCTAGAAATACATGATGTTACCTAGAAATACATGATGCTACCTAGAAATACATTATGTTACGTAGAAATACATGATGCTACCTAGATATAAATGATGTTACCTAGAAATACATGATGCTACCTAGAAATACATGATGCTACCTAGAAATACATGATGTTACCTAGAAATACATGATGCTACCTAGATATAAATGATGTTACCTAGAAATACATGATGCTACCTAGAAATACATGATGTTACCTAGAAATACATGATGCTACCTAGAAATACATGATGTTACCTAGAAATACATGATGCTACCTAGATATAAATGATGTTACCTAGAAATACATGATGCTACCTAGAAATACATGATGTTACCTAGAAATACATGATGCTACCTAGAAATACATGATGTTACCTAGAAATACATGATGCTACCTAGATATAAATGATGTTACCTAGAAATACATGATGCTACCTAGAAATACATGATGTTACCTAGAAATACATGATGCTACCTAGAAATACATGATGTTACCTAGAAATACATGATGTTACCTAGAAATACATGATGCTACCTAGAAATACATGATGCTACCTAGAAATACATGATGTTACCTACAAATACATGATGTTACCTACAAATACATGATGTTACGTAGAAATACATGATGTTACCTAGAAATACACGATGTTACGTAGAAATACATGATGTTACCTAGAAATACATGATGTTACATAGAAATACATGATGCTACCTAGAAATACATGATGTTACCTAGAAATACATGATGCTACCTAGATATAAATGATGTTACCTAGAAATACATGATGTTACCTAGAAATACCTAGAAATACACGATGTTACCTAGATATAAATGATGTTACCTAGAAATACATGATGCTACCTAGAAATACATGATGTTACCTAGATATAAATGATGTTACCTAGAAATACATGATGTTACCTAGAAATACATGATGTTACCTAGAAATACATAATGTTACATAGAAATAAATGATGCTACCTAGAAAGGCACGACGTTACTTAGAAATTCATGATGTTACTTAGAAATACATGTTGTGTAGCTAAAACTGTCGCATGGGGTTATGTTGGCTGTTTTAAGTGGTTATGCATGTATGCCTACATTTAGTTTAATTGGGGCTAAAAACATAAACTGTCATCGAGTTGTAAACCACTTGTTCTACTGTCATTAGGGCTAGGGCTCCTGCTCTAGTTGGCATTCTCAAATAAACAAAGAAAGGCTTGGATTTCTTGACTGACAATGACGCAAATGTACATTTAAAAAGCCCCCGTCTGACCCTAATAAAATTAACAGTCTTTCAGATGGGACTTTAAACCGAGGTCTCGTGTCGGTGCTTTACACCATGCACGTTAAAGAACCAGAGGAGACTCTGGAATGGGTCTCTGTCTGTATTATTGCACTATCCTCAAAAAATCTAAAATGACTGATCTCTTCAGGAGGCGTCGCTCATATGGGCAACCGGTAGCGACGATAAATAAACGTAAAACACACATTTAAAAAGTAATGTGTTTTGGAATAATTATGGTATCCAAGAGACACGGCAAAGCAAACAACTCCGGGCCTTTCGCACCTGAAACGAATGCACTACCACTGCGCTATCACTGCTCTACCACTACGCTATCACTGTACTACCACGGCGCTATCACTGCTTCCATGTCATGTATAATGATGCTAACAAGTTACTAGTATATGGATGGGTAATGATTTGTTTGCTTTTGGGTTTTGTACCAACAGCTTAGGTCATATGGCGACTCTCCCAACTGTTACTGGTGGAGGAATACCGCAGGTGCCCCTCTGTATAGTATTTCAGGCATTGGCTGGCACCCGGGTAGAACCCACCCACCTTCCGCAAGGCAGCTGGATAACTTCCTCACAACCCCAGTGAGACTATCCAGCTGGCATGCAGAAGGTCGGTGGTTCTATCCAGGTGCCCGTCTGTGATTAATTTACTGCTCAGAGGAGCACCCAAGGTCTTCTTCCACCAATAATAGCCGGAGGGTCGCCATATGACCTAAACTGTTGGTGCAACTTAAGACCCCATAAACAAAGCACTTCATTACTTAGCGAAAACATACAATCTGCAGCTAAATATATTTTCCACATGGCTTGCTTCCTTAAACATTCGAATGCTTAATTATTGCCAACAATATCTTAGCTGCTGAAAGTTAGGTAATTTATGTTATGTTATATTTCGGGTTTTACGCCTGCATCAGCACCATTTTGGGCTATATCGCCGGCAGGCAGTTTACTTAAAAACACCTTTCCTGGGCAGGCTCCAGCGGTTAACCAGTACTTGGGTGCACCAACCTCCGTAAGAAACTGCTAACTTTTTCATATAAATGAGACATGGCCTGAGCGGGGCTCGAACCCGTGATCATCAGTGATGATAGGTTACAGTGGTATACAAGTCAGCGACCGTAACCACTCGACCACGGAGGCAGATAGGTAATTTATGTGTTTTACGTTTATTTATCGTCGCTACCGGTTGCCCATATGAGCTACGCCTCCTGAAGAGATTAGTCATTTTAGATTTTGGAGGATAATGCAATGATACAGACAAGAGTCTCCTCTGGTTCTTTTACACGCACGATGTAAAGCACCAACAAGAGACCTCGGTTAAAGTCCTGAAAGGTAATTTAATTTGTACGATTTGTTTTGTTTTGGCATTAAATAAAATCAAACATGTTAGATACTCCAGCTATTTTTGGTGGAGGAAGACCCCGGGTGCCCCTCCGAGCAGTATTTGAGGCACATACTATTTCATACAATCAGAATAAAAAACTGACAAGACAATAATCACAATTTCAAATAATCATCCATCTCCCGGAATATTGGGACTTTAAAAGAAAGACGACACCATTACTGACTATACTGCTATATTTCTTTTCAAAAATCATAAAAAACCTTCGACATTTTATAACGTAAATGGCAGTAGGTAAAATCAGATAAAAAAGACCCTCATAAAAAAGCTAAAATGTAACTTGGCCTAAAACATACAAAAGGACCAAGTGCCGGGGTTCGCTCACCAGAGCGATTTTCGGAAGCATTCGTCAACATATAACTTATGGCCAAATGTGAACATGATGTTTCTTCCATTAACCCTTTCAACACCACAGACCTCTAAATAGGCTTACAAAAAGTGTAGATCCAGATGAGCCGGCTCGTGATGAGCCGTCTCATCAGGATCTGCACTTTTTGCCAGTAATATTACTATTTTAGACAAAATTACCCATTTTGATAAATGAACTGGTCCAAATGTAAATCATGGACCAGTCCATTTCAGTTACTTGGTGTTGAATGGGTTAACTTTATTTACATGTAGCAACATAAATATTTGCCAGGAAATAGCTGATTTTATAAATGAACAAAGCTTACATGAAAATAATAAGCATATGTTTACGGATAATAGTCGATCACATACCTCACCTTCAGCCTTCCGGTGAGTAAACTGAGGATTATCAAATGAACACGATTGAACACAGTATCACACACATTGGACGGCTGCGGTGCTCCATTATTGGTGGTTCTACGTACGTGAAAGTAATATAATGTAACTGACTAACTGAATATGTAAGAAAGGGTTCCACATATGAAAATGGTGATCCTAAGTGACAATGACTGAGAAAGTGGGGCCAAATGAGCATAAATCGCAACTCCTTTTTATTTTGGATATTTCTTCTAACGCATAAGTAATATTAGTTGCTATGGAAACACATGCTATACTTTCTATAGCCTTTTTAATGGATGGTAATGATACACATACAATGTATTACAGGTGTGTCAGCCATAAATCTTACCCCACCTGCCTACCAATACATGTACAATAATGACAAAAAATACATGAAAACTTCTGCTGTTTTTAAATGTATTTTTCCCCATAAAGATCTTAAACTGATGAAAGTTCCAACTCCTGTGGTACATTGTGTATACAGTCATGCTTGTGTGGTTGGTCACTAATAGTAAGCAGCCACCTGTACTAAGCAGGTAGCTTCCAGACTTCCTAACTGGAATTTGATTATTTATTTGACCTCTACAAAGCAACCACCTGTGCTAAGCACTGGCTGACTGGTTCGACTGTACTGAGAAATGATGTACATGTAAACAGACAAACAAACACAATGTAATAATACTGAATGTAGAAATCCACCATCACTGAGTGGTATATTGAGCTGGTGTTAAAACTTGCCATTCATAGATGATCATCAGGGCCATGAGTTTCCGGACAAATGATGATAGATGAGAAAGTTGTCAGTGACTTACGGAGATTGGATATTTGGGTATTGGTTCTTACCCAGGAAATGTGATTGGTGGTTCTCTCCACCACAGACTACTCAATTATAATCAGAAACTGTTCCGTGTGCAGTAATGGAAGAAAAATACAAACATCAGTTTCTGTCAAGGAAGGGAAAACCTTCCAGATGCATAATTGGATGAAATAGCAATCCCACTCCATCAGGGCGATGGATTACATCAGGAATCCCACTCCATCAGGGCGATGGATTACATCAGCAATCCATCAGGGCGATGGATTACATCAGGAATCCCACTCCACCAGGGCGATGGATTCCATCAGGAATCCCACTCCACCAGGGCGATGGATTCCATCAGGAATCCCACTCCACCAGGGCGATGGATTCCATCAGCAATCCCACTCCACCAGGGCGATGGATTCCATCAGGAATCCCACTCCATCAGGGCGATGGATTCCATCAGCAATCCCACTCCACCAGGGCGATGGATTCCATCAGGAATCCCACTCCATCAGGGCGATGGATTCCATCAGCAATCCCACTCCACCAGGGCGATGGATTCCATCAGCAATCCCACTCCACCAGGGCGATGGATTCCATCAGCAATCCCACTCCATCAGGGCGATGGATTCCATCAGCAATCCCACTCCACCAGGGCGATGGATTACATCAGCAATCCCACTCCATCAGTGCGATGGATTCCATCAGCAATCCTACTCCATCAGGGCGATGGATTCCATCAGCAATCCCACTCCACCAGGGCGATGGATTCCATCAGGAATCCCACTCCACCAGGGCGATGGATTCCATCAGGAATCCCACTCCACCAGGGCGATGGATTACATCAGGAATCCCATTCCATCAGGGCGATGGATTCCATCAGGAATCCCACTCCATCGGGGCGATGGATTCCATCAGGAATGAGATCTCGAAAGCGAGTACGTAAACTAATGTTATAAAAGAAGTTTGTATAAACTAAAATTAGCCATTTCATATCATAGTTGATAAATGCATGGAATGTGAGAATTCAAACTGTTGAAACAAAGTTTAAACATCCAAATGTTTGTTTGGAGCATAAAACACATACATCATAAATGGAGAAATATCGTACATAACGACTGTATAGATACATCAATATAGATACATCATATACATCAATATAGATACATCATATACATACATCATATACATCAATATATATACATCATATACATCATATATACATCAATATAGATACATCATATATACATCAATATAGATACATCATATACATCAATATAGATACATCATATACATCATATACATCAATATAGATACATCAATATACCAATATAGATACATCAATATAGATACATCATATACATCAATATAGATACATCAATATAGATACATCATATATACATCAATATAGATACATCATATATACATCAATATAGATACATCATATATACATCAATATAGATACATCATATATACATCAATATAGATACATCATATACACAATATAGATACATCATATACATCAATATATATACATCAATATATATACATCAATATACACCAATATAGATACATCATATACATCAATATAGATACATCATATACATCAATATAGATACATCATATACATCAATATAGATACATCAATATACCAATATATATACATCATATACATCAATATAGATACATCATATATACATCAATATAGATACATCATATACATCAATATATATACATCAATATAGATACATCAATATACCAATATAGATACATCATATACATCAATATATATACATCATATACATCAATATATATATACATCAATATAGATACATCATATACATCAATATATATACATCAATATATATACATCTATAGATACATCATATACATCAATATAGATACATCAATATAGATACATCAATATAATCATATATACATCAATATAGATACATCATATACATCAATATAATACATCATATAATAATATATACATCAATATAGATACATCATATACATCAATATAGATACATCATATACATCAATATAGATACATCATATACATCAATATAGATACATCATATACATCAATATAGATACATCATATATACATCAATATATATACATCATATACATCAATATAATACATCATATACATTAATATATATATACACCAATATAGATACATCATATACACCAATATAGATACATCATATACATCAATATAGATACATCATATACATCAATATAGATACATCATATACATCATATATACATCAATATATATACATCATATACACCAATATAGATACATCATATACATCAATATAGATACATCATATACATCAATATATATACATCAATATAGATACATCATATACATCAATATAGATACATCATATACATCAATATAGATACATCATATACATCAATATAGATACATCAATATAGATACATCATATACATCAATATAGATACATCAATATAGATACATCATATACATCAACATAGATACATCATATATACATCAATATAGATACATCATATACATCAATATATATATATCAATATAGATACATCATATACATCAATATATATACATCATATACATCAATATAGATACATCATATACACCAATATAGATACATCATATACATCAATATAGATACATCATATACATCAATATAGATACATCATATACATCAATATATATACATCAATATAGATACATCATATACATCAATATATATACATCATATACATCAATATAGATACATCATATACATCAATATATATACATCATATACATCAATATAGATACATCATATACACCAATATAGATACATCATATACATCAATATAGATACATCATATAGATACATCATATACATCATATACATCAATATAGATACATCATATATACATCAATATATATACATCATATACATCAATATAGATACATCATATACATCAATATATATACATCAATATATATACATCAATATAGATACATCATATACACCAATATAGATACATCATATACATCAATATAGATACATCATATACATCAATATAGATACATCATATACATCAATATAGATACATCATATACATCAATATAGATACATCATATACATCAACATAGATACATCATATACTTCAATATAGATACATCATATATACATCAATATAGATACATCATATACACCAATATAGATACATCAATATAGATACATCATATACATCAATATAGATACATCAATATAGATACATCATATATACATCAATATATATACATCATATACATCAATATATATACATCATATACATCAATATATATATACACCAATATAGATACATCATATACACCAATATAGATACATCAATATATATACATCATATACATCAATATAGATACATCATATACATCAATATAGATACATCATATACATCATATATACATCAATATATATACATCATATACACCAATATAGATACATCAATATAGATACATCATATACATCACTATAGATACATCATATACATCAATATAGATACATCATATACATCAATATAGATACATCATATACATCAATATAGATACATCATATACATCAATATAGATACATCATATACATCAATATAGATACATCAATATATATACATCAATATAGATACATCATATACATCAATATAGATACATCAATATAGATACATCATATACATCAATATAGATACATCAATATAGATACATCATATACATCAATATAGATACATCATATACATCAATATATATACATCAATATAGATACATCATATACATCAATATATATACATCATATACATCAATATAGATACATCATATATACATCAATATAGATACATCATATACATCAATATAGATACATCATATATACATCAATATAGATACATCAATATATATACATCATATATACACCAATATAGATACATCATATACATCAATATATATACATCAATATATATATACATCAATATAGATACATCATATACATCAATATATATACATCATATACATCAATATAGATACATCATATAAATCAATATAGATACATCATATACATCAATATAGATACATCATATACACCAATATAGATACCATCATATACATCAATATAGATACATCATATACATCAATATAGATACATCATATACATCAATATAGATACATCATATACATCAATATAGATACATCATATATACATCAATATAGATACATCAATATAGATACATCAATATAGATACATCATATACATCAATATAGATACATCATATACATCAATATAGATACATCATATACATCAATATAGATACATCATATATACATCAATATAGATACATCAATATATATACATCATATACATCATATACATCAATATATATACACCAATATAGATACATCATATACACCAATATAGATACATCATATACATCAATATAGATACATCATATACATCAATATAGATACATCATATACATCATATATACATCAATATATATACATCATATACACCAATATAGATACATCATATACATCACTATAGATACATCATATACATCAATATAGATACATCATATACATCAATATAGATACATCATATACATCAATATAGATACATCATATACATCAATATAGATACATCAATATAGATACATCATATACATCAATATAGATACATCATATACATCAATATAGATACATCATATACATCAATATAGATACATCATATACATCAATATAGATACATCATATACATCAATATAGATACATCATATACATCAATATAGATACATCATATACATCAATATAGATACATCATATACATCAATATATATACATCAATATAGATACATCATATACATCAATATAGATACATCATATACATCAATATAGATACATCAATATAGATACATCATATACATCAATATAGATACATCATATACATCAATATATATACATCATATATACATCAATAATATACACCAATATAGATACATCATATACATCAATATATATACATCATATACATCAATATATATACATCAATATAGATACATCAATATATATACATCAATATAGATACATCATATACATCAATATATATACATCAATATAGATACATCATATACATCAATATAGATACATCATATACATCAATATAGATACATCATATACATCAATATAGATACATCATATACATCAATATAGATACATCATATAGATACATCATATACATCAATATAGATACATCATATACATCAATATATATACATCATATAGATACATCATATACATCATATACATCATATAATACATCAAAATACATCATATACATCAATATATATACACATATAGAAAAATACATCATATATATACATCAATATAGATACATCATATACATCAATATAGATACATCATATACATCAATATAGATACATCATATACATCAATATAGATACATCATATACATCAATATATACATCAATATATATACATCATATACATCAATATAGATACATCAATATATATACATCATATACATCAATATAGATACATCATATACATCAATATAGATACATCATATATACATCAATATAGATACATCAATATATATACATCATATACATCAATATAGATACATCATATACATCAATATAGATACATCATATACATCAATATAGATACATCATATACATCAATATAGATACATCATATACATCAATATAGATACATCATATACATCAATATAGATACATCATATACATCAATATAGATACATCATATACATCAATATAGATACATCATATACATCAATATAGATACATCAATATAGACATATATACATCAATATAGATACATCATATACATCAATATAGATACATCATATACATCAATATAGATACATCATATACATCAATATAGATACATCATATATACATCAATATATATACATCAATATATATACATCAATATATATACATCATATACATCAATATATATATACACCAATATAGATACATCATATACACCAATATAGATACATCATATACATCAATATAGATACATCATATACATCAATATAGATACATCATATACATCATATATACATCAATATATATACATCATATACACCAATATAATACATCAATATAGATACATCATATACATCACTATAGATACATCATATACATCAATATAGATACATCATATACATCAATATAGATACATCATAGACATCAATATAGATACATCATATACATCAATATAGATACATCAATATAGATACATCATATACATCAATATAGATACATCATATACATCAATATAGATACATCATATACATCAATATAGATACATCATATACATCAATATAGATACATCATATACATCAATATAGATACATCAATATAGATACATCATATACATCAATATATATACATCAATATACATCAATATAGATACATCATATATACATCAATATATATACACCAATATAGATACATCATATACATCAATATATATACATCAATATAGATACATCAATATATATACATCATATATACATCAATATATATACATCAATATAGATACATCATATACATCAATATATATACATCATATATACATCAATATATATACACCAATATAGATACATCATATACATCAATATATATACATCATATATACACCAATATATATACATCAATATATATACATCAATATAGATACATCATATACATCAATATATATACATCAATATAGATACATCATATACATCAATATAGATACATCATATACATCAATATAGATACATCAGATAATATAGATACATCATATACATCAATATAGATACATCATATACATCAATATAGATACATCAATATATATACATCATATACATCAATATAGATACATCATATACATCAATATATATACATCAATATAGATACATCATATACATCAATATATATACATCAATATAGATACATCAATATATATACATCATATATACATCAATATATATACACCAATATAGATACATCATATACATCAATATATATACATCAATATAGATACATCATATACATCAATATAGATACATCATATATACATCAATATAGATACATCATATACATCAATATAGATACATCATATACATCAATATAGATACATCAATATATATACATCATATACATCAATATAGATACATCAATATATATACATCATATACATCAATATATATACATCATATACATCAATATAGATACATCATATATACATCAATATAGATACATCAATATATATACATCATATACATCAATATATATACATCATATACATCAATATAGATACATCATATATACATCAATATATATACATCATACACATCAATATAGCTACATCATATATACATCAATATAGATACATCATATACATCAATATAGATACATCATATACATCAATATAGATACATCATAGATACATCAATATAGATACATCATATACATCAATATAGATACATCAATATAGATACATCATATACATCAATATAGATACATCATATACATCAATATATATACATCATATATACATCAATATAGATACATCATATACATCAATATATATACATCATATATACATCAATATATATACACCAATATAGATACATCATATACATCAATATATATACATCATATACATCAATATAGATACATCATATATACATCAATATAGATACATCATATACATCAATAGAGATACATCAATAGAGATACATCATATACATCAATATAGATGCATAATATACATCAATATAGATACATCATATACATCAATATAGATACATCAATATAGATACATCATATACATCAATATAGATACATCATATACATCAATATAGATACATCATATACATCAATATATATACATCATATATACATCAATATAGATACATCATATACATCAATATATATACATCATATATACATCAATATATATACACCAATATAGATACATCATATACATCAATATATATACATCATATATACATCAATATATATACACCAATATATATACATCAATATAGATACATCATATACATCAATATAGATACATCATATACATCAATATATATACATCAATATAGATACATCATATACATCAATATATATACATCATATATACATCAATATATATACACCAATATAGATACATCATATACATCAATATATATATACATCATATACATCAATATAGATACATCATATATACATCAATATAGATACATCAATATAGATACATCATATACATCAATATAGATACATCAATAGAGATACATCATATACATCAATATAGATACATCAATAGAGATACATCATATACATCAATATAGATACATCAATATAGATGCATAATATACATCAATATATATACATCAATATAGATACATCATATACATCAATATAGATACATCATATACATTGTTATAATGATATCCAAATTGGAACCTGTATCCGTGCGTTAACCTAATTAATGCCCTTTGTGGGTATCTAGTTAAACATCAGTGCAGGTATCTAGTTAATGCAGTGTGGGTATCTAGTTAATGCACAGTTCTGGTATCTAGTTAATGCACAGTGTGGGTATCTAGTTAATGCACAGTTCTGGTATCTACTTAATGCACTGTGCATGTATCTAGCTAATGTACAGTACAGATATCTAATTAATGCATTGTGCAGGTATCTACGTAATGCATAGTGCAGGTATCTACGTAATGCATAGTGCAGGTATCTACGTAATGCATTGTGCAGATATCTACGTAATGCATTGTGCAGGTATCTACGTAATGCATAGTGCAGATATCTACGTAATGCACTGTGCAGGTATCTAGCTAATGTACAGTACAGATATCTACTTAATGTACTGTGCAGGTATCTACGTAATGCACTGTGCAGGTATCTAGCTAATGTACAGTACAGATATCTACTTAATGTACTGTGCAGGTATCTACGTAATGCACTGTGCAGGTATCTACGTAATGCATAGTGCAGGTATCTACGTAATGTACTGTGCAGGTATCTACGTAATGCATAGTGCAGGTATCTACGTAATGCATAGTGCAGGTATCTACGTAATGCATAGTGCAGGTATCTACGTAATGTACTGTGCAGGTATCTACGTAATGCATAGTGCAGGTATCTACGTAATGCATAGTGCAGGTATCTACATAATGCACTGTGCAGGTATCTACGTAATGCATAGTGCAGGTATCTAGCTAATGTACAGTACAGATATCTACTTAATGCACTGTGCAGGTATCTACGTAATGCATAGTGCAGGTATCTAGCTAATGTACAGTACAGATATCTACGTAATGCACTGTGCAGGTATCTAACTAATGCACTGTGCAGGTATCTACGTAATGCATAGTGCAGGTATCTACGTAATGCATAGTGCAGGTATCTAGCTAATGTACAGTACAGATATCTACGTAATGCACTGTGCAGGTATCTACGTAATGCACTGTGCAGGTATCTACGTAATGCATAGTGCAGGTATCTACGTAATGTACTGTGCAGGTATCTAGCTAATGCACAGTACAGATATCTACTTAATGTACAATATAATTTTATAATTAGTGATCAATTTACTACGACATCAAAATACATTTATAATACACTGATCGTAGTTAAATATATTTATTTAGCAACAATTAAAACAAACAATAACCAACGCTTCTTAAAAATCTGTAACATTTATAATGAAGATCTGCATAACACTGAATGACAATTATATTGTTTTATTTCTCTAGTTGATGTTGCTGTACTTAATCATACCGTATACACTCACGTTGTCTGTACACTTTGTATATAATGGGTTAATCATACCGTATACATATCACGATTGTCTGTACACTTTGTATATAACCGACACTAATGTTTCTTGGTGATGGACATGAATATGTTTATTGCAAATAAAAACTTTGACTCGACTTCAAAACGGTTCCAGTATCCACTTTTATCGTTATATAATGGGAAAAGAAATTTTAAAAAGTTTCATTCCATGCATGCGGCACCGGCATAATCATGACGTTACAAATGTATTAGGGACATGTGCAAGGAATGTTGTGAAACCATCTGTATTAAGTGACTAGGCTGTATGTACAACATGATTGTAAACATAATTATGCACTACGATTTTCCCCGTAATCTGTCAAAATTATCAGAACAGGAAAATCTAGTTTTTTTTGGGGAAAACCATTATGATAATGACAAGTGGTAGTTTAGCTTGCAGACTGAGTGGATTTGTCGAGTTATTACTGCATGAGAGGCTTGAACTCAATTCTTTTAACCCTACTTTGGAGATGGTTGTACAGCATCAATTTGGACATATGTTTTAAATGATTTAACAAATGCTATACTAGTATTAAGGACGTTTCCTATAGTTTTATTCTTTCATACGATTGTCAAACTTTATTGCGGGAACTTTTATAAGGAATTCAATGAGCTAATAAAAGATTAGGTAACCAAGTGTGTGTTTTTGGAAAACTGATGTTGATATTTTGTGAATGAATATTGGCAAAGGGAGGTAATTCACAAATAGTAATTTGACAAAAAAACGTTCATTTGTGAACATATTTTCAAAATTTTACTTAAAAAATCTGAATAATTTATTATTGGAAATATAACACAGCAATCAAGATTTCTAGGCATCCGCCCCTTAGAATATCTCAATGTCGAGCACATTCTAAGTAAACATAATAAAGGGCTTCAAATTCATCCATAATATAATATTTTGACATACAAAGTGACCTTTCTTATCTTTTCTATAATATCAATCAATAATGAATCCAGCAGTTTTACTCTGCAAGATTTAATTATTTTACTGTATTTTTTTGCATTTTTTGAACTTTTTAAAATTAGATAACATTTCTACTGTCTCCACCTGGAGTATTTCTTCCTGGTAAATAAGTCAACTTGAAGATATTTTTTACTTAACCCTTTCCCTCATAGAAGCACCTCTCGACGTCATTACTAATACGACATACATTGGCAATGTAGTAGCCAAAGCAATGTTCATTATAAAGGCCAGAATCTCATGTAGTCCCAGTAATATCTATGCAGGTGGGATAGATATGGCCACTACTTATACACTGCATGATAGCTAAACGGCTGTCGTTTGTATGGAGATATAATAGTATATTAACCTAAATCTCTATGTAGTCCCAGTAATATCTATGGAGGTGGGATAGATATGGTGACTACTTATCTACTGCATGATAGCTAAATGGCTGTCGTTTGTATGGAGATATGATATAATAATATATTAACCTAAATCTCTATGTAGTCCCAGTAATATCTATGGAGGTGGGATATATATGGCGACTACTTATCCACTGCATGATAGCTAAATGGCTGTCGTTTGTATGAAGATATAGTATATTAACCTAAATCTCTATGAAGGAAAAGGTTAAATGGCTGTCGTTTGTATGGACATATAATAGTATATTAACCTAAATCTCTATGAAGGAAAGGGTTAAAGGAACTATCAGTCCAAATTGATGCTGTACAATTGATAGCTAGAATGGTTGGATGATCATAGTTTCTGTTAAGATGAAGCATTCATTTCCTCCGAGTACATGTGTACAGCATCTATAAACCGTCCTACATTTTCTGGATCAACATCTTTATGCACGCCGTGTCCGAGGTTAGCGATATATCTCTGTGTTCCAAATCTCTTCAGCATCGTCTTAACAGCATTCTTCAACTGGTTCTGTAATATACATGTGATTTTATAATGTACACGTAATTCTGTATATAATTCTGTAATGTACACATAATTCTGTAATGTACACATAATTCTGTAATGTACATATAATTCTGTAATGTACACATAATTCTGTAATGTACACATAATTCTGTAATGTACATGTAATTCTGTAATGTACATATAATTCTGTAATGTACATACAATTCTGTAATGTACACATAATTCTGTAATGTACATGTAATTCTGCAATGTACATATAAGTCTGTAATGTACATGTAATTCTGTAATGTACACGTAATTCTGTAATGTACATATAATTCTGTAATGTACACATAATTCTGTAATGTACATATAATTCTGTAATGTACACATAATTCTGTAATGTACATGTAATTCTGTAATGTACACGTAATTCTGTAATTCTGTAATGTACATATAATTCTGTAATGTACATGTAATTCTGTAATGTACATATAATTCTGTAATGTACATATAATTCTGTAATGTACACGTAATTCTGTAATGTACATATAATTCTGTAATGTACATATAATTCTGTAATGTACACGTAATTCTGTAATGTACATATAATTCTGTAATGTACATATAATTCTGTAATGTACACATAATTCTGTAATGTACACATAATTCTGTAATGTACATATAATTCTGTAATGTACATATAATTCTGTAATGTACATACAATTCTGTAATGTACACGTAATTCTGTAATGTACATGTAATTCTGCAATGTACATATAAGTCTGTAATGTACATGTCATTCTGTAATGTACACGTAATTCTGTAATGTACATATAATTCTGTAATGTACACATAATTCTGTAATGTACATATCATTCTGTAATGTACATGTAATTCTGTAATGTACATGTAATTCTGTAATGTACATGTAAGTCTGTAATGTACACATAATTCTGTAATGTACATATAATTCTGTAATGTACACGTAATTCTGTAATGTACATATAATTCTGTAATGTACACATAATTCTGTAATGTACATATAATTCTGTAATGTACACGTAATTCTGTAATGTACATATAATTCTGTAATGTACACGTAATTCTGTAATGTACATATAATTCTGTAATGTACACGTAATTCTGTAATGTACACATAATTCTGTAATGTACATATAATTCTGTAATGTATACGTAATTCTGTAATGTACATATAATAATTCTGTAATGTACATATCATTCTGTAATGTACTGTTTATATGTGATGCCTGATAGAGGGTTATAACACTTGTGTGTGTTTTACGTTTATTTATCGTCGCTACCGGTTGCCCATATGAGCGCCGCCGCCTGAAGGGATTAGTAATTTAAAATTTTTGGAGGATAGTGCAATGATTTTCAGAGACAGAGACCCATTCCAGAGTCTCCTTTGTTTCTTTTACATGCATGGTGTAAAGCACCGACACAAGACCTCGGTTTACAGTCCCAACTGAAAGACTGTTAATTTTATTATGGTCAGACGGGGGATCGAACCTTACACTTATCCACTGAATGTAGTGTATATGTGATGCTAGATAGAGCATTATAACACTTATCCACTGAATGTTATGTGATGCTAGATAGAGTATTATAACACTTATCCACTGAATGTAGTTTATATGTGATGCCTGATAGAGCTTTATAACACTTATCCACTGAATGTAGTGTATATGTGATGCCTGATAGAGCATTATAACACTTATCCACTGAATGTAGTGTATATGTGATGCTAGATAGAGCATTATAACACTTATCCACTGAATGTAGTGTATATGTGATGCTAGATAGAGCATTATAACACTTATCCACTGAATGTAGTGTATATGTGATGCTAGATAGAGCATTATAACACTTATCCACTGAATGTAGTGTATATGTGATGCTAGATAGAGCATTATAACACTTATCCACTGAATGTAGTTTATATGTGATGCTAGATAGAGCATTATAACACTTATCCACTGAATGTAGTGTATATGTGATGCCTGATAGAGCATTATAACACTTATCCACTGAATGTAGTGTATATGTGATGCTAGATAGAGCATTATAACACTTATCCACTGAATGTAGTGTATATGTGATGCTAGATAGAGCATTATAACACTTATCCACTGAATGTAGTTTATATGTGATGCTAGATAGAGCATTATAACACTTATCCACTGAATGTAGTGTATATGTGATGCTAGATAGAGCATTATAACACTTATCCACTGAATGTAGTATATATGTGATAAAACATACCTAGGAGGAGTAGAATTATACGACAATCTTACCTCAGGGGCATACAACAAACAGGGGTCAAGGTTGCCTTGTACTGTAACATTCTGCCCAATAACTTGTCTAGAAAATAAACAGCAAGATAAATATATATATAAAATTATAGCGAACAAAATATGACATCATCTAAATGTGACACTCAAAATATCGTACATGTAATATCAACTTCTATCACTAAAAATAGTCTGTATAGGCTGTCCGATTAGCGCAGTGGTTAGTGCACTCGCTTCTCACCAATGCAACCCGGGTTCGATCCTCGGACCGGGAAGTATGTGAGATGGTATGGTGGTCGCCAGATCGGACAGGTGGGTTTTCTCCAGGTACTCCGGTTTCCTCCCACACGATTGACCACATATACGCTTTCATCCGAGCCAACGGGAGTGATTAATATAAGTTGTTAAAACTTGCTTCGCAATCGTTGTAAAATAAATAAAGTTTAAACTAAAAATAGTTCCCAGCCTAAAATAAAAAGAACAGTTATTGGATAAGTATATGATTAAATATGTCAATCATGAACATTGAGAGTCGTTACCGATAAGTTAAACAAATATTTTTAGACTCGAATGCAAAACATGTTCTTACAACGTTAGTGAAATCACTATCTCGAGACTTTATCCCTGATAGAGGGAGATAGATAGAGGGAGATAGAGGGAGATAGAAGAGACAGTGTGCATTTACCATATATTCCCGACCATTATATGGTACATGTCTTCATCATCCATCATCATGGTTCTTTCGGCACATTACAAACATATAACCGTGGCCCAGTGGTTAAGGCGTATGCTTACGGAGCGGGAGGTCGAAGGTTCGAACCTCGTCAGGGTTTCATTCTGATATGGCCGGTTGGTGAGTTAAATAATGGTTACCGATTGCCTACCTGCCTGGCACCTGGCATACAAGCATAGAATTCGGGAAGTACTGATGTTCATAAAAAAGGAGTCTCATAAGTCAGAAATGGCTGGCCCTTTAATAGGGGTGACACTATAAAAAACAAACTATAACCACGTAAACACTTTCATCCGCACCAGCGACAGTGAATAATAGAAATTGTTAAAGCTTGTTTCGCAATCATTGTAAAATAAATCAACTGTATACTCGTAATGTAAATAATGATATTATGTTGCAAAAGTACACGTGTATGTCAATATGCGAACAGATTAAAGACATTAGACAGACTTGACATACAATTTGAGAAATGGTGTTATAAATGGACACCAGCTGATCTTTCAATGTAGCGAACACTTTGTGTTTGTTTGTTCAATGTCTTATTGCTGACACCATTTGTTCATTTTATTTTGGCCAATCTGCTTCCAAAAAAAAAAAGTTACAAATATTGGAGCGTCCAGCGTTCTATGTCGCGGAAACAAGACACCACGTGCCCATCCAACCATTTCGTCAAACTTACCCGGGTATAACCACAATCTACAAGCCAGTTTCCTCAAATGAAAGAATGTTCATTTCTGGGATTCATGGTATGTCGTCAATGGCAACAACAACAACTCAGCTATGGAGATTGTGTTTTACCCACATTTCCCTATACATCAACTATATACACACCTTGCATGTGTAGGTTTCATGGTCCAATCCAGCGAAACAACATCGTAACCACTGTTGGCAAGGTCATTTAGTGCGAAATGCGCATCCTTAGCAAATACAATCTGAAAAAAATGAGTGAGTAAAATTATAAACTTCTTACCATCCAGTGTGTGAAGTATCTCCCTCAAATAGGGGGGTGATGTTCCCCTTTATAGAGGGTACACGTCTTTAAAAGGAGATATGGTTTCACAAAATTGCAAACACTCCCATGAGAATTCTGACTTTTCCTTCTGTTTTTTTATATAAATATCAAAATGTCCACCCTTGTGTTGCAGAAATGGTTCACATGTATATCCTATAGGCTAAACACTTAAATGACTATTACACTGGGCATAAGATAGACGGAGGAGTGTGTTTTACGTTTATTTATCATCGCTACCGGTTGCCCATATGAGCGACGCCTCCGGAAGAGATTAGTAATTTTAGATTTTTGGAGGATAGTGCATGATACAGACAGAGACCCATTCCAGAGTCTCCTCTGGTTCTGTTGCGTGCATGGTGTAAAGCACCGACACGAGACCTCGGTTTAACGTCCCATCTGAAAGACTTAATTTTATTAGTGTCATACGGGGGATCGAACCTGCGATCCCTGGATTACCAGTCCAGCGTGTTACCACTAAACTACAGATCCGTCTGTAATAGACGGAGGATGAGAAGAAATAGTATATAAATATAAAAGGGAGGTAATTTAAAAATAATAGAAATTGTTTTCATTTGTACACATATATACACAAAATAGTAAGAGTACTATCTCAATAATTCATTGATCAATAAAACATAATCAATTTCTAATACACCACTGCTTAGAACCTCCAACTACTCCCATGTAAACCTTCAACTTCTCCCATGTAAACCATCAACTTCTCCCATGTAAACCATCAACTTCTCCCATGTAAACCATCAACTTCTCCCATGTAAACCATCAACTTCTCCCATGCTAATCTTTAACTTCTCACATGCAAACCTTCAACTTCTCCCATGTAAACCATCAACTTCTCCCATGTAAACCATCAACTTCTCCCATGCTAATCTTTAACTTCTCACATGCAAACCTTCAACTTCTCACATGCAAACCTTCAACTTCTCCCATGTAAACCATCAACTTCTCCCATGTAAACCATCAACTTCTCCCATGTAAACCATCAACTTCTCCCATGCTAATCTTCAACTTCTCACATGCAAACCTTCAACTTCTCCCATGTAAACCTTCAACTTCTGTAATCCATCATCGCAATGAGGTAGAGAGAAGAGGCAATGTGGAATTTAAATGCCTTGCCTAAGGGCACAATCGTAACGGCTCCAGCGGAGGCTCGAACTCTGGGCCTTTTGCACCTGAAGTGAACGCGCTACCGCTGCACTATTACGCTTCCACATCAAGCACTTACCATTGGTACTGGTTCAATTTGTAGCTTCAGAAGTTTTTCTTTTGTTCTATAGGCTATATCCTTAAGGTAGGGAAGGGCAAACTCTGCAAACATATCCGGGCCTAACTCTCCCGCACATGAGTCAAACACCTGTAGTATCTGAAATACACAAACACACTTGCACAACACAGAATGTACACTTCAACCATCTGAAAGATAAATACAGTCAAACCTGTCTTAAGCAGTCAGCCAAGGGAATCACAGAAAGTGGCTGCTTAGCACAGGTGGCTGCTTAATAGAGGTCAAATGTAGAATAAAACAACAATAAGAAAACTGGCTGCCTAATACAGGTTGGCTGCTTAATGGAGGTCAAATGTAGAATAAAAGAACATATTGGGAATCAGGAAACTGGCTGCTTAATACAGGTTGGCTGCTTAATGGAGGTGACCACTAACACAGGTTTGGCTGTATGTACACTTAAAATATTTGATAGACACAAATGTACACTTCAATTAGCTATCTCTGAATAGCTGAGCAAAAACTTACTACCACATTTTTCATACTTATAGACTGACCTGCGCTCCAGCTTTGACTTGACCAACAAGGTAATCTACAACTTTTTCACATAGCAACTGTAGAAGTTCTCGACTGGCTTCCGGGTATGTGACTAGCCATTTCCGGGCTTTAGGTAACGGGGAATGTGACCCTCCGTCTATCATAAACTTCATCAGCGTCCACTACAAGAAAGTGATTATAAGTCATTTTATTATTAAACAAAATGATTTCAAGCAGTTTTATTATTAAACAAAGTGAATTTAGGCCATATTTATTATTTAAGAAACTATTTTGAATAATTTTATTTTTGGTTCTGATCAAAAGGGGTTGACAGTAGTCCATATCAATGTAATAATTTGTGAGATCCAGCAAAAGGAATTGACAGTAGCCCAGATGAATGTAATAATTTGTGAGATCCAGCAAAAGGGGTTGACAGTAGTCCAGATGAATGTAATAATTTGTGAGATCCAGCAAAAGGGGTTGACAGTAGTCCAGATCAATGTAATAATTTGTGAGATCCAGCAAAAGGGGTTGACAGTAGTCCATATCAATGTAATAATTTGTGAGATCCAGCAAAAGGGGTTGACAGTAGTCCATATCAATGTAATAATTTGTGAGATCCAGCAAAATGGGTTGACAGTAGTCCATATCAATGTAATAATTTGTGAGATCCAGCAAAAGGGGTTGACAGTAGTCCAGATCAATGTAATAATTTGTGAGATCCAGCAAAAGGGGTTGACAGTAGTCCATATCAATGTAATAATTTGTGAGATCCAGCAAAAGGGGTTGACAGTAGTCCATATCAATGTAATAATTTGTGAGATCCAGCAAAAGGGGTTGACAGTAGTCCATATCAATGTAATAATTTGTGAGATCCAGCAAAAGGGGTTGACAGTTGTCCAGATCAAAGTAATAATTTGTGAGATCCAGCAAAAAAGGTTGAGAGTTGTCCAGATCAATGGAATAATTTGTGAGATCCAGCAAAAAAGGTTGAGAGTTGTCCAGATCAATGGAATAATTTGTGAGATCCAGCAAAAAAGGTTGAGAGTTGTCCAGATCAATGGAATAATCTGTGAGATCCAGCAACAGGATTTGACAGTAGTCCAGATCAATGTACGGCTTATTTTACAATTGTTTCTTCATAATGCTATAATCATGTTTCATATCCAGCAGAGATCCGACTCCTACACAGTATGCAGCCCCGTGCCGTCAATCAACTTTACCGTGAAATGTTAATACAACAGAACACGGAGTTAATACAACATAACACGGAGAACTATTGAGATAACTGAGGGTGTATTTCAGTTGTATCATGTGATTTCCGTGTTCTGTTGTATACAATGATCAGAGAACAGTTGTGACTTGTGGTATTGGGTTGGCATATGGTGTTAGATCTCATTGTGTTGCTGGTTTCTTGCACACTCTAATAAATTTCTTTAATCTGTCTTATCAATTATTTCTTTAACCCTTTCCCTCATAGAAACACCTCTTGACGCCATTACCAACACGACATAATTTGACAAAGTAGTAGCCAAACCAATGTTCATAATAATGTCCAGAATCTCACGTAGTCCCAGTAATATCTATGGAGGTGGGATAGATATGGCGACTACTTATCCACTGCATGGTAGCTAAATGGCTGTCGTTTCTATGGAGATAATAGTATATTAACCAAAATCTCTATGAAGGAAAGGGCTAAGAGATCACTTTTGCTATTATCACGTCATTAACATTCCTAGTGGACGAACATCAGGGGAGGTAACTAGACTAAGAGCCACAGAGTAGGGCTAGAATAAAACATGGACAACTTGCATACACTAAAAGTTTGTGTTTACGAACATCAATATGGCTTTAATTCCTACTGGTTTATATTACATTGTTCACAGGTGGCTTTAATTCCTACTGGTTTATATTACATTGTTCACAGGTGGCTTTAATTCCTACTGGTTTATATTACATTGTTCACAGGTGGCTTTAATTCCTACTGGTTTATATTACATTGTTCACAGGTGGCTTTAATTCCTACTGGTTTATATTACATTGTTCACAGGTGGCTTTAATTCCTACTGGTTTATATTACATTGTTCACAGGTGGCTTTACTTCCTACTGGTTTATATTACATTGTTCACAGGTGGCTTTACTTCCTACTGGTTTATATTACATTGTTCACAGGTGGCTTTACTTCCTACTGGTTTATATTACATTGTTCACAGGTGGCTTTACTTCCTACTGGTTTATATTACATTGTTCACAGGTGGCTTTAATTCCTACTGGTTTATATTACATTGTTCACAGGTGGCTTTAATTCCTACTGGTTTATATTACATTGTTCACAGGTGGCTTTAATTCCTATATTTAAGTATATTAACCTAAATCTCTATGAAGGAAAGGGTTATATCTAGATGTGCACAACAAGAAATGAAAACTCACTGGAGCTCCAGAGAAGCCAAACAGAGGACACTGTCCATTGAGAGCATGCCTGGTCATCGTGATGGCATCCATTACGTAACTCAGATCCATACAGACATCGGCATCCTTGTATAACTTCTTCAAATCGTCTGGCGTTTCCAACAGGAAGTCAAACAGTATACCCTAAAATAAAATAACATACCCTAAAATAAACCTATAGCAGAACACTACATATCCTGGAATGCACGTCCTCTACTACATGCATGTTCCCAATTGCTTTGTACTTTTATTAGTTACAATCCAGACAAGTATATAACCCTATATCTAACGATATATATAGGCCTATATCTAACCCTATATCTAACCATATATATAGGCCTATATCTAACCCTATATCTAACGATATATATAGGCCTATATCTAACCCTATATCTAACCATGTAAATAACCCTATATCTAACCATATATCTAACCATATATAGAGGCCTATATTTAACCCTATATCTAACCATATATATAGGCCTATATCTAACCCTATATCTAACCATGTAAATAACCCTATATCTAACCCTATATCTAACCATGTAAATAACCCTATATCTAACCATGTAAATAACCCTATATCTAACCATGTAAATAACCCTATATCTAACCATATATCTAACCATATATATAGGCCTATATCTAACCCTATATCTAACCATGTAAATAACCCTATATCTAACCATGTAAATAACCCTATATCTAACCATATATCTAACCATGTAAATAACCCTATATCTAACCATATATATAGGCCTATATCTAACCCTATATCTAACCATATATATAACCCTATATCTAATATCCAACGTATATGTAACCTTATATCTACCATACATCTAACACTATCTTTACCCTATATCTAACAATATATCTAATCCTACATCCAACCCTATATCCAACCCTATATCCAACCCTATATCTAATCCTATATCTAACCATATATCTAACCCTTTATCTAACCCTATATCTAACCCTATATCTAACCCTATATCTAACCATATATCTAACCCTATATCTAACCATATATCTAACCATATATCTAATCCTACATCCAACCCTATATCTAACCCTATATCTAACCATATATCTAACCCTATATCTAACCCTATATCTAACCCTATATCTAACCATATATCTAACCCTATATCTAACCATATATCTAACCCTATATCTAACCATATATCTAACCATATATCTAACCATATATCTAACCCTATATCTAACCATATATCTAACCCTATATCTAACCCTATATCTAACCCTATATCTAACCCTATATCTAACCCTATATCTAATCCTATATCTAACCCTATATCTAACCATATATCTAACCCTATATCTAACCATATATCTAACCATATATCTAACCCTATATCTAACCATATATCTAACCCTATATCTAACCATATATCTAACCCTATATCCAACCCTATATCTAACCCTATATCTAACCCTATATATAACCCTATATCTAACCATATATCTAACCCTATATCTAACCCTATATTTAACCCTATATCTAACCATATATCTAACCCTATATCCAACCCTATATCTAACCCTATATCTAACCATATATCTAACCCTATATCTAACCCTATATATAACCATATATCTAACCCTATATCCAACCCTATATCTAACCCTATATCTAACCATATATCTAACCATATATCTAACCCTATATCTAACCATATATCTAACCCTATATCTAACCATATATATAACCCTATATCTAACCATATATCTAACCCTATATCTAACCATATATATAACCCTATATCTAACCATATATCTAACCCTATATCTAACCATATATCTAACCCTATATCTAACCCTATATCTAACCATATATATAACCCTATATCTAACCATATATCTAACCATATATCTAATCCTACACCCAACCCTATATCTAACCCTATATCTAACCATATATCTAACCCTATATCTAACCATATATCTAACCCTATATCCAACGCTATATCTAACCATATATCTAATCCTACATCCAACCCTATATCTAACCCTATATCTAACCCTATATCTAACCATATATCCAACCCTATATCTAACCATATATCTAACGATATATCCAACCCTATATCTAACCATATATCTAATCCTATATCTAACCCTATATCTAGCCATATATCCAACTCTATATCTAACCCTATATCTAACCCTATATCTAGCCATATATCCAACCCTATATCTAATCCTATATCTAACCCTATATCTAACCATATATCTAACCATATATCTAACGATATATCCAACCCTATATCTAACCATATATCTAATCCTATATCTAACCCTATATCCAACCCTATATCTAACCATATATCTAATCCTATATCCAACCCTATATCTAACCCTATATCTAATCCTATATCTAACCCTATATCTAACCATATATCTAACCATATATCTAACCATATATCTAACCATATATCTAACCATATATCTAACCATATATCTAACCCTATATCTAACCATATATCTAACCCTATATCTAACCATATATCTAACCATATATCTAACCATATATCTAACCATATATCTAACCCTATATCTAACCCTATATCTAACCATATATCTAACCATATATCTAACCATATATCTAACCATATATCTAACCATATATCTAACCATATATCTAACCCTATATCTAACCATATATCTAACCCTATATCTAACCATATATCTAACCCTATATCTAACCATATATCTAACCATATATCTAACCATATATCTAACCCTATATCTAACCCTATATCCAACCATATATCTAACCCTATATCTAACCCTATATCTAACCATATATCTAACCATATATCTAATCCTATATCTAACCCTATATCTAACCCTATATCTAACCATATATCTAACCCTATATCTAACCATATATCTAACCATATATCTAACCATATATCTAACCCTATATCCAACCCTATATCCAACCCTATATCCAACCCTATATCCAACCCTATATCTAACCCTATATCCAACTCTACATCCAACCCTACATATAACCATATATCTAACCATATATCTAATCCTACATCCAACCCTATATCTAACCCTACATCCAACCCTATATCTAACCATACATCTAATCCTACATCCAACCCTATATCTAACCCTATATCCAACCCTATATCTAACGATATATCCAACCATATATCTAACCCTATATCTAACCATACATCTAACCCTATATCTAACCATATATCTAACCCTATATCTAACCCTATATCTAACCATACATCTAACCCTATATCTAACCATATATCTAACCCTATATCTAACCCTATATCTAACCATATATCTAACCCTATATCTAACCCTATATCTAACCCTATATCTAACCATATATCTAACCCTATATCTAACCCTATATCTAACCATATATCTAACCCTATATCTAACCCTATATCTAACCATATATCTAACCCTATATCTAACCCTATATCTAACCATATATATAACCCTATAACTAACCATGTATATAACCCTATATCTAACCCTATATCTAACCCTATATCTAACCATATATCTAACCATATAACTAACCATGTATATAACCCTATATCTAACCATATATATAACCCTATATCTAACCATATATCTAACCATATATCTAATCCTACACCCAACCCTATATCCAACCCTATATCTAACCCTATATCTAACCATATATCTAACCCTATATCTAACCATATATCTAACCCTATATCCAACGCTATATCTAACCATATATCTAATCCTACATCCAACCCTATATCTAACCCTATATCTAACCCTATATCTAACCATATATCCAACCCTATATCTAACCATATATCTAACGATATATCCAACCCTATATCTAACCATATATCTAACCCTATATCTAACCCTATATCTAACCCTATATCTAACCATATATCCAACCCTATATCTAATCCTATATCTAACCCTATATCTAACCATATATCTAACCATATATCTAACGATATATCCAACCCTATATCTAACCATATATCTAACCCTATATCTAACCCTATATCTAACCCTATATCTAACCATATATCTAACCCTATATCTAACGATATATCCAACCCTATATCTAACCATATATCTAACCCTATATCCAACCCTATATCTAACCATATATCTAACCATATATCTAACCCTATATCTAACCATATATCTAACCCTATATCTAACCATATATCCAACCATATATCTAACCCTATATCTAACCCTATATCTAACCATATATCTAACCATATATCTAATCCTATATCTAACCCTATATCTAACCCTATATCTAACCATATATCTAACCCTATATCTAACCATATATCTAACCATATATCTAACCATATATCTAACCCTATATCCAACCCTATATCCAACCCTATATCCAACCCTATATCTAACCCTATATCCAACTCTACATCCAACCCTACATATAACCATATATCTAACCATATATCTAATCCTACATCCAACCCTATATCTAACGATATATCTAACCCTATAACTAACCATGTATATAACCCTATATCTAACCATATATCTAATCCTACATCCAACCCTATATCTAACCCTACATCCAACCCTATATCTAACCATACATCTAATCCTACATCCAACCCTATATCTAACCCTATATCTAACCCTATATCTAACGATATATCCAACCATATATCTAACCCTATATCTAACCATATATCTAACCATATATCTAACCCTATAACTAACCATGTATATAACCCTATATCTAACCCTATATCTAACCATATATCTAACCATATAACTAACCATGTATATAACCCTATATCTAACCCTATATCTAACCCTATATCTAACCATATATCTAACCCTATATCTAACCCTATATCTAACCCTATATCTAACCATATATCTAACCCTATATCTAACCATATATCTAACCATATATCTAACCATATATCTAACCCTATATCTAACCCTATATCTAACCATATATCTAACCATATATCTAACCCTATAACTAACCATGTATATAACCCTATATCTAACCATATATCTAATCCTACATCAAACCCTATATCTAACCCTACATCCAACCCTATATCTAACCCTATATCTAACCATACATATAATCCTACATCCAACCCTATATCTATAGAAATGAGTCACCTTTATTACATTACGTGTATTCAAACACCAACACAGTATAAAGTATATCATCCCATGCAACCCGACACACAATAAATGTATTTAACACTCGTATCTTACAAGCAGTATGTAGTCATGTGATATACAGGATCAGGTGTCAATTGAGATTGATGTCATATCAAGCATGTCTTAACTCTGCATGCTGGGCAATATAAAGGGAAGTCGTGATAGCGCAGTGGATGCGCGTTCGCTTCAGGTGCGAAATGTCCGGAGTTCGAGCCCCATTGGAACCGTTACGATTGTGCCCTTAGGCAAGGCATTTAAATTCCACATTGCCTCTTCTCTCTCCCTCGTGGCGATGGATTCCATCAGGAATGAGGTCTCGAGAGTGATTTATATAAGTTGAAATAACTTGTTTCGCAATCGAGCTAAAATAAATTTGTATAAACTAATATAAAGGCTGCAAATAGTTCAAAGAATTGTAGCAGACATAACTTTATTAACCCTTAAAATGCTGAATAAATTGGAAGAATTGTGCAAACAACATAGATCCAGATCAGACGCTGTGGCGTAGTGCTCTGTCTGATCAGCATCTATGTTGTTTGCTGTTCAGCCAAGTGTTTAGCTACACATTCCAAATAGCAAACAGCATAGAGCCTGATCAGATGGCACTATGCTGTTTGCAAAAACGAACATTTCCAGCACAATAAGGGTTAATGTGTTTTTCTTAATGATATTTGAAAACTTTAGAAATGTGTCGTGGAATTTCATTAGAATTGTGTCGTTACGATTTCATTAGAATTTTGTAGCTACGACACAATTCTATAATGAAATTCCATGACATATTATATACAGTGTTATTTTCACTGCTGGTATGCAAGTTAATATAATTAATTGTTGAAGTAGAAATACATGCTTAGAGTAAACACATTGACAGAACGAAAAGAATTATAATTTACATGGCAACAGTTACGATATATAGATTATCTGGTACTATATGGTATGTATACCCCAGTATAATATGCAAAGTATGTATGAATGCCATGCTATGTTAAGTCCGTTTTCCTCTCCTACTAGACTTTCCTATTGTACACTTAACCCATTCAACACCAAGTAACTGACATGGACTGGTCCATGATATTTTTAGACCAATAAATTAATAACAAAATTACATTTGGATCAGTTCATTTATCAAAATGGGTAAAAAAAATTCTAAAAATAGTTATATTACTTGAAAAAAGTGCAGATCCTGATGAGACGGCTCGTTACGAGCCAGCTCATCTGGATCTACACTTTTTTGTAAGCCAATTTAGAGGTATGTGGTGTTGAAAGGGTTAAAGCTACACATGGCAAATATATATAGTTTCATTTATTTATAGCTCATAAGACTGTGTATAACCCTTTGCTGCTGAGTAAATAAAAATCACATTTGCAAACAACATAGATCCAGATCAGCCGTGGTGTAACGCCGTGTCTGATCATGATCTATGTTGTTTGCTATTCAGCGAAGTCTTTTAGCTCCACTATCCAAATAGCAAACAGCATAGAGCTTGATCAGACGACACATGCTGTGCCATCTGATCTGGCTCTATGCTGTTTGAAAAAGTGATTTTATCTGCCGCTAGCGTGCAAAGGGTTAATACAGAAGTTCTATCCGAAGAGCAAACAACATAGAACCTGATCAGATGGCACGGATTACCTTTCCTTCCACTATATCGACGCCCATCCCCAGTACTTGTGGAATCACGAGGATATCTGAGAAGATGATTGCAGCATCCAGATTGAACCTTCGTATAGGCTGAAATGGTAAAAATACAAGCTTCCAAAACATACAATCAAGTGGAACCTTCCCAAGAATACACAACAATACAATCAAGTGGAACCTTCCCAAGAATACAATCAAGTGGAACCTTCCCAAGAATACAATCAAGTGGAACCTTCCCAAGAATACAATCAAGTGGAACATTCCCAAGAATACAATCAAGTGGAACCTTCCCAAGAATACAATCAAGTGGAACCTTCCCAAGAATACAATCAAGTGGAACCTTCCCAAGAATACAATCAAGTGGAACCTTCCCAAGAATACAATCAAGTGGAACCTTCCCAAGAATACAATCAAGTGGAACCTTCCCAAGAATACAATCAAGTGGAACCTTCCCAAGAATACAATCAAGTGGAACCTTCCCAAGAATACAATCAAGTGGAACCTTCCCAAGAATACAATCAAGTGGAACCTTCCCAAGAATACAATCAAGTGGAACCTTCCCAAGAATACAATCAAGTGGAACCTTCCCAAGAATACAATCAAGTGGAACCTTCCCAAGAATACAATCAAGTGGAACCTTCCCAAGAATACAATCAAGTGGAACCTTCCCAAGAATACAATCAAGTGGAACCTTCCCAAGAATACAATCAAGTGGAACCTTCCCAAGAATACAATCAAGTGGAACCTTCCCAAGAATACAATCAAGTGGAACCTTCCCAAGAATACAATCAAGTGGAACCTTCCCAAGAATACAATCAAGTGGAACCTTCCCAAGAATACAATCAAGTGGAACCTTCCCAAGAATACAATCAAGTGGAACCTTCCCAAGAATACAATCAAGTGGAACCTTCCCAAGAATACAATCAAGTGGAACCTTCCCAAGAATACAATCAAGTGGAACCTTCCCAAGAATACAATCAAGTGGAACCTTCCCAAGAATACAATCAAGTGGAACCTTCCCAAGAATACAATCAAGTGGAACCTTCCCAAGAATACAATCAAGTGGAACCTTCCCAAGAATACAATCAAGTGGAACCTTCCCAAGAATACAATCAAGTGGAACATGCTAAGTCATATTGGATGTCTTCTTATTAGAACCAATTACACTCAAACCTATCTTAAGCAGCAGCCAATCAATGGAGTGATGAAAAATGGCTGATTAGTCAATGTGGCTGCTCAATAGAGATTATTTGTTGAACAAATTGCCACATTGGGAATATTCTAACTGGCTGCTAAATAGAGGTGACTGCTAACAGTGCTTTGAGTGTTTATTGAATTGTACAACCGACTTACCGTAGGTTTTAACTTGAATAACACGGGAACATCAGAACTATTCTAGTATGAATAAGTAGGCAGGAATTCTGACAGTTACTTTAGTTTATACAAATTTATTTTAGCTCGATTGCAAAACAAGTAATTTCAACTTATATTAATCATTCTCGAGACCTCATTCCTGATAGAATCCATCGCCACGAGGGAGAGAGAAGAGGCAACATGGAATTTAAATGCCTTGCCTAAGGGCACAATGGTAATGGCTCCAGCGGGGCTTGAACTCCGGACCTTTTGCACCTGAAGCGAACACGCATCCACTGCGCTATCACGACTTCCACAGTTACTTTATATTTGCAAAACTGTCAGAAATATCCATGCATAGTAAACATACTATTTTATATTTGATTAACTGGACTATTTATGCACACTAAACATACTATTTTATATTTGCATTATGGAATATTTGTGCACAGTAATCATTTTATTTTATTATTGCCTAACTGGACTATTTATGCACACTAAACATACTATTTTTATATTTGCATTATGGAATATTTGTGCACAGTAATCATTTTATTTTATTATTGCATAACTGGAATATTTATGCACAATTACATGTACATATGTAATGGAGTATTTGTGGAGAGTAGAATTAAACTGACTGCACTTATAAAATCATTGAGATGTACAAGTAGGGAGTTAGTCCCCACTTCCTGTGCTGTAGCACTCTGGGTAGGGAATGATATTACCGTATATTCATAGGTCATCAATCTGGCCAATTATCTAAATCCAGAAGTAAATTGATTTGGAAAAATGCCTAGGCTAACTAGATAGCTCTGGTCTACCCTATGTCTGTTATTAAACTAGATAGCTCTGGTCTACCCTATGTCTGTTATTAAACTAGATAGCTCTGGTCTACCCTATGTCTGTTATTAAACTAGATAGCTCTGGTCTACCTTATGTCTGTTATTAACTAGATAGCTCTGGTCTACCTTATGTCTGTTATTAACTAGATAGCTCTGATCTACCCTATGTAAGTTATTAACTAGATAGCTCTGATCTACCCTATGTAAGTTATTAACTAGATAGCTCTGATTCACCCTATGTAGGTTATTAACTAGATAGCTCTGGTCTACCCTATGTAGGTTATTAACTAGATAGCTCTGGTCTACTATATCAATCATTAATCCTTGTAGCTTTGTTGCACACTAGGAAAGTTGTTAATTAGATAGCTCTGGATTACGTCACATTGAGTCTGGCGCTGACCACATTACGTCACATTGAGTCCGGCTCAGATCACATTATGTCACATTGAGTCCGGCTCAGACCACATTACGTCACATTGAGTCCGGCTCAGACCACATTACGTCACATTGAGTCCAGTTCAGACCACATTACGTCACATTGAGTCCAGTTCAGACCACATTACGTCACATTGAGTCCAGTTCAGACCACATTACGTCACATTGAGTCTAGTTCAGACCACATTACGTCACATTGAGTCCAGTTCAGATCACAATACATCACCATGAGCCCGGCTCAGGTCACAATACATCACCGTGAGCCTGGCTCAGGTCACAATACATCACCATGAGCCCGGCTCAGGTCACAATACATCACCATGAACCCGGCTCAGGTCACAATACATCACCATGAGCCCGGCTCAGGTCACAATACATCACTGTGAGCCCGGCTCAGGTCACAATACATCACCATGAGCCCGGCTCAGGTCACAATACATCACCATGAGCCCGGCTCAGGTCACAATACATCACTGTGAGCCTGGCTCAGATCACAATACATCACCATGAGCCCGGCTCAGGTCACAATATATCACCGTGAGCCCGGCTCAGGTCATATAGGAAACAATCACTGATGTATGACACCATAAGTTAAACAATCACTGATGCGTGACACCATAAGGGAAATAATCATTGATGTGTGACACCATAGAATAACTGGATTTGGCTTTACCTGTAGTGTAATTTCACATGCCATACTAGGTGTTTTTATCATGTCAAAAAATCCCACTTTGTGTTTCTCTTTAAAGCCACCATATTCTACAAAGAAATTCATAAATATGAAAATAATATGAAAAACAGCATGACACTAATCTGAAAACAACATGAACATAATATGAGAATGACATGAAAACAGTATGAAAACAGGTGAAAAAACCCCAGATGAACACAAGTCAACATGAAAACCAGATGAACACAAGATGAACACAGCATGAACACAACATGAACACAAGATGAACACAACATGAACACAAGATGAACTCAACATGAACACAACACAACATGAACACAAGATGAACACAACATGAATACAAGATGAACACAAGATGGACTCAACATGAACACAACATGAACACAAGATATACTCAACATGAACACAAGATGAACTCAACATGAACACAACATGAACACAAGATGAACACAAGATGAAAACAAGATGAACTCAACATGAACACAACATGAACACAACATGAACACAATACATTGTTTGTATCACTATAACTTCTTGCAATGTCACGATTCTGATTGGCTGATTCAGCTCATGTGATTGCCATTCATAACCCAATGAACATCTTTCTATTCTCATTAATATTCATAAGAAAAAAATGCGTAATCAAGTACTCAATGAAAGCCTGAGTACATGTACTTGGCAAGTGATGAAATTACTTGATTAGTAAATATGGTACTTCCATATAATGAATTGTCTCCCCTGATATTACTATTTTAAATATCACCACTGTCCGAGGATCCCTTTTGGCCACTTCTTTCTCAAAATCAATTCAAATTCTATTTTTATTTTGTATTTATTTCATTATTTGCCCAGTCACAATTTTATTATCATAACATTAAGTACATCAAATGAATATTTATGGTACAGCAAATCCATAGAACATCTGACTGACACCAGTGTTTATTCACCATTATAGCTATGTCTGAGTACATTGTACGTGTAATTGTCTGTATGTGTAATTGTCTAGCTATGTCTGTGTTACACTGCTGACAATCGTTTACGATTATGATTAGGAGGCACATTCTTATTATTAATAACAAATAGGTTTTAGGTGCAAAGTGATTGGTTTGGAAGCAGTCGTGAGTGATTGGTTGGAACTATTTGTGAGTGATTGGTTTGGAAGCATTCGTGAGTGATTGGTTTGGAAGTATGTGTGAGTGATTGGTTTGGAAGTATGTGTGAGTGATTGGTTTGGAAGTATGTGTGAGTGATTGGTTTGGAAGTATTAGGGAGTGATTGGTTTGGAAGTATTAGGGAGTGATTGGTTTGGAAGTATCAGGGAGTGATTGGTTTGGAAGCATTAGGGAGTGATTGGTTTGGAAGTATAAGGGAGTGATTGGTTTGGAAGTATTTGGGAGTGATTGGTTTGGAAGTATAAGGGAGTGATTGGTTTGGAAGTATTTGGGAGTGATTGGTTTGGAAGTATGTGTGAGTGATTGGTTTGGAAGCATTTGGGAGTGATTGGTTTGAAGTATAAGGGAGTGATTGGTTTGGAAGTATTTGGGAGTGATTGGTTTGGAAGTATAAGGGAGTGATTGGTTTGGAAGTATAAGGGAGTGATTGGTTTGGAAGTATTAGGGAGTGATTGGTTTGGAAGTATCAGGGAGTGATTGGTTTGGAAGTATAAGGGAGTGATTGGTTTGGAAGTATTTGGGAGTGATTGGTTTGGAAGTATTAGGGAGTGATTGATTTGGAAGTATCAGGGAGTGATTGGTTTGGAAGTATCAGGGAGTGATTGGTTTGGAAGTATCAGGGAGTGATTGATTGGGAGTATTAGGGAGTGATTGGTTTGGAAGTATTAGGGAGTGATTGGTTTGGAAGCATTAGGGAGTGATTGGTTTGGAAGTATTTGGGAGTGATTGGTTTGGAAGTATCAGGGAGTGATTGGTTTGGAAGTATAAGGGAGTGATTGGTTTGGAAGTATTAGGGAGTGATTGATTTGGAAGTATCAGGGAGTGATTGGTTTGGAAGTATCAGGGAGTGATTGATTGGGAGTATTAGGGAGTGATTGGTTTGGAAGTATTAGGGAGTGATTGGTTTGGAAGCAGTCGTGAGTGATTGGTTTGGAAGTATGTGTGAGTGATTGGTTGGAAGTATTTGTGAGTGATTGGTTTGGAAGCATTTGGGAGTGATTGGTTTGGAAGCATTTGTGAGTGATTGGTTTGGAAGCATTAGGGAGTGATTGGTTTGGAAGCATTAGGGAGTGATTGGTTTGGAAGTATCAGGGAGTGATTGGTTTGGAAGCATTAGGGAGTGATTGGTTTGGAAGTATCAGGGAGTGATTGGTTTGGAAGTATCAGGGAGTGATTGGTTTGGAAGCATTAGGGAGTGATTGGTTTGGAAGTATTAGGGAGTGATTGGTTTGGAAGCAGTCGTGAGTGATTGGTTTGGAAGCATTAGGGAGTGATTGGTTTGGAAGCATTAGGGAGTGATTGGTTTGGAAGCATTAGGGAGTGATTGGTTTGGAAGTATCAGGGAGTGATTGGTTTTGAAGCATTAGGGAGTGATTGGTTTGGAAGTATCAGGGAGTGATTGGTTTGGAAGTATCAGGGAGTGATTGGTTTGGAAGCATTAGGGAGTGATTGGTTTGAAAGTATTAGGGAGTGATTGGTTTGGAAGCATTAGGGAGTGATTGGTTTGGAAGCATTAGGGAGTGATTGGTTTGGAAGTATTTGGGAGTGATTGGTTTGGAAGTATCAGGGAGTGATTGGTTTGGAAGTATAAGGGAGTGATTGGTTTGGAAGTATTAGGGAGTAATTGATTTGGAAGTATCAGGGAGTGATTGGTTTGGAAGTATCAGGGAGTGATTGATTGGGAGTATTAGGGAGTGATTGGTTTGGAAGTATTAGGGAGTGATTGGTTTGGAAGCAGTCGTGAGTGATTGGTTTGGAAGTATGTGTGAGTGATTGGTTTGGAAGCATTTGTGAGTGATTGGTTTGGAAGCATTTGTGAGTGATTGGTTTGGAAGCATTAGGGAGTGATTGGTTTGGAAGCATTAGGGAGTGATTGGTTTGGAAGCATTAGGGAGTGATTGGTTTGGAAGCATTAGGGAGTGATTGGTTTGGAAGCATTAGGGAGTGATTGGTTTGGAAGTATCAGGGAGTGATTGGTTTTGAAGCATTAGGGAGTGATTGGTTTGGAAGTATCAGGGAGTGATTGGTTTGAAAGTATCAGGGAGTGATTGGTTTGGAAGCATTAGGGAGTGATTGGTTTGGAAGTATTAGGGAGTGATTGGTTTGGAAGCATTAGGGAGTGATTGGTTTGGAAGCATTAGGGAGTGATTGGTTTGGAAGTATTAGGGAGTGATTGGTTTGGAAGTATCAGGGAGTGATTGATTGGGAGTATTAGGGAGTGATTGGTTTGGAAGTATTAGGGAGTGATTGGTTTGGAAGCATTAGGGAGTGATTGGTTTGGAAGCATTAGGGAGTGATTGGTTTGGAAGTATTAGGGAGTGATTGGTTTGGAAGTATCAGGGAGTGATTGGTTTGGAAGTATCAGGGAGTGATTGGTTTGGAAGTATCAGGGAGTGATTGGTTTGGAAGTATTAGGGAGCGATTGGTTTGGAAGTATCAGGGAGTGATTGGTTTGGAAGTATCAGGGAGTGATTGGTTTGGAAGTATTAGGGAGTGATTGGTTTCGAAGTATCAGGGAGTGATTGGTTTGGAAGTATCAGGGAGTGATTGGTTTGGAAGCATTAGGGAGTGATTGGTTTGGAAGTATTAGGGAGTGATTGGTTTGGAAGCATTAGGGAGTGATTGGTTTGGAAGTATCAGGGAGTGATTGGTTTCGAAGTATTAGGGAGTGATTGGTTTGGAAGTATTAGGGAGTGATTGGTTTGGGAGCATTAGGGAGTGATTGGTTTGGATGTATTAGGGAGTGATTGGTTTGGAAGCAGTCGTGAGTGATTGGTTTGGAAGCATTAGGGAGTGATTGGTTTGGAAGCATTAGGGAGTGATTGGTTTGGAAGCATTTGTGAGTGATTGGTTTGGAAGCATTAGGGAGTGATTGGTTTGGAAGCATTAGGGAGTGATTGGTTTGGAAGTATCAGGGAGTGATTGGTTTTGAAGCATTAGGGAGTGATTGGTTTGGAAGTATCAGGGAGTGATTGGTTTGGAAGTATCAGGGAGTGATTGGTTTGGAAGCATTAGGGAGTGATTGGTTTGGAAGTATTAGGGAGTGATTGGTTTGGAAGCATTAGGGAGTGATTGGTTTGGAAGCATTAGGGAGTGATTGGTTTGGAAGTATTTGGGAGTGATTGGTTTGGAAGTATCAGGGAGTGATTGGTTTGGAAGTATAAGGGAGTGATTGGTTTGGAAGTATTAGGGAGTGATTGATTTGGAAGTATCAGGGAGTGATTGGTTTGGAAGTATCAGGGAGTGATTGATTGGGAGTATTAGGGAGTGATTGGTTTGGAAGTATTAGGGAGTGATTGGTTTGGAAGCAGTTGTGAGTGATTGGTTTGGAAGTATGTGTGAGTGATTGGTTTGGAAGCATTTGTGAGTGATTGGTTTGGAAGCATTTGTGAGTGATTGGTTTGGAAGCATTAGGGAGTGATTGGTTTGGAAGCATTAGGGAGTGATTGGTTTGGAAGCATTAGGGAGTGATTGGTTTGGAAGCATTAGGGAGTGATTGGTTTGGAAGTATCAGGGAGTGATTTATTTGGAAGTATCAGGGAGTGATTGGTTTGGAAGTATCAGGGAGTGATTGGTTTGGAAGCATTAGGGAGTGATTGGTTTGGAAGTATTAGGGAGTGATTGGTTTGGAAGCATTAGGGAGTGATTGGTTTGGAAGTATCAGGGAGTGATTGGTTTGGAAGTATTAGGGAGTGATTGGTTTGGAAGTATTAGGGAGTGATTGGTTTGGAAGCAGTCGTGAGTGATTGGTTTGGAAGTATGTGTGAGTGATTGGTTTGGAAGCATTAGGGAGTGATTGGTTTGGAAGCATTAGGGAGTGATTGGTTTGGAAGCATTAGGGAGTGATTGGTTTGGAAGCATTAGGGAGTGATTGGTTTGGAAGCATTAGGGAGTGATTGGTTTGGAAGTTGGGGTGTTGTTTGGGTATCAGGGAGTGATTGGTTTTGAAGCATTAGGGAGTGATTGGTTTGGAAGTATCAGGGAGTGATTGGTTTGAAAGTATCAGGGAGTGATTGGTTTGGAAGCATTAGGGAGTGATTGGTTTGGAAGTATTAGGGAGTGATTGGTTTGGAAGCATTAGGGAGTGATTGGTTTGGAAGCATTAGGGAGTGATTGGTTTGGAAGTATTAGGGAGTGATTGGTTTGGAAGTATCAGGGAGTGATTGGTTTGGAAGTATCAGGGAGTGATTGGTTTGGAAGTATCAGGGAGTGATTGGTTTGGAAGTATTAGGGAGCGATTGGTTTGGAAGTATCAGGGAGTGATTGGTTTGGATGTATTAGGGAGTGATTGGTTTGGAAGTATCAGGGAGTGATTGGTTTGGAAGTATTAGGGAGTGATTGGTTTGGAAGTATCAGGGAGTGATTGATTGGGAATAATCAGGAGTGATTGGTTGGGAGTACTCGGGAGTGGTTGGTCGAGAGTACTCGGGAGTGATTGGTCAGGAGTACTCAGGAGTGATTGGTCGGGAGTACTCAGGAGTGGTTGGTCGGGAGTGATTGGTCAGGAGTACTCGGGAGTGGTTGGTTGGGAGTACTCGGGAGTGGTTGGTTGGGAGTACTCGGGAGTGATTGGTCAGAAGTACTTGGGAGTGATTGGTCGGGAGCACTCAGGAGTGATTGGTCAGTAGTACTTGGGAGTGATTGGTCAGGAGTACTCGAGAGTGATTGGTCAGGAGTACTCGGGAGTGATTGGTCGGGAGTACTCGGGAGTGATTGGTCGGGAGTACTCGGGAGTGATTGGTCGGGAGTACTCGGGAGTACTCGGGAGTGGTTGGTCGGGAGTACTCAGGAGTGATTGGTCAGGAGTACTCGGGAGTGGTTGGTCGGGAGTACTCAGGAGTGATTGGTCAGGAGTACTCAGGAGTGATTGGTCAGGAGTACTCGGGAGTGATCGGTCGGGAGTACTCGGGAGTGGTTGGTCGGGAGTACTCAGGATTGATTGGTCAGGAGTACTCGGGAGTGGTTGGTCGGGAGTACTCAGGAGTGATTGGTCAGGAGTACTCGGGAGTGATTGGTCGGGAGTACTCGGGAGTGATTGGTCAGGAGTACTCGAGAGTGATTGGTCAGGAGTACTCAGGAGTGATTGGTCAGGAGTACTCGGGAGTGGTTGGTCGGGAGTACTCAGGAGTGATTGGTCAGGAGTACTCGGGAGTGGTTGGTCGGGAGTACTCGGGAGTGATTGGTCAGGAGTACTCGGGAGTGGTTGGTCGGGAGTACTCAGGAGTGATTGGTCAGGAGTACTCAGGAGTGATTGGTCAGGAGTACTCGGGAGTGATTGGTCGGGAGTACTCGGGAGTGATTGGTCAGGAGTACTCGAGAGTGATTGGTCAGGAGTACTTAGGAGTGATTGGTCGGGAGTACTCGGGAGTGGTTGGTCGGGAGTACTCAGGAGTGATTGGTCAGGAGTACTCAGGAGTGATTGGTCAGGAGTACTCGGGAGTGATTGGTCGGGAGTGGTTGGTCGGGAGTACTCGAGAGTGATTGGTCGGGAGTACTCAGGAGTGGTTGGTCGGGAGTACTCGGGAGTGATTGGTCGGGAGTACTCAGGAGTGGTTGGTCGGGAGTACTCGGGAGTGATTGGTCGGGAGTACTCGGGAGTGATTGGTCGGGAGTACTCGGGAGTGATTGGTCGGGAGTATTCGGGAGTGATTGGTCGGGAGTACTCGAGAGTGATTGGTCAGGAGTACTCGGGAGTGATTGGTCAGGAGTACTTGGGAGTGATTGGTCAGGAGTACTCGGGAGTGATTGGTCGGGAGTACTCGGGAGTGATTGGTCAGGAGTACTCGGGAGTGATTGGTCAGGAGTACTCGGGAGTGATTGGTCGGGAGTACTTGGGAGTGATTGGTCAGGAGTACTCGGGAGTGATTGGTCGGGAGTACTTGGGAGTGATTGGTCAGGAGTACTCGGGAGTGATTGGTCGGGAGTACTTGGGAGTGATTGGTCAGGAGTACTCGGGAGTGATTGGTCGGGAGTACTTGGGAGTGATTGGTCAGTAGTACTCGGGAGTGATTGGTCGGGAGTACTCGGGAGTGATTGGTAGGGAGTACTCGGGAGTGATTGGTCGGGAGTACTCGGGAGTGATTGGTAGGGAGTGATTGGTCAGGAGTACTCGGGAGTGATTGGTCGGGAGTACTCGGGAGTGATTGGTCGGGAGTACTCGGGAGTGATTGGTCGGGAGTACTCGGGAGTGGTTGGTAGGGAGTACTCGGGAGTGATTGGTAGGGAGTAGTTAATACTTGAATAGTATATTTGTTACTTGTTCTATTTCGTTCACATACAGTACCTGGTAAATATCTGCCAGCTTGTCTCATCAGCCACACAGGCACACGCTCCGTCTTCTCACCACGGGCAGCCCGTAGAATCAAATCATTGCTCAATGGCGGGAATGCCTTTTAAATAAACAAAAACAAGCCAATTAGAACCCTCGACAAATCATTTCTTATCATATCAATATACTTACAAGCAATGTGTTCTAAGTAACAGTTCTAAGGAACTACACACCAATGTGTTCTAAGTAACAGTTCTAAGGAACTACACACCAATGTGTTCTAATGAACTACACACCAAGGTGTTCTAAGTAACAGTTCTAAGGAACTACACACCAATGTGTTCTAAGGAACTACACACCAATGTGTTCTAAGTAACTACACACCAAGGTGTTCTAAGTAACAGTTCTAAGGAACTACACACCAAGGTGTTCTAAGTAACAGTTCTAAGGAACTACACACCAAGGTGTTCTAAGGAACTACACACCAATGTGTTCTAAGTAACAGTTCTAATGATCTACACACCAATGTGTTCTAAGTAACAGTTCTAAGGAACTACACACCAAGGTGTTCTAAGGAACTACACACCAATGTGTTCTAAGGAACTACACACCAATGTGTTCTAAGTAACAGTTCTAAGGAACTACACACCAATGTGTTCTAAGTAACAGTTCTAAGTAACTACACACCAAGGTGTTCTAAGTAACAGTTCTAAGGAACTACACACCAAGGTGTTCTAAGTAACAGTTCTAAGGAACTACACACCAATGTGTTCTAAGGAACTACACACCAATGTGTTCTAAGTAACAGTTCTAAGGAACTACACACCAATGTGTTCTAATGAACTACACACCAAGGTGTTCTAAGTAACAGTTCTAAGGAACTACACACCAATGTGTTCTAAGGAACTACACACCAATGTGTTCTAAGTAACTACACACCAAGGTGTTCTAAGTAACAGTTCTAAGGAACTACACACCAAGGTGTTCTAAGTAACAGTTCTAAGGAACTACACACCAAGGTGTTCTAAGGAACTACACACCAATGTGTTCTAAGTAACAGTTCTAATGATCTACACACCAATGTGTTCTAAGTAACAGTTCTAAGGAACTACACACCAAGGTGTTCTAAGGAACTACACACCAATGTGTTCTAAGGAACTACACACCAATGTGTTCTAAGTAACAGTTCTAAGGAACTACACACCAATGTGTTCTAAGTAACAGTTCTAAGTAACTACACACCAAGGTGTTCTAAGTAACAGTTCTAAGGAACTACACACCAAGGTGTTCTAAGTAACAGTTCTAAGGAACTACACACCAATGTGTTCTAAGGAACTACACACCAATGTGTTCTAAGTAACAGTTCTAAGGAACTACACACCAAGGTGTTCTAAGGAACTACACACCAAGGTGTTCTGAGGAACTACACACCAATGTGTTCTAAGTAACAGTTCTAAGGAACTACACACCAAGGTGTTTTAATGAACTACACACCAAGGTGTTCTAAGTAACTACACACCAAGGTGTTCTAAGTAACAGTTCTAAGGAACTACACACCAAGGTGTTCTAAGGAACTACACACCAATGTGTTCTAAGTAACAGTTCTAATGAACTACACACCAATGTGTTCTAAGTAACAGTTCTAAGGAACTACACACCAAGGTGTTCTAAGGAACTACACACCAAGGTGTTCTAAGGAACTACACACCAATGTGTTCTAAGTAACAGTTCTAAGGAACTACACACCAAGGTGTTCTAAGTAACAGTTCTAAGGAATTACACACCAAGGTGTTCTAAGGAACTACACACCAATGTGTTCTAAGTAACAGTTCTAAGGAATTACACACCAATGTGTTCTAAGGAATTACACACCAAGGTGTTCTAAGGAACTACACACCAAGGTGTTTTAATGAACAGTTCTAAGGAACTACACACCAAGGTGTTTTAATGAACAGTTCTAAGGAATTACACACCAAGGTGTTCTAAGGAACTACACACCAATGTGTTCTAAGTAACAGTTCTAATGATCTACACACCAATGTGTTCTAAGTAACAGTTCTAAGGAACTACACACCAAGGTGTTCTAAGGAACTACACACCAATGTGTTCTAAGGAACTACACACCAATGTGTTCTAAGTAACAGTTCTAAGGAACTACACACCAATGTGTTCTAAGTAACAGTTCTAAGTAACTACACATCAAGGTGTTCTAAGTAACAGTTCTAAGGAACTACACACCAATGTGTTCTAAGGAACTACACACCAATGTGTTCTAAGTAACAGTTCTAAGGAACTACACACCAAGGTGTTCTAAGGAACTACACACCAAGGTGTTCTGAGGAACTACACACCAATGTGTTCTAAGTAACAGTTCTAAGGAACTACACACCAAGGTGTTTTAATGAACTACACACCAAGGTGTTCTAAGTAACTACACACCAAGGTGTTCTAAGTAACAGTTCTAAGGAACTACACACCAAGGTGTTCTAAGGAACTACACACCAATGTGTTCTAAGTAACAGTTCTAATGAACTACACACCAATGTGTTCTAAGTAACAGTTCTAAGGAACTACACACCAAGGTGTTCTAAGGAACTACACACCAAGGTGTTCTAAGGAACTACACACCAATGTGTTCTAAGTAACAGTTCTAAGGAACTACACACCAATGTGTTCTAAGTAACAGTTCTAAGGAATTACACACCAAGGTGTTCTAAGGAACTACACACCAATGTGTTCTAAGTAACAGTTCTAAGGAATTACACACCAATGTGTTCTAAGGAATTACACACCAAGGTGTTCTAAGGAACTACACACCAAGGTGTTTTAATGAACAGTTCTAAGGAACTACACACCAAGGTGTTTTAATGAACAGTTCTAAGGAATTACACACCAAGGTGTTCTAAGGAACTACACACCAAGGTGTTCTAAGTAACAGTTCTAAGGAACTACACACCAAGGTGTTCTAAGTAACAGTTCTAAGGAACTACACACCAATGTGTTCTAAGGAACTACACACCAATGTGTTCTAAGTAACAGTTCTAAGGAACTACACACCAAGGTGTTCTAAGGAACTACACACCAAGGTGTTCTGAGGAACTACACACCAATGTGTTCTAAGTAACAGTTCTAAGGAACTACACACCAAGGTGTTTTAATGAACTACACACCAAGGTGTTCTAAGTAACTACACACCAAGGTGTTCTAAGTAACAGTTCTAAGGAACTACACACCAAGGTGTTCTAAGGAACTACACACCAATGTGTTCTAAGTAACAGTTCTAATGAACTACACACCAATGTGTTCTAAGTAACAGTTCTAAGGAACTACACACCAAGGTGTTCTAAGGAACTACACACCAATGTGTTCTAAGTAACAGTTCTAAGGAACTACACACCAAGGTGTTCTAAGTAACAGGTCTAAGGAATTACACACCAAGGTGTTCTAAGGAACTACACACCAATGTGTTCTAAGTAACAGTTCTAAGGAATTACACACCAATGTGTTCTAAGGAATTACACACCAAGGTGTTCTAAGGAACTACACACCAAGGTGTTTTAATGAACAGTTCTAAGGAACTACACACCAAGGTGTTTTAATGAACAGTTCTAAGGAATTACACACCAAGGTGTTCTAAGGAACTACACACCAAGGTGTTCTAAGTAACAGTTCTAAGGAACTACACACCAAGGTGTTCTAAGTAACAGTTCTAAGGAACTACACACCAATGTGTTCTAAGGAACTACACACCAATGTGTTCTAAGTAACAGTTCTAAGGAACTACACACCAAGGTGTTCTAAGGAACTACACACCAAGGTGTTCTGAGGAACTACACACCAATGTGTTCTAAGTAACAGTTCTAAGGAACTACACACCAAGGTGTTTTAATGAACTACACACCAAGGTGTTCTAAGTAACTACACACCAAGGTGTTCTAAGTAACAGTTCTAAGGAACTACACACCAAGGTGTTCTAAGGAACTACACACCAATGTGTTCTAAGTAACAGTTCTAATGAACTACACACCAATGTGTTCTAAGTAACAGTTCTAAGGAACTACACACCAAGATGTTCTAAGGAACTACACACCAATGTGTTCTAAGTAACAGTTCTAAGGAACTACACACCAAGGTGTTCTAAGTAACAGGTCTAAGGAATTACACACCAAGGTGTTCTAAGGAACTACACACCAATGTGTTCTAAGTAACAGTTCTAAGGAATTACACACCAATGTGTTCTAAGGAATTACACACCAATGTGTTCTAAGGAACTACACACCAAGGTGTTTTAATGAACAGTTCTAAGGAACTACACACCAAGGTGTTTTAATGAACAGTTCTAAGGAATTACACACCAAGGTGTTCTAAGGAACTACACACCAAGGTGTTTTAAGGAACGGATGATTAGAAATCATGATTACTGTCTTGTATCTCCATAGTTACATCACTATTTACATTGTAGTTGCTAATGTTAAATCCACATTGGATCTGTTGATTTCATACGTGTAAAGCAGTAGGGCAGAGTTGTTACGAGACTGACAGAAGTGGGCGGTACTACTACTACATGCTTCAAAGCTGTGAAAATTGGTTAACAGCTAAAAGTTAAAACAGTTAAAAGTTTGAAAAACTATAAAATAAGTTTTTATATGAATGATTAAGCATGCTGTGTGCAGAACATGGTTAATGTAACTTGTAACCTTACAATTATAGTGCAGACTTCCAACAATCTAACAGATAAAGATAGGGGTTACAGTGTTCATTCTAGAGGGCAACTGGGGCGAAATAGTCACCCTAAGTTTAAACTTTATTTATTGCGATTGTGAAGCAAGTTCTAACAACTTATATTAATCACTCTTATTGGCGCAGATGAAAGCGTAAATGTGGTCACCCTAGGGACCCTGACTTCGCCCCCTGGAACCTGATTTCTCCCGAATTTTTTTTATTTTACAATTTCCATACAAACTATTGTCCAGTAAGATACACTGGTCCATTATAACTCAAAATGGTCAAATTGTGATTATTAACCTTATTTTGTTGAAATTTATTAAATAACTCACTTTTCTCACTTCTCCCAAAAATTACGACCTAGAATGAGCACTGGGTTAGCACCCTAAAATCATCCACGGTACTGGTCTCCTGAGCAGATAAAGTTAGTAGGAGCCATTCTGCTTGTCCTATGAAAATCTGACTCTAGTCTAACTTTAGACAGATACATATATGCTAAAATCATGACCCTACTTTAGACAGATACATGTATGCTAAAATCATGACCCTACTTTAGACAGATATATGTATGCTAAAATCATGACCCTACTTTAGACAGATCTGACAAATCCTTGGAATAACAGGCTAGCTATGATAGGACAAATTTGTCGAACTAGATACTTTAGGGCACCTATGCACGGCGTACATGAAGTTTTTTTTATTTATGCACGGGTAAATGTTGAATATATTATTTTCGGTACGCACAACAGAATGCTATTGAACCATGCTTCACCTCTGTTAGTGAAAATAGGTTAAAACTATTTAAATATTTTAAATACGGATGTAAATGGAAAAATTACGCCGAGCATAGGAATACGCCGAGCATAGGAATACGCCGAGCATAGGTTCCACCACTCTATATGTTTATGTTATTATTTAAGTGTAAATAAATAAGACTGTTACATAAACAAACAAATTCTGTTATTTCGAGGTCTTATCGTTAAAGTTCATTTTCGCATAGCACTTTCCGCCCTGATCCGATGGCAGGATTTCTGGTCAATATTTTGAAGCTTTTCGGACAAGTTATAAATGTGCTCATTGGTGTTAAGAATAATCATAAAAATAGATATTAAGAATGTTGAAAATATATTGTCTTACCGTTGTGCATATCAATTAGCTGTTTGAAGTGGACAGGTGAGATTCTCCCATATTTTGTGCGCAATCTTCACAAAAGAAATCCGAATGAATTGTGTTTTATGCGTAATAACAATTTGATATATTGAACGAAATTTAGTTTAAACTTTATATATTTTACAATGTAGGTTAGATGAAATTGGTTCACTGTAATGGCACGCGAGATAAAATTTCGTTTAATTATTTCTATTTTTGTTTTTCGCCATAATCAAATATTCAAAATGGACGATTTGGAATGGCGAAACTCTGCCATGAAATTTAAACGTTGATTTCTTGTATAATATTGTGTCAAGAGACGTTAAGACGTACAGAATTCAAACAACGGAATTCAAACAACGGTATGTGTGTTCATCTTGTTTTTAATTTATAAAAACGACCTTTTAGAATATAAAATATGCTACGCGTAATTGAGGTTTAGACTTTGAAAAATGCTTGGATAGTAAAATGTCACATTTTTCAAGTCTAAATATAATTAATATTTGGACTAGTGTCATATATATTTTATCAGTGATGTGACGTTTCTATCCTATCTTAAATATGCAATAATTTGTTTAATCTTATAGACGTATTATTAAATACATTTGCTACTTGTTATATATATATATATCTATGTTCGACTCAAAATAAAGTTTCTTGTATTTTGTACATGATTCAGTGCACATCCATGATCCAGCTGTCCAATATGTCACGAACACATTGCAATATTTCTGTGCCATTTTCTCAACTGTTGATACTTAACAACTGAATCCGCCGGTGCAACCGATCGTTTTATACCAACGTCAATATACCTGCATATATTTTACATAATTTAGAGGCATAGAAACCAAGAAAACATCAAAAATATTTACCTCCGTCAATGTCAACTGAGCAGTCATAATTGTTGTCCAAGAATGATCTCCCTTGAAATATTGGTCAGACTTGTTTTAGTAACCGTGTGCAGAGCGGCGATACCGTGGATTTGTTATTGCTTCAGAAATAGAGCACATAGAGTGGTGGAACCTATGCTCGGCGTATTTTATATTTACATCCGTATTTAAAATATTTATATAGTTCTAGGCTAATTTCGCTGACAGAGCTGAAGTATGGTTCAATAGAATTCCGTTGAGTGCATCGGTAGGCTGATGCAACTGTCACGTGACTGGTCCAGCAGCCGAATATAAATAGGCAAATCATTGGGAGAATATTTCCACAGACGGATCCAGTGGTGAACACGCTCGATCGGAATGGATCGGTCCCGGGTTCGATACTCGGTCAGGCCACGTATATAGTGTCATTGAGCAATGCACATCACACACACATATTGCTTAGTACTGGATAACCACTTGGGTCGGCTAAGATTGCCTAGGAAAACATGTCTACGTCCCCGCAAGGGGTTTGACATTAATGGAACATACACACATTTAACGGATAGAGTAGTGCGTCGATACAGTGCTCTAATGGGGACTCTCTTTTTTAATTAAGTTTATTTAACGTCGCTACCGGTTGCCTATTTGGGCGACGGGCAGTTTGCCTAATACCACATTTCCTGGGAGATTCCAGTGGTTAACCGGGGCCCGAGGTTATAAAACATTTCTCAGTTCTTAAACTCGAGCTCAAGGAATTTGATTGGTTATTTGCTCTTGGTTCAACCAATCAGAAGCTCAAGACTGAGCTTAATATTGGAGAAAAGTTGTATAACCTCCAGGCATGTACTTGGTGCACCAATCTCCGTATGAAACTGCCATTTTATAGAAAGAGACATGGTCTGAGCAGGGCTCGGACCCGTGACCATCAGTGATGATAGGTTACAGTGATATACAAGTCAGCGACTTATTGCGACTGGACATTAAACCCATATATATAGCATAAAATAGAGAGCATTATCAAGTATATCACCATTTGTGCATATCGTATTATATTTTTTAGAAAAACAAGGGCAACACATTCTATTACATGCAAGTAGGCCTACTCTTGGACACAATCATATTAAAATATTATTATTTTTCAAAGATGAGTCTACTTTTCTATTCAAATTGTTTTTCTTCTGACATCAAAATTGACGTCGGTAAGAGTCACATTGGAATCACAGGCACTCGGCGTGGACCTAGGACACATTAAAGGAGAACATAGCCCCTACTGACCCCCTCCCCGACAAGATCCCCCCATGTATCTACAACACTGGAAATGTGCCATCCAAATGGTCTATTACAAACATGAATGTGCACACTATATAGAAACACACATATTTATGATACTACCCCCCATGTACTATAGCACAATACTATGCTGAGTGCCTCTGATTGGAATTAGGGCATACATCGGGTTTCAATCGTCTGACCCACGTGGCTAAAACACTAATGGAAGTCGTGATATATAAAATGGTAGTTTGTTCACTGCATACTTGACCGGGAGTCCACGTTAACTGGTAGCTTAATTAAATCGAGCGCGTCCGTTCACACGTTGACTGGTACCTGCTATTCATAAGCGGTTAGTAAACTAACGGGAACCAATATATAAAGTTTAATGACAGGTATTTCGAGTTTATCCGGTGTCGCATTCAACAGGAATGTCGTGTTACATTTGTAATGTATTAAGCTGTCAAAACTAAAAGGTTGAAGCGTGGCAGTTTATGTAATTTAGATATACAAATGTGAAATGAGTAGCATTTAAAAAATTCTATACAGCATTTATTGGTAGAGGAATACCCTTAAGTGCCTATCCACAGATGTATTTCAGTCACATGTGGATATCTAGGTAGCACCACTGGTAGTCCGCAACCCTAGCCGGATAACTGCCTACCGTGAAATATGAAACAAATCGACCGCACTTGGATTGAAAATAAATAGTTCTGCGAGTTGAAATATATACTGGAGCCTTTACGATTGTGCCCTTAGGCAAGGCATTTAAATTCCACGTTGCCTCTTCGCTCTCCCTCGTGGCAATGGATTCCATCAGGAATGAGGTCTCGAGAGTGATTTAGATAAGTTGAAATAACTTGTTTCGCAATCGAGCTAAAATCAATTTATATAAACTAAATATATACTAGTGACATGAGAAGATGTTATGTTTCTCTTTCCCATGATTAACTAGTATGAATAACCAAGCAGATAATGATAGCACCCCCCCCCCATCTCTCGGCTTATGTTTGAATTGACATTTAAAACAATGTAGCAGCTTGGACTAATGCGAACAGCAAATGGATGAGATATGCATAGTTATCCATTTGCTAAATCCTCTTTCATTCAATAACTGGCCAATATGTGTAGGCTAATAATAAATAAGGTGTACATCAACTTGTACATTAGTCATATAATTTAAATAAGACCTCTACATAAATTTGTTTCTGTTATTTGAAAAATGCCTGGATAGTAAAATGTCACATTTTTCAAGTCTAAATATTTGGACTACTTGTACATGTACATTCCAATGTAATTTGGTAGGAAAATACTTCAGATCGTAATTTTGTAATGGCGTAATTGATGAATAGTACTAAATGTTCAACTATCTCTATACGATTATTATCGGCCATGTGTACAACGATTTAATAAAGGCCCACCAGAAGTTTCACACATGGATGAATTCTAAAGAAAATTGCCATTGATTAAAACAAAGTTTAAAATTTATTTATTTTACAATGATTGCCAAGCAAGTTTTAACACATTGTATTAATCACTCTCGTTGCCGCGGATAGAAGCATACATGTGGTCATTCGAGTGGGAGTACCCAGAGAAAACCCACCTGTCCGATCTAGCGACCGCCGTACCATCTCAATACTTGCCAGGTCAGAGGATCGAACCCGGGTTGCATTGGCGAGAAGCGAGTGCGCTAACCACTGTGCTAATCGGACAGCCATTTATTTAGAGGACTTGTATTTCTGTATGCATTGTGTTGTTATTTTGGTGTGGCATTAGTCGGTACACTATCTCGCAGACCCCGAAAAGCCTGGCAACTAAATTAAATCAAACTAAGGGTTGTGTATCTTCTAAGAGATTATGTTTCAGGCCCGTAGCCACACTGAGGCATTTGCCTCGGTTAAAATTTTCAAAGCAAACAAAAATGAAAATTTAAATAAATAAAATGCAAACAAATACTCTTTTGCTGTATACAATGTTGACTGCTAGAGAGCTGAAAGGTCAGTATACGTCTAAAATCAGAAAATACAGGAACTCGCTTCTATACCCCAACGATTTTAAGGGGGAATATGTCCCCGTCCAACCAGGGTGTCGAACATTTTCATGCGACGAAGCTATCCACCAGGCTTGCAGAAGGTCGACAGTCTACCCGGGTGCCAGTACTTTCCTGAAGGTCGACAGTCTACCCGGGTGCCAGTACTTTCTTGAAGGTCGACAGTCTACCCGGGTGCCAGTACTTTCCTGAAGGTCGACAGTCTACCCGGGTGCCAGTACTTTCCTGAAGGTCGACAGTCTACCCGGGTGCCAGTACTTTCCTGAAGGTCGACAGTCTACCCGGGTGCCAGTACTTTCCTGAAGGTCGACAGTCTACCCGGGTGCCAGTACCTTCCTGAAGGTCGACAGTCTACCCGGGTGCCAGTACTTTCCTGAGGGTCGACAGTCTACCCGTGCCAGTACTTTCCTGAAGGTCGACAGTCTACCCGGGTGCCAGTACTTCCTGAAGGTCGACAGTCTACCCGTGTGCCCGCCTAGCTGTAGGTCGGTGGTCTACCCGTGTGCCGCCTAGCTGTAGGTCGGTGGTCTACCCGTGTGCCCGTCCTAGCTGTAGGTCGGCGGTCTACCCGTGTGCCAGTCCTTGCTGTAGGTCGGTGGTCTACCCGTGTGCCAGTACTTTCCTGTAGGTCGGTGGTCTACCCGTGTGCCAGTACTTTCCTGAAGGTCGACAGTCTACCCGTGTGCCAGTACCTTCCTGAAGGTCGACAGTCTACCCGTGTGCCAGTACTTTCCTGAAATACTGCTCTCGACAGTCTACCCGGGTGCCAGTACTTTCCTGAAGGTCGACAGTCTACCCGTGTGCCAGTACTTTCCTGAAATACTTCTCTCGACAGTCTACCCAAGTGCCAGTACTTTCCGGAAATACTGCTCTGAGTGGTACCTTCACCCACACTAACAGCTATGGCATTAAACCCATAAAACAAATAAATTGCTTTGTTGAGGCCAAGAACAATCGAGTGAATGATATATCTCGGCTATATATTGGACTTACTTCCCTTTCGAGTGAATGATATATCTCGGCTATATATTGGACTTACTTCCCTTTCGAGTGAATGATATATCTCGGCTATATATTGGACTTACTTCCCTCTCGAGTGAATGATATAGCTCTGCTATATATTGGACTTACTTCCCTTTCGAGTGAATGATATAGCTCTGCTATATATTGGACTTACTTCCCTTTCGAGTGAATGATATAGCTCTGCTATATTAGACTTACTTCCCTTTCATCATGCTCGCCACCCCTTACTGTTGATACGTCTTATATGTTTTCTTCATTTTATGTTGTATAACTGTTATATAGCTTTGAGACATGATATAAAATAATTATTAGAAATACTGCAACAATGGCCGACACAAATGCTTTATCCGATCGATCACTTTTTTTATAATGTTTTAAATGTTTAATTATCGACGCTACCGGTTGCCCATATAAACGCCGGGACGATCACCTAGCAACACCTTTCCCGGGCAGACACCAGCAGTTATCCAGTACTTGGTGCACCAAACTCTGTAAGAAACTGCCAACTTTTTCATAACAAGAGACTCGAACCGGTGACAATCAGTGATGATAGGTTACAGTGGTATACTAGTCAGCGACCTTAACCACTCGCCCACGGAGGCGGACATGTTTTCGTCTTACATGATATGATTCATGAATATATAACTGAACATTTTGTATCGTTCTTCAAATATCACGGTGTTGAAACATTTTGCTAGCTTTGTATTGCCTACACGCAAGACGAGCTATAGAGTGATGTAATCAAGATTTATTGCATCATTATTGGTAATCATGGTGTTTTACTGCTGTTCGGTCCTGCATGAGTCGGGCCGCTGTGTGCGTGTGTGTGTTTTACGTTTATTTATCGTCGCTACCGGTTGCCCATATGAGCGACGCCTCCTGAAGAGATTAGTCATTTTAGATTTTTGGAGGATAGTGCAATGATATAGACAGAGACCCATTCCAGAGTCTCCTCTGGTTCTTTTACGTGCACGGTGTAAAGCAAATATTTACACAATGTTCAGCGTTCTGATTGGATTATGATTATTCTTCATAAAACAAACAAACATCTAGATATATTCTAATAATCGAATCAGAACGCTCGTTTCAACGCGAACTGCGCCGCTTTTGAAATTTTCAAAACAAATTGGAAAATTCTACGAAATCTGGTTTTGACGTACATTTTTGCCGAATAAACCTACACGTTAGTGGAAACACATTTTATTGATAATGTTATTCACTGTTAAAACTCTCCCGTCGAAGATTTTTTGTTTGTTTCTGACAGAACCCGTGTCCTAGTATGGAAATGTGACCTGCTATGGCCAATGTCTGTGGCAATTGTTTGCAAAGTATACATGCATGCAGCTTAAAGGTTTGTTTTATTTGAAGAACAATATAAAGACTCGGGATAGGCGTTATATTTGGACAGATTTGTACAAAATTGTTTCAGATAGGGCCATTTTACTGATCGATGCGAAATCTGACATCCCACAGAGTAGAATCCCTGTACTTAAATATATATACTAGTACCCCCAAACGTGCCGAATCCCTGTGGGTGGAACAACCTCACCTGGCAACTTTGGATGCCTTCCGGTCGGTTTTGGTCATCAACATAGATGATTAGCCGTGTCATCGTTCTTAACAACGAGATACATTAAGCCGTACATGGATTGCCTGCTGCAAATTCTATAAAGGATGCCGGTCCAATCTTTTTCGATGCATTTGTATCCCATACAGAGTAATTAGTGGCATTTCTGTTAAAATTGGTTGCTTGTTTGCGAGAGAGAGAGAGAGAGAGAGAGAGAGAGAGAGAGAGAGAGAGCCATTTAAACATTGTTCCTGGAAAGAGGCTGAATGGCCAAGTTCTATCAAGGATGCCGGCACAATCTAAACAAAATATATCGACGAATGGTCCAATGCTAGTGATAGGCAATACATATCGACGAATGGTCCAAGGACAGTGATAGGCAATACATATTGACGAATGGTCCAATGCTAGTGATAGGCAATACATATCGACGAATGGTCCAATGCTAGTGATATGCAATATATATTGACGAATGGTCCATGCTAGTGATAGGCAATACATATTGACGAATGGTCCAATGCTAGTGATAGGCAATACATATCGACGAATGGTCCAATGCTAGTGATAGGCAATACATATCGACGAATGGTCCAATGCTAGTGATAGGCAATACATATCGACGAATGGTCCAATGCTAGTGATAGGCAATACATATTGACGAATGGTCCAATGCTAGTGATAGGCAATACATATCGACGAATGGTCCAAGGATAGTGATAGGCAATACATATCGACGAATGGTCCAATGCTAGTGATATGCAATACATATCGACGAATGGTCCAATGCTAGTGATAGGCAATACATATCGACGAATGGTCTAATGCTAGTGATAGGCAATACATATTGACGAATGGTCCAATGCTAGTGATAGGCAATACATATCGCCGAATGGTCCAATGCTAGTGATAGGCAATACATATCGACGAATGGTCCAATGCTAGTGATAGGCAATACATATTGACGAATGGTCCAATGCTAGTGATAGGCAATACATATCGACGAATGGTCCAAGGATAGTGATAGGCAATACATATCGACGAATGGTCCAATGCTAGTGATATGCAATACATATCGACGAATGGTCCAATGCTAGTGATAGGCAATACATATCGACGAATGGTCTAATGCTAGTGATAGGCAATACATATTGACGAATGGTCCAATGCTAGTGATAGGCAATACATATCGCCGAATGGTCCAATGCTAGTGATAGGCAATACATATCGACGAATGGTCCAATGCTAGTGATAGGCAATACATATTGACGAATGGTCCAATGCTAGTGATAGGCAATACATATCGACGAATGGTCCAATGCTAGTGAGACATGTTGTTTGGGTTTTTAGATACGTTTATTTATTGCTGCCTCCTGGCTAACCGGGGTGACGCCTCCAAAAGTATAATACATGCCCGGTGTATAGCACCGATACATGGGACCTAAGTTTATAGTCCCATGGGAAAGACTGTTAATATTATTATGGTCAGACAGGGGATCGAACCTGTGATCCCTGGAGTCGCAGTCCAATGTGTTAATCACTTGTTTACTGACCCGTCTATATGTTGTCACGTTATAGGTGATTTGGATTTTGTACTCTCCTGTAAAAGTAAAGTGTTTGTTTATTATAGTGTCACCCTTATTTAAAGGGCCAGCCATTTCTGACTTATGAGACACCTCTTTTTATGAACATCAGTACTTCTCGAATCCTATGCTTGTATGCCAGGCGCCAGGCTGGTAGGCAATCGGTAACCATATATAACTAGCTGGCGGCTCACCAACCGGTAATATCAGAACAAACCCCAACACGGTTCGAACCTTCGATCTCCCGCTTCGTAGGCGGACGCCTTAAACCACTAGGTCACGGAGACGGCGTATGTCTGTCTGTATGTTACGATTGAAGTAGCATGCTTAGAAACAACCAAAATTAAGAAAATTATAAATATGACAAATATACTAAATATAAGTAATGTTTACAGTCCTTCGAAATGACAAGAAATGCAAGAAATGAAGCATACATTGTCAAATAATTTAGTGTGTGCATGCCACCTGATACAATACCTCACATTAGCCTCACCACAATAATTCAAATAGTTTCTTCTCACTTGATAGTGAGAATTCTCACGGATGAATTTGCTAATGTAACTGTTATAATATTAGTTCACACATTAAAGCTGTTTTGTCACGAAAACTTATAAGTTTTAAATGATATCAATAAAATGACATGTCACATTGTTATAGTCATTCATTATTCGGCCGCCAACCCCTCACAAACATCGATATTTTCTGCTGATCCACCAAATTCACTCCACTTAAACACTCTTTTATGCTGATTTCACCATCTAGCACATCCGTTAGCTTAGCCCCGTCAACATCCATTTCTCGCATGTGCTCAATAGTTGCTTCTTTAATTCCAATAGCGAGTAATTCCTCAGCAATTTCATCCACATCAAGACAATGGAATGGTTTCTCGAGCGCTCGGATCTTTCCTTTTGATATCATCAATTCGTTAGAGTATTTCCTTTTGTTTATAGCAATCGTACGACACATACTTTCGAATTTCTCCTGACAATCTATACCGTTGACAAATCCATCTTGGTCTTCATGCAACTCAGTGTTGTGATAGTTTACAGCATATGTTACCCCTAGTATTTCTTCAAAACTCTCAGTAGCCTGGTTCATCGATTTTTCTCTTGCCACTAGGTCTCTAATTTGTTCATTTTCCTCAGCGATAAGTTCTTTGTCTCGGTTTATATCTCCATGAGTACTCTCTCCAGCATTTAGTACTTCGTCTACGTTACCCTCTTTAATAGATTCTTCAATGACATAAACTATTGATGTGTCTAAGTTTGCATCGTCAATGCGTCTTGTCTTCAGCTGAATAGCATTATCATCCTCATCGTTGTCAATATTATCTACTGATCCAAGCATATCGTCAGTGTCAAAGTCTCGATCTGCAGCATCTAAGTACCGCACTTTTTCAGGATACTTATCATTTCGTATGACTTCGTTTAATGTTGAGTCACCCGGCGTATGTTGAGAAGTTTCGATATCATGAATTCCACTGTCCAAACGTGTGTCACTAAGTAATTCACTGTCGTCTGCATTAATAATGACAGGATTTTCCCAATCGATGATATTAATGATATTGTCATTTACCACAGTTTTAATCTCATCATCTTTTTCTTCTTCACTTCCTTGTGAATATATTCCCCGATCTTCATTTGATGGTGTATCACCTTGCTCAGCACTGTGTTTTCCTTGGTTTTCTTGATTTGTTTCTATTTCCATTAACTTCTTAATGTTTTCGTAGATTGGAATTCCGTCCTCGCACGTTTCTTCAATATCTTCGATAGTTTGACAAACGGATTGTTTAGGGCATGCACGAGACGGAACCATGCATCCTTCTGAAAACGTGAATGTCGATGGTCTTCTTAATAGTTGCATTTCTTCCTCAGTCTGCGATTTTCCACTGGACACCCTCTCTACCACCGACAGATCAGACAGTATACTTTTGGGAGCTTTGATTTTCGGCACAGCATATTCGAATGAATCAGATGATTCGCGTTTGGCAATTATACGGTCACTCCCGGTTGACTGTGAACCGGAAGAGACGCCATTTGAACTTGATGACACCGGAAGAGGCGGCGGCGCCATATCCGGTGGTTGTGTGCTCGGGCGTCGCGATCCTGATGCTGAAATGTAATTAGGGAATACCGAATCGGTCGCTTCATCCGGCGATGGAAAAGTATTAACGTAACAACTAACGTTGGTACTAGAAAGCAGTGGAGGGATTTCTGCCGTATCAATTCTGTCCGAATTTGTGTTGTCTGCTGTATTCTCCTCCAGGACTTCTTCAAAGAAAGAACCATTAAAGGAAATCTTTGATCCACGTTTAGTTGTATAGGTCATCTTTTGGCATGTGTTGTTGTTACCGGAATCTTTCTGTGCAAGCCTAACAGGTTCGAACATCGGTACTGTCAAGTAACTATTGCCAAGACAGAAGCTCATGCAACTGGTCGATCGGCATCGACCGGGCCTCACAATAACGTCATCGTGAGTATCCAAAGAAAAACCCCTCCGAACTTCAGGCTTACTGTCAAAGCTTTTGACCCATGATCTGTGTACAGTCTCCTCGCTAGATACAGTATGTCCGCCTTCGACATCAGTGGTTTCTGTGTCACTATAGTGTTTGCACGTTTTCAATGTGTGCATTTCCTTATTGTTGTTGTTGTTGTTATTATTGTTGTTGTTGTTGTTGTATATAAAGCTGCTCATTGTTGTTGATTGGAGATCAGTGTTAAATTTCTTCTGGGAACAATCATCGTCATTATCAAAATCATCGTCCATTGTGAAATTAAAGCACACTTTGATGTTCCTCATGTATGTAACTGCTCTCTCAGCGCAAAGGCTCATGGCGCTTCTATGGCAAACATTTGTTCTAAGCTCGTTATTCATAACAGCCACGCGGAAGTATATAGCAGACGACACTGGCATTTCCATGAGAATGTTCTTTGTGTTGATTAATGTTGATGCAATGATAGAAGTCTCTATATTTGATGATTCTGCCTTCATGAGACCGGTAAATGAACAAGGTGTCACCGGAAATCGTCCAAACACTAGTTTTATGATTCTCGGTGTCAATTTCCTTGCGACAATATCACTCATCTGCATCACGTGTTTGTTTGGTTTCCCGCTTTTGTGCGAAATTTGGTAAAAGATACCTGTTTGCTCAAACGGCAATAAGATTTCTCGATCTGATTCATCGCGGCACATGAGAAATTTCTCTGTAATGTATTTTGGTTTTCTGAACAGGCGCGTTCTCTTCTTGGTCTCGCCGTAGTAAATCTTTTCCCGCGTTAGAATGTCACCCGGAAGGAAGTTGCGTTGCTCATGCTTCAGTTGGGAGTCCAAACGATCCAACAGCTGCAGACCATTGATTTTCTTAGTCCCACCGATAAGGAACCGATCTGTGTTCGAGTCAGCAATTTCCTCAACTGTTGTGAAGTGTGGAACGGTGTCGTCTGCCTTATTGTTCCCAGTAATTCTCTGGAGAACGGCAAACCAACCTGAAAATATATACAGAATTGTTCACAGGCACCATGTTGTTAAAATATAGACTATGTGTAACAGTATGTCCTGTACATAAACTATCTAGTTATCAAGATTGTGAGGGAAGCAACAGGAAGAGCAGGATAAATATTAATGGCGGGGAATATCGTAACAGTTAGGAACGATTTAGGTGGCATGAAAACATGAGGAAATTATGCCAAAGCTGAGAGAAATATTAGGGAATACATTATTTTTAAGACTGTGTTTTATTACAATTCTGTAAATTGGTCACAGAGTTAACACGATATCAAACATGGATAATAAAACAAAAAAAGAGAAGAAGATATGACAATTTGCATATATTTGACACAGGCACCAGACACAATTTTTTTTTTTTTTTGGCCTATGGTCATATAGTAAGTAATATATAATAAAGGCAACCAACGAAATTGAAACATGCATGCAGAAACATCGACGAGAAACTAGGTAAAAACGACCAGATCACTGATTTGCCCTCGTGGTCCCGACCGGAAGACCTTTTTCTGTCAACAAATACTTTTTATTTCATCGAGATCGATCAAATAACACCTGAACGGCGCATTGTTTCATCGGGAACAGCAGGAAACGAAAAGTTGTCGTTTTGGCTGGGCGATCGGTTTTTGACAACATACGATGTGAATGAATGCTTTTTTCTCATTGGTCAAAAATGAAACATGTAAATACATATATAAACAGCAGCCAATGAAATGCCGCTGTATATTCACCGCGGATCTTATCCAAAATGGAACAATTATTGAATTTTACTTTTGTTTTGTATTTGATTCCTGTATTGCTCTGTTGGATCTGCACGCCGAGGCTGCAAACAACATGATTCGCGAGAGAAAGATTCCATTTAACGAAGTAGGAGTGATTTTTAGATGTTATGAGTATTACACTGGGTAAAACGCCGAGAAAACATACCGCCAAATCAAAAACCGAACACCCAGCCAAAACGACAACATTTCATGTCCTGCTGTTCACGATGAAACAATGTGCCATTCTGGTGTTATTTGACCGATCTCGATGAAATAAAAAGCAAATCAGTGATCTGGTCGTTTTACCTAGTTTCTCGTCGATGTTTCTGCATGCATGTTTCAATTTCGTTGGTTGCCTTTATTATATATTACTTACTATATGACCATAGGCCAAAAATAAAAAAAATATTTTGTGTCTGGTGCCTGTGATATTTGATACTATTTATATAGGTAGCTATCTTGGATTGATGACGTCACCATGCTCACTATGACGTACCTTTGTAATCCTCTGGAATGAGGAGTGTTTCACCGACCTCAAAGTATTTCTCTTCCTCTATATACAGAGAGCGTGCTGCTACTTTCTGTAAGATACGATAATATAACTTAGAATAGACTAGATATATACAGTCAAACATGCGCCAAAGACCACCTGCTAAAACCACTCCCATCAAGTTCATGGTCGTATGCACACATGTTACAACCCTTCCACAATCAGAAGATTAATTAATGTAAATTAATCTGAAAACATTGGATAACTAAAATAGTCACCATGTGTAATGTAACATAGTCACGTGTGTACATGCATGCATGTAGGCCTACATGTATATCGAGTTCTTCAATTGATACATTCATGAGTTATGATTGAAATTGTTTCATTTTATCGTTCACTGTATATATGGATATGTATTGAGGACTAAATTATTGTCCATACGTGTGTACAACATTAACACAAGATATACATGTGATGCACTTTTTTTAATATTATACTTTATTTATTTTACAACGATTGCGAAGCAAGTTTGAACAACTTATATTAATCACTGGCATTGGCTCGGATGTAAGCGTATATGTGGTCATTCATGTGGGAGGAAACCGGAGTACCCGGAGAAAACCCACCTGTCCGATATGGCGACCATCGTACCATCTCACATACTTCCCTGTCCGAGGATCGAACCCGGGTCGCATTGGTGAGAAGCGAGCGCGCTAACCACTGCGCTAATCGGACAGCACTTTGGACATTTCGTTTACGAAGTGTGTACATCACCATGTTACACCATTAATTTGACTATCATAAACAACTGTTGATACCGTTAAAGCTGAATATAACCGTTTAGTTTAAACATATTTTATTTAGTTCATACTAGATATATACAGTATACAATACACGAAATGTTTGAAATGGAGTGGAAAACAAGCTGAGCGCTTATGTAAATTTATTTCCAATATTTAGTTTAATCATATTGTATTGCTCTATTCATTTTACATCATTAATATATATATATTACAAGGCATGACAATTTCAAATATAACCGGTTACATAGCGATATCATCATATTATGCACTTGGAATTGGAAACTATGTCACACACACCATCAATCTTATGATAGTGTCATATAAATTGTAATTGTTCGACCAGTGGATGCTCATTGACCAATCTTTTCTTAGGAGTGCCTGGCCATTGTATCCGTATATAGTGGTACACTCTCCGTTGATGGGTGCACTGCTTGGTTACGAGTGAGACTTCATGTGTATGTTCAGGTTAACACGGTCAATCAAATCGACAAAACAACACTAAAATAATGAGAATGTCTAGTTTTATCTCCATAAATAATGTTTGCTACATCATGCCAACTACATCATGACATTACAGGTTTATGTTAGCTTAATTGGCATCATGACGTTGCTCACGTTGAAATACGGACAAGCAGCATGCATACCGACAAGCAGCATGAATACCGACACGCAGCATGAATACCGACAAGCAGCATTAATACCGACACGCTGCATTAATACCGACACGCATCATTAATACCGACAATCAGCATGAATACCGACCAGCAGCATGAATACCGACCAGGTAGTATGACACAAATGGGTCGTATATCGCTTCCCAGTCTGCACACATTATCTGTTCTTGGCGGATACATCATGTCGGATAAGGCTGTGAGTACCCGTAACTCCAAGATTATCCAGTCGCCAAGACGATGCGTGCGCACACCGGATAGAGAGTACGACACGCTGAAGTTCCCTGTGTCCGAGGCTGCTGCTGCGAGCGTTTGTTGCTTCACCCGCAGTCTAGCGTTTATTTAAAGTTGTTTTGAGGGAATGTTGCTACTATGGCCTCAGCGGACGAGTTGTTAAGGTTGTTGACTTCAAATACACGTCAAGTAACTTAGTTTATAGTTCATCGTACCATAATTCACATTATTTACATTTTGAAGTTCACAATATGTATCAACATGTGTCTACGATGTTGTTATTTTCTGTACCGTGGCATTGTACTGTCGCTGAACATTACGCGCATTATCGCATACACGTATATAGCAATAGACATGTCCAACGATTAAACAAACCCGGATGACCTTTCCCCGGCGTGATCATCGCGACCAGGGCACACCGCAGCAACAGCATAGTAGAGATTTTCAACGTATCGTAGTCTCTACCGGTATACACACCGAACCTAATGCTCATGATTAGTGTAGCCTGGGTGACACGGCCAAGCCGGGAAGCGACACGTGACGATGATGTCGAACTCCCTGGTAGATCAAAATGCTGCATACGGGATGACTAACAGTGACTTGGCAATGGGGCCCGAAAAGGATAGATGCCTCATACAGTTGTCACGTTTTAACGTACCACCATCATATACTACAAGAACACCACCATACAAGACAATATTCAGTAAGCTTACACATCACATATTCACGTATGATCAACTGTGCTAGGCACATATTACTATTCATATTGGAACGCTCGCCTACATGATTCGTTCGCCGGAGGCGTGGCTAAATAACTAATACGATTAAAGACTCTACGAATTAGATCCCTTCGCAATGTTTCACAACCACTGGGGGACAGTAGGGAACACTGATCACAGTGGGCAGTGGGCTCTAGGTTCGTGCAGTGGAGAACACTGATCACATTGGGCCGGGGATCTAGGTTCGTGCAGTGGAGAACACTGATCACATTGGGCAGGGGATCTAGGTTCGTGCAGTGGAGAACACTGATCACAGTGGGTAGGGGATCTAGGTTCGTGCAGTGGAGAACACTGATCACAGTGGGTAGGGGATCTAGGTTCATGCAGTGGAGAACACTGATCACAGTGGGCAGGGGGATCTAGGTTCGTGCAGTGGAAACACTGATCACAGTGGGCAGGGGATCTAGGTTCGTGCAGTGGAGAACACTGATCACAGTTGGCAGGGGATCTAGGTTCGAGCAGTGGAGAACACTGATCACATTGGGCAGGGGGATCTAGGTTCGTGCAGTGGAGAACACTGATCACAGTGGGCAGGGGGTCTAGTTCATGCAGTGGAGAACACTGATCACAGTGGGCAGGGGATCTAGGTTCGTGCAGTGGAGAACACTGATCACAGTGGGCAGGGGGATCTAGGTTCGTGCAGTGGAGAACCTGATCACAGTGGGCAGGGGGATCTAGGTTCATGCAGTGGAGAACACTGATCACAGTGGGCAGGGGGATCTAGGTTCCTGCAGTGGAGAACACTGATCACAGTGGGCAGGAGGATCTAGGTTCCTGCAGTGGAGAACACTGATCACAGTGGGCAGGGGGATCTAGGTTCGTGCAGTGGAGAACACTGATCACATTGGGCAAGGGATCTAGGTTCGTGCAGTGGAGAACACTGATCACAGTGGGCAGGGGGATCTAGGTTCGTGCAGTGGAGAACACTGATCACAGTGGGCAGGGGGATCTAGTTCATGCAGTGGAGAACACTGATCACAGTGGGCAGGGGATCTAGGTTCGTGCAGTGGAGAATACTGATCACAGTGGGCAGGGGGATCTAGTTCATGCAGTGGAGAACACTGATCACAGTGGGCAGGGGATCTAGGTTCGTGCAGTGGAGAACACTGATCACAGTGGGCAGGGGGATCTAAGTTCGTGCAGTGGAGAACACTGATCACAGTGGGCAGGGGGATCTAGGTTCATGCAGTGGAGAACACTGATCACAGTGGGCAGGGGGATCTAGGTTCCTGCAGTGGAGAACACTGATCACAGTGGGCAGGAGGATCTAGGTTCCTGCAGTGGAGAACACTGATCACAGTGGGCAGGGGGATCTAGGTTCCTGCAGTGGAGAACACTGATCACATGGGCAGGGATCTAGGTTCGTGCAGTGGAGAACACTGATCACATTGGGCAGGGGGATCTAGGTTCGTGCAGTGGAGAACACTGATCACAGTGGGCAGGGGGATCTAGGTTCGTGCAGTGGAGAACACTGATCACAGTGGGCAGGGGGATCTAGTTCATGCAGTGGAGAACACTGATCACAGTGGGCAGGGATCTAGGTTCGTGCAGTGGAGAACACTGATCACAGTGGGCAGGGGATCTAGGTTCGTGCAGTGGAGAACACTGATCACATTGGGCAGGGGGATCTAGGTTCCTGCAGTGGAGAACACTGATCACATTGGGCAGGGGGATCTAGGTTCGTGCAGTGGAGAACACTGATCACAGTTGGCAGGGGATCTAGGTTCGTGCAGTGGATAACACTGATCACAGTTGGCAGGGGATCTAGGTTCGTGCAGTGGAGAACACTGATCACGTTAACCCTATGTCTGTCCTAACCATGCCACCGATGCTGATGAATGAACATTATTTGAATCACACTGCTTGTGGCTATTAAATTATTAAATAAGCTGCTAATAAATTGTTGAATAATGCTTCATAACAACTTACATTTTCTATAATTAGCATGATAATTCCTAGTGCTATGTAATACAAATTGTATGACTGTTCCTTGTATTTACATGGTCGTTCTGCTATGTTTTATAAATTAGCGACTTTGATTGTTGTATGACGCACGAACATTTATTCAAAATCTTTCATTCCATCATTTATTTCGCTTTGGAATGACCTTGATTTAGAAATCAGGATTGGTATTGCCAGTATTTGAATATAATAATAATATATGTTTTATATTCTCCTTCTATTTCTCAAACTGGGGAAAACACTCCACAAACCAGTTTTGTATATACATGGAATGCAATATTCATATAAGTTATTTAATATTAATAATATAAAATGTCATTGTTTAATTAACAGCATTGCTTTGTGTGTATATACAGAAAAAATAAAATAAACGGGGTGACCCGAAAGGGGCCTCAACATCAAACAAAGAGAAAGGAAGTAAAATGCGTTCTTCAATCAACAGAGTGCTCAGGAGTCTCTATACTAATTATTTGGATTTCTTGTGATTTATTTTCCTTCTTCAAACTGTTTGATTGCTTATTTATTAACCCTTTCAACACCACATACCTCTAAATTGGCTTACAAAAAAGTGTAGATCCAGATGAGCCGGCTCGTGACGAGCCGTCTCATCAGGATCTGCACTTTTTTCAAGTAATATTACTATTTTTAGAAAATTAATTACCCATTTTGATAAATGAACTGATCCAAATGTAATTTTGTTATTAATTTATTGGTCTAAAAATATCATGGACCAGTCCATGTGAGTTACTTGGTGTTAAAACATGTTTGCCAATTACTCAAAGGAAGTTTACTAATGATGTTCAACCCGTATTGCGTTATCTTTGCTTTCAGTGGATCATGATTATGCATGTAACGTATAATAGAAATTAAAATATTGCCGTGACGTCATACCGTTGTGCTTGCAGTCCATAATATTGGACTGATGTCAAAAGGCCAGATTATTATATTAAATACTACACGTAAATGGACGAAATTAACAATTTTAATTAGTAGGATCGTGTTATATAAGTGTGTGTTTAAAGTAAGATACAAGTCTTAAACGGATCCAATATGTAAACTATTGGTACTGTCTCCGGAGCTACGCGTCGCACACAGTCCAATATTCTACATATTGGATCGTTTTCGGCTTATATCCTATACATAGAGTATGATTACACTTAAATATATCCACTCATATCAGTTTCAGTAATCGTCCCAATCATTGTGAATATGAACATCTGTCAAATTGGGAAATTGTGTTTTAAAATCGTGTATAATTTGATATGTTTCTCAAAATACTATTACACTTCACGCCATTTATGACACGACATGTGTTGTTTAGTTTAATAATGTCAACACGAGGTTGAATGTTTGCATTATTTGGTGTCAGATTGGTATACCTTCAATTTAATGTATTAAATTGTTAAACGTTTGTTTTGTCATTTTTAATACAACATTCCCGGGAGTAAAGTATGTCACTGTGTAATGAAACTGTATTATCAGGATTCATAAATGTTAGAGTTTATGTTTGCACTGTTAATCGTCGACAATGTGAACCTTGGTGTGCAGGTACATGCCTGGTTTGACATGTCCCGTGTGGTACTTAGTCAATGTGTTTACTTGTCTTACTGCCATTGTTGTCAAGTGAATGGACACGCTACGGGATTTGTAAAACGCAGATTCTTTTTTTGTAGCATTTTTAGTATGCCAAGAAGACACACTAATATATGCGAACGGGTGATTAGCACGCTTGATGCTGGTACTTAGACAGAAAACGGCATGTTTGGTGTTCTAGTCAAGCGATACGAAATCTTTGCCACAGGAACCACCAGCATGTTACTATGCGTGGTCAAGACAGCTATACCATGAACACGCATTTGCACAATATATTCCAAACAACTTCCACTGCTGCTACTGCTGCCAACACACATGTTCTTCGTAATAACTGAATTCAGGAATGGAACAATATTCCCCAGGTGTGTGTGCTTTACGTTTATTTATCGTCGCTACCGGTTGCCCATATGAGCGACGCCTCCTGAAGAGATTAGTAATTTTAGATTTTGGAGGATAGTGCAATGATACAGACAGAGATCCATTCCAGAGTCTCCTCTGGTTCTTTTACGTGCACGGTGTACAGCACCAGCACAAGACCTCGGTTTAAAGTCCCACCTGAAAGACTGTTCATTTTATTAGGGTCAGACGGGGGATCGAACCTGCGATCCCTGGATTACCAGTCCAGCGTGTTACCACTGGACTACAGATCCGTTTCCCAGGCAGAAATCAACACTTTAGTCATACCCGTTATTAACACTTGGTCAACATTTCTCCCAGCATCTGTTAACCTATGGCCTTAACATTTGCACCAAGCGATGCACAATAGAATACGCTGTAAACGAATATACACTAATTATTCTCCTGTTTGTTTTCATCAAGTTATGTTTAAGAAAAGTTAGCGAAGGTTTATTATTTTGTTCAGTATATTTATTTCATTTCCGTCGGTTTCTGCCTACACTCGCTCGTTAATATCTCACATTAACAAACGAATAGGATATTACTCATCAATGCATCAGTTAAATAAATCATATACACGTACATTGTTGTATACAGACTTGTCTATATTTACATTGACTCATAATTGTTATGAATAGACAGTATAGTAGAGTCACGTGTATGTATTTACAGTCACGTGTATGTATTTACAGTCACGTGTATGCATTTACAGTCACGTGTATGCATTTACAGTCACGTGTTTGTATTTACAGTGCATACGTTGGATATACGTTGACTGTGGTGGTTTTTAAAGATATGCATTTTTCAGTCAGAAATAGGCCTACATATACACACATATATATATATATTTATTTTTTTCATTTAAGTTTTTTTAACGTCGCTACCGGTTTCCAATTTGAGCGACGGGCAGTTTACCTAACAACACCTTTCTTGGGCAGGCTTCAGAGGTTAACCAGTACTTGGTGCACCAACCTCCGTAAGAAACTGCTAACTTTTATAAATGAGACACGGTCTGAGCGGGGCTCGAACCCGTGGCAATCAGAGATGATAGGTTACAGTGGTATACAAGTCAGCAACCTTAACCACTATATAGTGTGTGGTTGGTTCACATGACAGCAAATATATATCCAGTAAACAAACTTGAAGTAATATCCATGCATTAATAACTGTGTACTTTGTGGCCAATAGAGGTCTTTAAGAAAACATACTTGAATATTCCTTTTCTTGTACAGTAGCAATGGCTGTGAAAGGTCAAAGCTGAACTCGGGGAATGGTGTCGGCTGGCGTATGGTGTCATATTGAGCTACTACCGGTAGGAGGTGTGACTCGAGTAGCTCAGACAGTGTGTACGAACCCTCCTCGAACTGTAAATTCGGCAGGTGTCTGGACGCGACTCTCTCGCCCTGGTCTATATGGTCCATGACTCTAAGTTACACAAATATCTTCTTATTCCTGAAATATTTCCAAAAAAAATTAATTCAGTGAAAACAAATAATCACGGTCCTGAAGGTTGGAGAAGATTCGTTCACTAGGATAAAAGAAAGAAGTCAACAGAACACAAGCTACAAGCATTTGGAATAACAGTTTCCATGTCAACGAAATTTCTCGCGGCTATTCATTATTAGACTGTTCATAAAGGAGAATCCGTGGTATAATTGGTACAGACGAATCTGTTGTTCAGTGGTAACACACAGGTATGTATTTACATGGTAACACACTGGACTGGTAATCCAGGAATCACATGTTCGATCCCCCGTCTGACCCTAATAAAATTAACAGTCTTTCGGATGGGACTTTAAACCAAGGTCTCGTGTCGGTGCTGTACACCGTGCACGTAAAAGAACCAGAGGAGACTCTGGAATGGGTCTCTGTCTGTATCATTGCACTATCATCCAAAACTCTAAAATGACTAATATCTTCAGGAGGAATCGCTCATATGGGCAACAGGTAGCGACGATAAATAAACGTAAAACACACACATAATTGGTAAGGCTTCCGTCTTGTAGCACATTCTGCAGTGAGTGCGAGCACTACCAGAACCACGGTGGTACAAGACGCGTAAATCCACACCCCCTATTCTCTCCGCCTCATGACGATCGAAGGATATTACACTAGGAATGGCGTATACGAGTCAGTAAGTAACAAAGCTTCTAATCCCTTTCTGTCTATCGCTGTTAATTTAATTTAAGCTTAAGAAGGAGGTAACCATACACGCAGGTTGCTTTCTCCTCAATCCTACATGTATGTACATATAACCATACACGCAGATTGCTTTCTTCTCAATCCTACACGTATGTACATATAACCATACACGCAGATTGCTTTCTCCTCAATCCTACATGCATGTACATATAACCATACACGCAGGTTGCTTTCTCCTCAATCCTATGTATGTACATATAACCATACAAGCAGGTTGCTTTCTCCTCAATCCTATGTATGTACATATAACCATACAAGCAGGTTGCTTTCTCCTCAATCCTATGTATGTACATATAACCATACAAGCAGATTGCTTTCTCCTCAATCCTATGTATGTACATATAACCATACAAGCAGGTTGCTTTCTCCTCAATCCTACATGCATGTACATATAACCATACAAGCAGGTTGCTTTCTCCTCAATCCTACATGTATGTAGACCTACATATAACCATACACGCAGGTTGCTTTCTCCTCAATCCTATGTATGTACATACTATATATATAGTTTACTATGTGTATTCAAATAAATATTATTTAAACTAATTAAGCTACGGTTGTAAGAGTATATCTGGCAATCGAGCTAAACGAAATGTATATCAACTAATGTCCATGAATTATATAAAAAATGCACACTTTTCCAACGAGATTTGTTACATTTAATATGTCTCTGTCCTGAATTTCGCCACACTTTCCTAACGAGATATGTTACATTTAATATGGCTCTGTTCTGAATTTCGCCACACTTTCCTAACGAGATATGTTACATTTAATATGTCTCTGTCCTAAATTTCGCCACACTTTCCTAACGAGATATGTTACATTTAATATGTCTCTTTCCTGAATTTCGCCACACTTTCCTAACGAGATATGTTACATTTAATATGTCTCTGTCCTGAATTTCGTCATTTTCAAAATTTACAAAGTATAGTTCAGGATGTGTGTACTTACGTCCATGTATGAATAGAGAAACCGTTTAACAAAACTGAATGGGCCTGTATCTTACATGATAACGCCCACTAATCACATACTCTTGAAAGACGTTTGAAATTCACACGTGCAAATAAATCAATGCAGTGATCATTGTTGACTTGATCCACTTATTATGTTGGCTGTATGGTAGTCTCAATTCTATCTGGATTGTGCATAGATGTACACACAGCATTTGTGTGTGTGTACGTTTATTTATCGTCGCTACCGGCTGCCCATATGAGCGACGCCTCCTGAAGAGATTAGTCATTTTAGATTTTTGGAGGATAGTGCAATGATACAGACAGAGACCCATTCCAGAGTCTCCTCTGGTTCTTTACGTGCACAGTGTAAAGCACAGAGACACACACATACAGACAGAGACACACACAGCAAGTCAAAGTAGTACCGTATATACCATATAAGACGTATGCCATTATAATGATATGGTTATAGGAAATCAATGGTAGTACAGTACATGGTTGAGAGACTGGTTGACACCGTAGAACAACATCCTTTAGTGAAATGTAAACTACTGTAACTGTCATAACAAGAAGACATATATAGTATACATACAAAACATGTACGTATAACCGTCAACATATTTATTATGTTAAAACATTCAGTCTAAAACAGGTTTAAATCAGCCCAATGAAAGCAGTAAATGTCGCTATACTAGAAGCAGTAAATGTCGTATTACTAGAAGCAGTAAATGTCGTTTTACTAGAAGCAGTAAATGTAGTATTACTAGAAGCAGTAAATGTCGTATTACTAGAAGCAGTAAATGTCGTATTACTAGAAGCAGTATATGTCGTATTACTAGATGCAGTAAATGTCGTATTACTAGATGCAGTAAATGTCGTATTACTAGAAGCAGTATATGTCGTATTACTAGATGCAGTAAATGTCGTATTACTAGATGCAGTAAATGTCGTATTACTAGATGCAGTAAATGTCGTATTACTAGATGAGGTAAATGTCGTATTACTAGAAGCAGTATATGTCGTATTACTAGAAGCAGTAAATATCGTATTACTAGAAGCAGTAAATGTCGCTATACTAGATGCAGGAAATGTCGTATTACTAGAAGCAGTATATGTCGTATTACTAGATGCAGTTAATGTCGTATTACTAGATGCAGTAAATGTCGTATTACTAGATGCAGTAAATGTCGTATTACTAGATGCAGTAAATGTCGTATTACTAGATGCAGTTAATGTCGTATTACTAGAAGCAGTAAATGTCGCTATACTAGATGCAGTAAATGTCGTATTACTAGAAGCAGTATATGTCGTATTACTAGAAGCAGTAAATGTCGCTATACTAGATGCAGTAAATGTCGTATTACTAGATGCAGTAAATGTCGTATTACTAGAAGCAGTAAATGTCGCAATACTAGAAGCAGTAAATGTCGTATTACTAGATGCAGTAAATGTCGTATTACTAGATGCAGTAAATGTCGTATTACTAAATGCAGTAAATGTCGTATTACTAGATGCAGTAAATGTCGTATTACTAGAAGCAGTAAATGTCGCAATACTAGAAGCAGTAAATGTCGCTATACTAGATGCAGAAAATGTCGTATTACTAGAAGCAGTAAATGTCGTATTACTAGATGTACTAGATGCAGTAAATGTCGTATTACTAGAGGCAGTAAATGTCGTATTACTAGATGCAGTAAATGTCGTATTACTAAATGCAGTAAATGTCGCTATACTAGATGCAGAAAATGTCGTATTACTAGATGCAGTAAATGTCGCTATACTAGATGCAGTATATGTCGTATTACTAGATGCAGTAAATGTCGTATTACTAGAAGCAGTATATGTCGTATTACTAGATGCAGTAAATGTCGTATTACTAGATGAGGTAAATGTCGTATTACTAGAAGCAGTAAATGTCGTATTACTAGATGCAGTAAATGTCGTATTACTAAATGCAGTAAATGTCGTATTACTAGAAGCAGTAAATGTCGTATTACTAAATGCAGTAAATGTCGCTATACTAGAAGCAGTAAATGTCGTATTACTAGATGCAGTATATGTCGCTATACTAGATGCAGAAAATGTCGTATTACTAGATGCAGTAAATGTCATATTACTAGAAGCAGTAAATGTCGTATTACTAAATGCAGTAAATGTCGTGTTACTAGATGCAGTAAATGTCGCTATACTAGATGCAGTAAATATCCTATTACTAGATGCAGTAAATGTCGCTACACTAGACGCAGAAAATGTCGTATTACTAGAAGCAGTAAATGTCGTATTACTAGATGCAGTTAATGTTGTATTACTAGATGCAGTAAATGTCGTATTACTAGATGCAGTAAATGTCGTATTACTAGATGCAGTAAATGTCGTATTACTAGATGCAGTAAATGTCGTATTACTAGATGTACTAGATGCAGTAAATGTTGTATTACTAGAGGCAGTAAATGTCGTATTACTAGATGCAGTAAATGTCGTATTACTAGATGTACTAGATGCAGTAAATGTCGTATTACTAGATGCAGTAAATGTCGTATTATTAGATGTACTAGATGCAGTAAATGTTGTATTACTAGAGGCAGTAAATGTCGTATTACTAGATGCAGTAAATGTCGTTTTACTAGATGTACTAGATGCAGTAAATGTCGTATTACTAGATGCAGTAAATGTCGTATTACTAGATGCAGTAAATGTCGTATTACTAGATGCAGTAAATGTCGTATTACTAGATGCAGTAAATGTCGTATTACTAGATGTACTATATGCAGTAAATGTCGTATTACTAGATGCAGTAAATGTCGTATTACTAGATTTATTAGTAACAGTAAATGTCGTATTACTAGATGCAGTAAATGTCGTATTACTAGGTGTACTAAATACAGTAAATGTCGTATTACTAGATGCAGTAAATGTCGTATTACTAGATGCAGTAAATGTCGTATTACTAGATGTACTAGATGCAGTAAATGTCGTATTACTAGATGCAGTAAATGTCGTATTACTAGATGCAGTAAATGTCGTATTACTAGATGTACTAGATGCAGTAAATGTCGTATTACTAGATGCAGTAAACGTCGTATTACTAGATGCAGTAAATGTCGTATTACTAGATGTACTAGATGCAGTAAATGTCGTATTACTAGATGCAGTAAACGTCGTATTACTAGATGCAGTAAATGTCGTATTACTAGATGTACTAGATGCAGTAAATGTCGTATTACTAGATGCAGTAAACGTCGTATTACTAGATGCAGTAAATGTCGTATTACTAGATGTACTAGATGCAGTAAATGTCGTATTACTAGATGTACTAGATGCAGTAAATGTCGTATTATTAGATGCAGTATATGTCGTATTACTAGATGCAGTAAATGTCGTATTACTAGATGCAGTAAATGTCGTATTACTAGATGCAGTAAATGTCGTATTACTAGATGCAGTAGATGTCGCTATACTAGATGCAGAAAATGTCGTATTACTAGATGCAGTAAATGTCGCTATACTAGATGCAGTATATGTCGTATTACTAGATGCAGTACATGTCGTATTACTAGAAGCAGTATATGTCGTATTACTAGAAGCAGTAAATATCGTATTACTAGATGCAGTAAATGTCGTATTACTAGATGAGGTAAATGTCGTATTACTAGAAGCAGTATATGTCGTATTACTAGGAGCAGTAAATGTCGCTATACTAGAAGCAGTAAATGTCGTATTACTAGATGCAGTAAATGTCGTATTACTAAATGCAGTAAATGTCGTATTACTAGAAGCAGTAAATGTCGTATTACTAAATGCAGTAAATGTCGCTATACTAGAAGCAGTAAATGTCGTATTACTAGATGCAGTATATGTCGCTATACTAGATGCAGAAAATGTCGTATTACTAGATGCAGTAAATGTCATATTACTAGAAGCAGTAAATGTCGTATTACTAAATGCAGTAAATGTCGTGTTACTAGATGCAGTAAATGTCGCTATACTAGATGCAGTAAATATCCTATTACTAGATGCAGTAAATGTCGCTACACTAGACGCAGAAAATGTCGTATTACTAGAAGCAGTAAATGTCGTATTACTAGATGCAGTTAATGTTGTATTACTAGATGCAGTAAATGTCGTATTACTAGATGCAGTAAATGTCGTATTACTAGATGCAGTAAATGTCGTATTACTAGATGCAGTAAATGTCGTATTACTAGATGTACTAGATGCAGTAAATGTTGTATTACTAGAGGCAGTAAATGTCGTATTACTAGATGCAGTAAATGTCGTATTACTAGATGTACTAGATGCAGTAAATGTCGTATTACTAGATGCAGTAAATGTCGTATTATTAGATGTACTAGATGCAGTAAATGTTGTATTACTAGAGGCAGTAAATGTCGTATTACTAGATGCAGTAAATGTCGTTTTACTAGATGTACTAGATGCAGTAAATGTCGTATTACTAGATGCAGTAAATGTCGTATTACTAGATGCAGTAAATGTCGTATTACTAGATGCAGTAAATGTCGTATTACTAGATGCAGTAAATGTCGTATTACTAGATGTACTATATGCAGTAAATGTCGTATTACTAGATGCAGTAAATGTCGTATTACTAGATTTATTAGATACAGTAAATGTCGTATTACTAGATGCAGTAAATGTCGTATTACTAGGTGTACTAAATACAGTAAATGTCGTATTACTAGATGCAGTAAATGTCGCTATACTAGATGCAGTAAATATCGTATTACTAGATGCAGTAAATGTCTTATTACTAAATGCAGTAAATGTCGCTATACTAGATGCAGAAAATGTCGTATTACTAGAAGCAGTAAATGTCGTATTACTAGATGTACTAGATGCAGTAAATGTCGTATTACTAGAGGCAGTATATGTCGTATTACTAGATGTATTAGATGCAGTAAATGTCGTATTACTAGATGCAGTAAACGTCGTATTACTAGATGCAGTAAATGTCGTATTACTAGATGTACTAGATGCAGTAAATGTCGTATTACTAGATGCAGTAAACGTCGTATTACTAGATGCAGTAAATGTCGTATTACTAGATGTACTAGATGCAGTAAATGTCGTATTACTAGATGTACTAGATGCAGTAAATGTCGTATTATTAGATGCAGTATATGTCGTATTACTAGATGCTGTAAATGTCGTATTACTAGATGCAGTAAATGTCGTATTACTAGATGCAGTAAATGTCGTATTACTAGATGTACTAGATGCAGTAAATGTTGTATTACTAGAGGCAGTAAATGTCGTATACTAGATGCAGTAAATGTCGTATTACTAGATGCAGTATATGTCGTATTACTAGATGCAGTAAATGTCCTATTACTAGAAGCAGTAAATGTCGTATTACTAGATGCAGTAAATGTCGTATTACTAGATGCAGTAAATGTCGTATTACTAGATGCAGTAAATGTCGTATTACTAGATGTACTATATGCAGTAAATGTCGGATTACTAGATGCAGTAAATGTCGTATTACTAGATGCGAATGTGTATTATAGATGCAGTAAATGTCGTATTACTAGATGCTGTAAATGTCGTATTACTAGATGCAGTAAATGTAGTATTACTAGATGTATTAGATACAGTAAATGTCGTATTACTAGATGCAGTAAATGTCGTATTACTAGAAACAGTAAATGTCGTATTACTAGATGCAGTAAATGTCGCTATACTAGATGCAGTAAATATCGTATTACTAGATGCAGTAAATGTCTTATTACTAAATGCAGTAAATGTCGCTATAATAGATGCAGAAAATGTCGTATTACTAGAAGCAGTAAATGTCGTATTACTAGATGCAGTAATGTGTATTACTAGATGCAGTAAATGTCGTATTACTAGATGCAGTAAATGTCGTATTACTAGATGCAGTAAATGTCGTATTACTAGATGCAGTAAATGTCGTATTACTAGATGTACTAGATGCAGTAAATGTCGTATTACTAGAGGCAGTAAATGTCGTATTACTAGATGCAGTAAATGTCGTATTACTAGATGTACTAGATGCAGTAAATGTCGTATTACTAGATGCAGTAAATGTCGTATTACTAGATGCAGTAAATGTCGTATTACTAGATGCAGTAAATGTCGTATTACTAGATGCAGTAAATGTCGTATTACTAGATGCAGTAAATGTCGTATTACTAGATGTACTAGATGCAGTAAATGTTGTATTACTAGAGGCAGTAAATGTCGTATTACTAGATGCAGTAAATGTCTTTTTACTAAATGCAGTAAATGTCGTATTACTATATGCAGTATATGTCGTATTACTAGATGCTGTAAATGTCGTATTACTAGACGTACTAGATGCAGTAAATGACGTATTACTAGATGTACTAGATGCAGTGAATGTCGTATTACTAGATGTACTAGATGCAGTGAATGTCGTATTACTATATGCAGTAAATGTCGTATTACTAGATGCAGTAAATGTCGTATTACTAGATGTACTAGATGCAGTAAATGTCGTATTACTAGATGCAGTAAATGTCGTATTACTAGATGTACTAGATGCAGTAAATGTCGTATTACTGGATGCAGTAAATGTCGCTATACTAGATGCAGAAAATGTCGTATTACTAGAAGCAGTAAATGTCGTATTACTAGATGTACTAGATGCAGTAAATGTCGTATTACTAGAGGCAGTATATGTCGTATTACTAGATGTAGTAAATGTCGTATTACTAGATGCAGTAAATGTCGTATTACTAGATGCAGTAAATGTCGTATTACTAGATGTACTAGATGCAGTAAATGTTGTATTACTAGATGTACTAGATGCAGTAAATGTTGTATTACTAGATGCAGTAAATGTCGTATTACTAGATGTACTAGATGCAGTAAATGTCGAATTACTAGATGCAGTATATGTCGTATTACTAGATGCAGTAAATGTCGTATTACTAGATGTACTAGATGCAGTAAATGTCGTATTACTAGATGCAGTAAATGTCGTACTACTAGATGCAGTAAATGTCTTATTACTAGATGCAGTAAATGTCGTATTACTAGATGTACTATATGCAGTAAATGTCGTATTACTAGATGCAGTAAATGTCGTATTACTAGATATATTAGATACAGTAAATGGCGTATTACTAGATGTACTAGATGCAGTGAATGTCGTATTACGAGATGTACTAGATGCAGTGAATGTCGTATTACTATATGCAGTAAATGTCGTATTACTAGATGCAGTAAATGTCGTATTACTAGATGTACTAGATGCAGTAAATGTCGTATTATTAGATGCAGTATATGTCGTATTACTAGATGCAGTAAATGTCGTATTACTAGATGTACTAGATGCAGTAAATGTCGTATTACTGGATGCAGTAAATGTCGTATTACTAGATGCAGTAAATGTCTTATTACTAGATGCAGTAAATGTCGTATTACTAGATGTAGTAAATGTCGTATTACTAGATGTACTAGATACAGTAAATGTCGTATTACTAGATGCAGTAATGTCGTATTACTAGATGCAGTAAATGTCGTATTACTAGATGTACTAGATGCAGTAAATGTCGTATTACTAGATGCAGTAAATATCGTATTACTAGATGCAGTAAATGTCGTATTACTAGATGTAGTAAATGTCGTATTACTAGATGTAGTAAATGTTGTATTACTAGATGCAGTAAAAGTCGTATTACTAGATGCAGTTAATGTCGTATTACTAGATGCAGTAAATGTCGTATTACTAGATGTACTAGATGCAGTAAATGTCGTATTATTAGATGCAGTATATGTCGTATTACTAGATGCAGTAAATGTCGTATTACTAGATGCAGTAAATGTCGTATTACTAGATGCAGTAAATGTCGTATTACTAGATGTACTAGATGCAGTGAATGTCGTATTACTATATGCAGTAAATGTCGTATTACTAGATGCAGTAAATGTCGTATTACTAGATGTACTAGATGCAGTAAATGTCGTATTATTAGATGCAGTATATGTCGTATTACTAGATGCAGTAAATGTCGTATTACTAGATGTACTAGATGCAGTAAATGTCGTATTACTGGATGCAGTAAATGTCGTATTACTAGATGCAGTAAATGTCTTATTACTAGATGCAGTAAATGTCGTATTACTAGATGTAGTAAATGTCGTATTACTAGATGTACTAGATACAGTAAATGTCGTATTACTAGATGCAGTAATGTCGTATTACTAGATGCAGTAAATGTCGTATTACTAGATGTACTAGATGCAGTAAATGTCGTATTACTAGATGCAGTAAATATCGTATTATTAGATGCAGTAAATGTCGTATTACTAGATGTAGTAAATGTCGTATTACTAGATGTAGTAAATGTTGTATTACTAGATGCAGTAAAAGTCGTATTACTAGATGCAGTTAATGTCGTATTACTAGATGCAGTAAATGTCGTATTACTAGATGTACTAGATGCAGTAAATGTTGTATTACTAGAGGCAGTAAATGTCGTATTACTAGATGCAGTAAATGTCGTATTACTAGATGTACAAGATGCAGTAAATGTCGTATTACTAGATGCAGTAAATGTCGTATTACTAGATGTACTAGATGCAGTAAATGTCGTATTACTAGATGCAGTAAATGTCATATTACTAGATGCAGTAAATATCGTATTACTAGATGCAGTAAATGTCGTATTACTAGATGCAGTATATGTCGTATTACTAGATGTACTAGATGCAGTAAATGTCGTATTACTAGATGTACTAGATGCAGTATATGTCGTATTACTATATGCAGTAAATGTCGTATTACTAGATGCAGTATATGTCGTATTACTAGATGCAGTAAATGTCGTATTACTAGATGTACTAGTGCAGTAAATGTCGTATTACTAGATGCAGTAAATGTCGTATTACTAGATGCAGTATATGTCGTATTACTAGATGTACTAGATGCAGTAAATGTCGTATTACTAGATGTACTAGATGCAGTGAATGTCGTATTACTATATGCAGTAAATGTCGTATTACTAGATGCAGTAAATGTCGTATTACTAGATGCAGTAAATGTCGTATTACTAGATGTACTAGATGCAGTAAATGTCGTATTACTAGATGCAGTAAATGTCGTATTACTAGATGCAGTATATGTCGTATTACTAGATGTACTAGATGCAGTAAATGTCGTATTACTAGATGTACTAGATGCAGTGAATGTCGTATTACTATATGCAGTAAATGTCGTATTACTAGATGCAGTATATGTCGTATTACTAGATGCAGTAAATGTCGTATTACTAGATGTACTAGATGCAGTAAATGTCGTATTACTAGATGCAGTAAATGTCGTATTACTAGATGTACTAGATGCAGTAAATGTCGTACTACTGGATGCAGTAAATGTCCTATTACTAGATGCAGTTAATGTCGTATTACTAGATGCAGTAAATGTCGTATTACTAGATGTACTATATGCAGTAAATGTCGGATTACTAGATGCAGTAAATGTCGTATTACTAGATGTATTAGATACAGTAAATGTCGTATTACTAGATGCAGTAAATGTCGTATTACTAGGTATACTAAATACAGTAAATGTCGTATTACTAGATGTAGTAAATGTCGCTATACTAGATGCAGTAAATATCGTATTACTAGATGCAGTAAATGTCTTATTACTAAATGCAGTAAATGTCGCTATACTAGATGCAGAAAATGTCGTATTACTAGAAGCAGTAAATGTCGTATTACTAGATGTACTAGATGCAGTAAATGTCGTATTACTAGAGGCAGTATATGTCGTATTACTAGATGTAGTAAATGTCGTATTACTAGATGCAGTAAATGTCGTATTACTAGATGCAGTAAATGTCGTATTACTAGATGTACTAGATGCAGTAAATGTTGTATTACTAGATGTACTAGATGCAGTAAATGTCGTATTACTAGATGCAGTATATGTCGTATTACTAGATGCAGTAAATGTCGTATTAATAGATGTACTAGATGCAGTAAATGTTGTATTACTAGATGCAGTAAATGTCGTATTACTAGATGTACTAGATGCAGTAAATGTCGAATTACTAGATGCAGTATATGTCGTATTACTAGATGCAGTAAATGTCGTATTACTAGATGTACTAGATGCAGTAAATGTCGTATTACTAGATGCAGTAAATGTCGTACTACTAGATGCAGTAAATGTCTTATTACTAGATGCAGTAAATGTCGTATTACTAGATGTACTATATGCAGTAAATGTCGTATTACTAGATGCAGTAAATGTCGTATTACTAGATATATTAGATACAGTAAATGGCGTATTACTAGATGTACTAGATGCAGTGAATGTCGTATTACTATATGCAGTAAATGTCGTATTACTAGATGCAGTATATGTCGTATTACTAGATGCAGTAAATGTCATATTACTAGATGTACTAGATGCAGTAAATGTCGTATTACTAGATGCAATATATGTCGTATTACTAGATGCAGTAAATGTCGTATTACTAGATGTACTAGATGCAGTAAATGTCGTATTACTGGATGCAGTAAATGTCGTATTACTGGATGCAGTAAATGTCGTATTACTAGATGCAGTTAATGTCGTATTACTAGATGCAGTAAATGTCGTATTACTAGATGTACTATATGCATTAAATGTCGGATTACTAGATGCAGTAAATGTCGTATTACTAGATGTATTAGATACAGTAAATGTCGTATTACTAGATGCAGTAAATGTCGTATTACTAGGTGTACTAAATACAGTAAATGTCGTATTACTAGATGTAGTAAATGTCGCTATACTAGATGCAGTAAATATCGTATTACTAGATGCAGAAAATGTCGTATTACTAGAAGCAGTAAATGTCGTATTACTAGATGTACTAGATGCAGTAAATGTCGTATTACTAGAGGCAGTATATGTCGTATTACTAGATGCAGTAAATGTCGTATTACTAGATGCAGTAAATGTCGTATTACTAGATGCAGTAAATGTCGTATTACTGGATGTACTAGATGCAGTAAATGTTGTATTACTAGATGTACTAGATGCAGTAAATGTCGTATTACTAGATGCAGTATATGTCGTATTACTAGATGCAGTAAATGTCGTATTACTAGATGTACTAGATGCAGTAAATGTTGTATTACTAGATGCAGTAAATGTCGTATTACTAGATGTACTAGATGCAGTAAATGTCGTATTACTAGATGCAGTATATGTCGTATTACTAGATGCAGTAAATGTCGTATTACTAGATGTACTAGATGCAGTAAATGTCGTATTACTAGATGCAGTAAATGTCGTATTACTAGATGCAGTAAATGTCTTATTACTAGATGCAATAAATGTCGTATTACTAGATGAACTATATGCAGTAAATGTCGTATTACTAGATGCAGTAAATGTCGTATTACTAGATATATTAGATACAGTAAATGTCGTATTAGTAGATGTAGTAAATGTCGTATTACTAGATGTACTAGATACAGTAAATGTCGTATTACTAGATGCAGTAATGTCGTATTACTAGATGCAGTAAATGTCGTATTACTAGATGCAGTAAATGTCGTATTACTAGATGTACTAGATGCAGTAAATGTCGTAATACTAGATGCAGTAAATGTCGTAATACTAGATGCAGTAAATATCGTATTACTAGATGCAGTAAATGTCGTATTACTAGATGTAGTAAATGTCGTATTACTAGATGCAGTAAATGTCGTATTACTAGATGCAGTAAATGTCGTATTACTAGATGTACTAGATGCAGTAAATGTTGTATTACTAGATGTACTAGATGCAGTAAATGTCGTATTACTAGATGCAGTAAATGTCGTATTACTAGATGTACTAGATGCAGTAAATGTTGTATTACTAGAGGCAGTAAATGTCGTATTACTAGATGCAGTAAATGTCGTATTACTAGATGTACTAGATGCAGTAAATGTCGTATTACTAGATGCAGTAAATGTCGTATTACTAGATGTACTAGATGCAGTAAATGTCGTATTACTAGATGCAGTAAATGTCGTATTACTAGATGCAGTAAATATCGTATTACTAGATGCAGTAAATGTCGTATTACTAGATGCAGTATATGTCGTATTACTAGATGTACTAGATGCAGTAAATGTCGTATTACTAGATGTACTAGATGCAGTGAATGTCGTATTACTATATGCAGTAAATGTCGTATTACTAGATGCAGTAAATGTCGTATTACTAGATGCAGTAAATGTCGTATTACTAGATGTACTAGATGCAGTAAATGTCGTATTACTAGATGCAGTAAATGTCGTATTACTAGATGCAGTATATGTCGTATTACTAGATGTACTAGATGCAGTAAATGTCGTATTACTAGATGTACTAGATGCAGTGAATGTCGTATTACTATATGCAGTAAATGTCGTATTACTAGATGCAGTAAATGTCGTATTACTAGATGCAGTAAATGTCGTATTACTAGATGTACTAGATGCAGTAAATGTCGTATTACTAGATGCAGTAAATGTCGTATTACTAGATGCAGTATATGTCGTATTACTAGATGTACTAGATGCAGTAAATGTCGTATTACTAATGCAGTAAATGTCGTATTACTAGATGCAGTATATGTCGTATTACTAGATGTACTAGATGCAGTAAATGTCGTATTACTAGATGTACTAGATGCAGTGAATGTCGTATTACTATATGCAGTAAATGTCGTATTACTAGATGCAGTAAATGTCGTATTACTAGATGCAGTAAATGTCGTATTACTAGATGTACTAGATGCAGTAAATGTCGTATTACTAGATGCAGTAAATGTCGTATTACTAGATGCAGTATATGTCGTATTACTAGATGTACTAGATGCAGTAAATGTCGTATTACTAGATGTACTAGATGCAGTGAATGTCGTATTACTATATGCAGTAAATGTCGTATTACTAGATGCAGTAAATGTCGTATTACTAGATGCAGTAAATGTCGTATTACTAGATGTACTAGATGCAGTAAATGTCGTATTACTAGATGCAGTAAATGTCGTATTACTAGATGCAGTATATGTCGTATTACTAGATGTACTAGATGCAGTAAATGTCGTATTACTAGATGTACTAGATGCAGTGAATGTCGTATTACTATATGCAGTAAATGTCCTATTACTAGATGCAGTATATGTCGTATTACTAGATGCAGTAAATGTCGTATTACTAGATGTACTAGATGCAGTAAATGTCGTATTACTAGATGCAGTATATGTCGTATTACTAGGTGCAGTAAATGTCGTATTACTAGATGTACTAGATGCAGTAAATGTCGTATTACTAGATGCAGTAAATGTCGTATTACTAGATGCAGTAAATGTCGTATTACTAGATGTACTATATGCAGTAAATGTCGGATTACTAGATGCAGTAAATGTCGTATTACTGGATGTATTAGATACAGTAAATGTCGTATTACTAGATGCAGTAAATGTCGTATTACTAGGTGTACTAAATACAGTAAATGTCGTATTACTAGATGTAGTAAATGTCGCTATTCTAGATGCAGTAAATATCGTATTACTAGATGCAGTAAATGTCTTATTACTAAATGCAGTAAATGTCGCTATACTAGATGCAGTAAATGTCGTATTACTAGATGTAATATATGCAGTAAATGTCGTATTACTAGATGCAGTAAATGTCGTATTACTAGATGCAGTAAATGTCGTATTACTAGATGTACTAGATGCAGTAAATGTTGTATTACTAGATGTACTAGATGCAGTAAATGTCGTATTACTAGATGCAGTAAATGTCGTATTACTAGATGTACTAGATGCAGTAAATGTTGTATTACTAGATGCAGTATATGTCGTATTACTAGATGTACTAGATGCAGTAAATGTTGTATTACTAGATGTAGTAAATGTCGTATTACTAGATGCAGTAAATGTCGTATTACTAGATGCAGTAAATGTCGTATTACTAGATGCAGTAAATGTCGTATTACTAGATGTACTAGATGCAGTAAATGTCTTATTACTAGATGTACTAGATGCAGTAAATGTTGTATTACTAGATGCAGTAAATGTCGTATTACTAGATGCAGTAAATGTTGTATTACTAGATGCAGTATATGTCGTATTACTAGATGTACTAGATGCAGTAAATGTTGTATTACTAGATGTACTAGATGCAGTAAATGTTGTATTACTAGATGCAGTATATGTCGTATTACTAGATGCAGTAAATGTCGTATTACTAGATGTACTAGATGCAGTAAATGTTGTATTACTAGATGCAGTAAATGTCGTATTACTAGATGTATTAGATACAGTAAATGTCGTATTACTAGATGCAGTATATGTCGTATTACTAGGTGTACTAAATACAGTAAATGTCGTATTACTAGATGCAGTAAATGTCGTATTACTAGATGTACTAGATGCAGTACATGTCTTATTACTAGATGGAGTAAATGTCGTATTACTAGATGCAGTAAATGTCGTATTACTAGATGTACTATATGCAGTAAATGTCGTATTACTAGATGCAGTAAATGTCGTATTACTAGATATATTAGATACAGTACATGTCGTATTACTAGATGTAGTAAATGTCGTATTACTAGATGTACTAGATACAGTAAATGTCGTATTACTAGATGCAGTAATGTCGTATTACTAGATGCAGTAAATGTCGTATTACTAGATGCTGTAAATGTCGTATTACTAGATGTACTAGATGCAGTAAATGTCGTATTACTAGATGCAGTAAATGTCGTAATACTAGATGCAGTAAATGTCGTAATACTAGATGCAGTAAATATCGTATTACTAGATGCAGTAAATGTCGTATTACTAGATGTAGTAAATGTTGTATTACTAGATGTAGTAAATGTCGTTTTACTAGATGCAGTAAATGTCGTATTACTAGATGCAGTAAATGTCGTAATACTAGATGCAGTAAATGTCGTATTACTAGATGTACTAGATGCAGTAAATGTCGTATTACTAGATGCAGTAAATGTCGTATTACTAGATGCAGTAAATGTCGTATTACTAGATGCAGTAAATGTCGTATTACTAGATGCAGTAAATGTCGTAATACTAGATGCAGTAAATGTCGTATTACTAGATGTACTAGATGCAGTAAATGTAGTATTACTAGATGCAGTAAATGTCGTATTACTAGATGCAGTAAATGTCGTATTACTAGATGCAGTAAATGTCGTATTACTAGATGCATGATTTTGGTAGTAGGGTGTCTTACGACATTATCAGACAAGATTTGTAGTAGATTGCAACTCATTGGAGAATATAAAAGTGCTAATTTCCTGATTATTAGTCATAGCCTCGCATCAAATTGATCTGACTGTATACGCCGGAAATACAACACTTGAATATGAACAAGGCGTCAAACACTTGCCAAGTTTACATGATACATATTTACGCTAAATGAATTCCAGTTTACTAAACTGATCTATGCCAAATGCAGTAATCTATCTGTCCGTGCTTATATTTCCTCTAATGCCCTTTTCATGTTTTGTTTTTCATGTGTTTATATGCCATTTGAGATGTTAGTTCTACTTTTATAAAGTTTAAACTATTTATTTTACAATGATTGCGACGCAATTTCTAACAACTTATATTAGTCACTCTCGTTGGCGCTGATGAAAGCGTATATGTGGTCATTCGTGTGGGAGAGGAAACCGGAATACCTTGGGAAAAACCCACCTGTCCGATCTAGCGACCACCGTTCCATCTCACATACTTCCCGGTCTGAGGATCGAACCCGGGTTGCATTGGTGAAAAGCGAGCGCGCTAATCACATTGCTTACTGTAATGTGTTTGAAATCAATAGTTGCGCATGCTCATATATTATGTAGCTCTCCTTAATGGAGGAAATAAAGATATGAATGATCGAATGAGAGAATAACTGAAGTTAATAATTAAAGCATGCGCATGCGCTATCCATATGACATCAAAAGTGCTGTACCCACAGGATCCTCTACAATAAGATCCCACAAATATGTTTTATTATAAAGACTATATTTCCGATCGGTCGCCTGGTGCTTTACAGGTTAGCTGGAGCAAACTAATAACCATACAATATCAATATTCGTATCATCTTGTTTTATACATTTTATTACAGATTTGTTTGCAATGAATTGCATCTGGAAATTAAATGCATTGCGTCTTAGAGTCTTAGTATACTAGAGGACATAGTTTACATGGAAAACAATAACTATATAAATACATAGTTTTGGATTTTTTTATTTGTTCAGTTTGTGTTTGGTAATAAAGATGTGATATATCTTTGATGGAATCCTTCGTATTTCGTTTTCATGTAATAATAATAATGTAGGTGTGCGTTTTCTATGTCCTCTAGTATATATGAATGCAATACATTATTGGCTAATGGATGAAGTAGCAACAACCTGTGAATAAATGGATATTGAGTGCCAGAAACGATACACATGTGATATTCATTCATTCATTCATTCATTCATTCATTCATTCATTCATTCATTCATTCATTCATTCATTCATTCATCATTCATTCATTCATCAATCATTCATTCATCATTCATTCATTCATTCATTCATTCATTAATTCATCATTCATTCATTCATTCATTCATTCATTCATCCATCATTCATTCATTCATTCATCCATCCATTCATTCATCATTCATTCATTCGTTCGTTCATCATTTATTCATTCATTCATCATTCACTAATTCATTCATTCATTCAGTCATCATTTATTCATCATTCATTTATTGTATTAAACTCATTTCATATTACATGAATAAAAGACGTAAGTCATGTGGTTTATACAATAGTACATAGTCTGAAAATACAGTAAATTATTAACTTGGTATAATTGTACATATATGGTGAACACGTAACATAGTCGATATCTTTGTCAATATAACTAAAGTAAACATGGGAAACATATCTCAGAAATATACGTCTTGATGTATTGTAGGAGAGACATGACCTGGGTGGTATCCTAAACTTTGTGCAATTATGAAATCAATGTCAAAAACTATCAAGGCACTGTACATTTTAGAAGCACGTTTATAAATATAGTACTATCTTTGTATAGTTCATTCAAGTTTACACAACATTTGATGACACTTAAGTAACACAATAAACAACTGAGTGATATTTGTCAGAATCTGATCTTATTACAGAACTGTCCCGGGATCTTAATGTGTAAAAGTGTATGTGTACGCTCTTCATAATAACTGAATTCAGGAATGGAACAATATTCCCCAGGTGTATGTGTTTTACGTTGATTTATCGTCGCTACCGGTTTCCCATATGAGCGATGCCTCCTGAAGAGATTAGTCATTTTGAAGGATAGTGCAATGATACAGACATACCCATTCCAGAGTCTACTCTGGTTCTTTTACGTGCACGGTGTACAGCACTGACACGAGACCTCGGTTTAACGTCCCATCTGAAAGACTGTTAATTTTATTAGGGTCAGACGGGGTGTCGAAAATGCGTAATGTGTACAATGATACAATTGATTCATTTATGATGACTTGCCGTGTCAATGTACATGTATATATATATAATACTTCAAACAAATATAAAATATCGACATAATCTTAAGTAAAATGAATAGTATAGTGTTTGGTTTGCTTACCTATACATACTATCCAATTATAGGAATGGATACGGTGTCTGCCCCGTAGCCGAGGGGCTGTGAGTTCAAGCCCCTCCAAAATCACGATCGTAGCGTCCTTGGACAATATACCTAATTCCACTATGCCCCTTCTCTCCGTGGCGATAGGTTACCACCAGGAATGAAGTCTCGAAAGCGAGTAAACTAACGAACATGTTCCATGTAACATCCGATAACCACATTCACATTTTGCGGGATTGTAAAGTTCATAAGCATAATTATCGGCCCTATAGTTTTGCAACTTTAGGCCAGAAATATGATACGTTTCTGGTCTTCCGACCTCTGAAGTATGCTATGGCCTATGGAGTAAAGTGTTACGTTGACGTCACTGTGGCTTATTTAGTTTAGTTTATACAAATTTATTTTAGCTCGATTGCGAAATAAGTTCATATAACTTATATTAATCACTCTCGAGACTTCATCCTGATGGAATCCATCGCAACGAGGGAGAGAGAAAAGGCAATGGTTTATTTAGAAAAAATAGCAAAATTGTGACGTCAGCTCACTATGACATAATAGAGAAAATAATAACAGTGTCACTATCACTTCGATATGGCACATTTAGAAAATTACAAAAGTGTGACATTGATGTCAGCTCACGATGACATACAGTCTACATCCGCTATGTCAAAGTCGGTTATGTCGAATTATCCGGTTATCTCGAAATCGGATCAAAGTCCCGTTTCAGACACTATCATTTTACATATAACTGGATCTGTTTATATCGAATTTCGTTAAGTCAAACTTCGGTTATGTATAACTGTTTTGTTTGGTTCGACGGAATTCGACATAACGGATGTAGACTGTAAATAGACAATAATAAATGTGTGACTTTGACGCCGTTATGGTCGATGGAGAAATTAAAAATGTGTGGCGTTGGCTCGTTATCATGTTCTCTACATTCTAACAAAACCACTGACTATACAGTAACACGTTCTGCATAATAATTTGATCATTAATGACAATAGATATCTGGAATACACTTCTGCAGTTATACATGTACATGCATACACACATTTTTAAACAATTAACCCTTAACCTTCCGGATAACTTGGACGTAATGTGCAAACAACATAGATCCAGATCAGCCACAGCGCAACGCCGCGTCTGATCAGGATCTACATGTAAGTTGTTTGCTATTCAGACCAGTTATTGTGCTGCACTATCCGAACATCCAACAGCTTAGAGCCTGATCAGACAGCACGTTCTGTGCACGTTATGTGCCGTCTGATCTGGCTCTATGTTGTTTACAAAAACGACTTTAGTCATGATTGGCAGGTTACGGGTTAATACATACGGAGGCGACATGTACTACGGTAGGTGGTGGTGATAATAACACGTCATATGTTCGTATCCTGGAGCCTCACAAATCACCATACTACTATGTATAGATGTTTTAACACAATCGCCGCACTATACGTCTATACACCGTGAATTAATGGTTACACCAATTCATACTAGTTGTGGAAGTCGTGATAGCGCAGTGGATACGCGTTCGCTTCAGATGCGAAAGGTCCGGAGTTCGAGCCCCGCTGGAGCCGTTACGAGTGTGCCCCTAGGCAAGGGAATTTAAATTCCACATTGTCTATTCACTCTACTTCATGGCGATGGATTCCACCAGGAATGAGGTCTCAAGAGTGATTAATATAAGTTGAAAGAACTTGTTTCGCAATCGAGCTAAGATAAATCTGTATAAACTAATTCATAATAGTATGGATTTATGTTAATCGAGGCTTGTAGGATATGTAAACAATGCCATTCTAATCAACATAATCACCCCCTCCCCGCCCCACCACACCTACCCCTACGTGTCGAAACCAATTGATTAAATATGCTATAAATCTTTTACCTTTCTTAGCATCCGATAAATTGGACCATAATAACTCAATTACTTACAGCACAAAACCAAACTACCAACAAACCATAAACAGCCTACATGTATCTGCGACATCGCACATACTTATACGAGATTTTTTATTTTGCCTGGCAGCCAATTGCTTATCGACTCATTAAAACTGCCCTCTGACATCATACCATCTAGAACAACATCCTTGTAACATGGTTAAATAGGAAACGCGTCTACAGCACAAGTGCCGCATTAAAATGTGGTCGCTCTTACCCTGGCCGCAAACGTCAATTAAGGGTAATCGTACGCGGAGTGTTACTTACGAGACCCTTGAAGGTTATCCTGACCCTTTGAAGTTATGTTTACGATTACTGTTTAATTGGTCTATAATTTGTGAAAATCTTAAAAATATTATGCCAAGCTGTCCACAAGCGTGAGATTCTTACAGCGCAGAAAAAACATCCAAACCTCAGACTGTCTAAATATATAAATTACAGTCTACAACCGTTATGGCAAAGTCGGTTATGTCGAATTAACCGGTTATCTCGAAGTCGGAGCAAAGTCCCGTTTCAGACACTATCATTGTACATATAACAGGCTCCGTTTATATCGAATTTCGTTAAGTCAGATTTCGGTTATGTCGAAGTATTTTGTTCGGTCCGACGGAATTCGACATAACGGATGTAGACTGTTTGTATAATTCATGATTTTCCTACTTATTCTTGTTACTTATGCCACTATGATCACCACTCAAATATTTCCTTCCTCTTTGTAACTTGTGTCCCATGGGTCATATTGACCAACCATATTTAAAACATTGAATTGCCATATACCATACATACCTTTAATATGTTTGAAGTGGAAGTCGTTATAGCGCAGTGGTAGTGCGTTCGTTTCAGGTGCGAAATGCCAGGAGTTCGAACCCCGCTGGATTCATTACGAGTGTGCCCTTAGGCAAGGCATTTAAATTCCGCGTTGCCTCTTCTCTCTATCTCGTATAGATGGATTCCATCAGGAATGAGGTTTCGTGAGTGATTGATATAAGTTGTCAGGACTTGTTTCACAATCGAGCTAAAATAAATTTGTATAGACTAATATTTTTGAATGTTAAAATAATATTGTATTTTCATTACATTGTATATTTAAGATGACCTATAGACATACTGTATATATATTATATACCTACATGCATAGTTCTTTGGGATATATTTGATACAGCCCAGTGTTGACCTGCATGTCACCCACCGACCAGAGACATATAAATATAGTATGTATACATGCCATCCACCGACCAGAGACATATAAATATAGTATGTATACATGCCATCCACCGACCAGAGACATATACATATAGTATGTATACATGCCATCCACCGACCAGAGACATATAAATATAGTATGTATACATGCCACCCACCGACCAGAGACATATAAATATAGTATGTATACATGCCACCCACCGACCATAGACATATAAATATAGTATGTATACATGCCATCCATCGACCAGAGACATAAATATAGTATGTATACATGCCATCCACCGACCAGAGACATATAAATATAGTATGTATACATGCCATCCACCGACCAGAGACATATAAATATAGTATGTATACATGCCATCCATCGACCAGAGATATATAAATATAGTATGTATACATGCCATCCACCGACCAGAGACATAAAAATATAGTATGTATACATGCCATCCATCGACCAGAGACATATAGTATGTATACATGCCATCCATCGACCAGAGACATATAAATATAGTATGTATACATGCCACCCACTGACCAGAGACATAATATAGTATGTATACATGCCATCGACCAGAGACATATAAATATAGTATGTATACATGCCATCCACCGACCAGAGACATATAAATATAGTATGTATACATGCCATCCACCAACCAGAGACATATAAATATAGTATGTATACATGCCATCCACCGACCAGAGACATATATAGTATGTATACATGCCATCCACCAACCAGAGACATATAAATATAGTATGTATACATGCCATCTACCGACCAGAGACATGTAAATATAGTATGTATACATGCCATCCACCGACCAGAGACATATAAATATAGTATGTATACATGCCATCCACCGACCAGAGACATATAAATATAGTATGTATACATGCCATCCACCGACCAGAGACATATACATATAGTATGTATACATGCCATCCACCGACCAGAGACATATAAATATAGTATGTATACATGCCACCCACCGACCAGAGACATATAAATATAGTATGTATACATGCCACCCACCGACCATAGACATATAAATATAGTATGTATACATGCCATCCATCGACCAGAGACATAAATATAGTATGTATACATGCCATCCACCGACCAGAGACATATAAATATAGTATGTATACATGCCATCCACCGACCAGAGACATATAAATATAGTATGTATACATGCCATCCATCGACCAGAGATATATAAATATAGTATGTATACATGCCATCCACCGACCAGAGACATAAAAATATAGTATGTATACATGCCATCCATCGACCAGAGACATATAGTATGTATACATGCCATCCATCGACCAGAGACATATAAATATAGTATGTATACATGCCACCCACTGACCAGAGACATACATATAGTATGTATACATGCCATCCATCGACCAGAGACATATAAATATAGTATGTATACATGCCATCCACCGACCAGAGACATATAAATATAGTATGTATACATGCCATCCACCAACCAGAGACATATAAATATAGTATGTATACATGCCATACACCAACCAGAGACATATAAATATAGTATGTATACATGCCATCCACCAACCAGAGACATATAAATATAGTATGTATACATGCCATCTACCGACCAGAGACATGTAAATATAGTATGTATACATGCCATCCACCGACCAGAGACATATAAATATAGTATGTATACATGTCATCCACCGACCAGAGACATATAAATATAGTATGTATACATGTCATCCACCGACCAGAGACATATAAATATAGTATGTATACATGCCACCCACCAACCAGAGACATATAAATATAGTATGTATACATGCCATCCACCGACCAGAGACATATAAATATAGTATGTATACATGTCATCCACCGACCAGAGACATATAAATATAGTATGTATACATGTGATCCACCGACCAGAGACATATAAATATAGTATGTATACATGCCATCCACCGACCAGAGACATATACATATAGTATGTATACATGCCATCCATCGACCAGAGACATATACATATAGTATGTATACATGCCATCCACCGACCAGAGACATATAAATATAGTATGTATACATGCCATCCACCGACCAGAGACATATAAATATAGTATGTATACATGCCATCCACCGACCAGAGACATATAAATATAGTATGTATACATGCCACCCACCAACCAGGCATATAAATATAGTATGTATACATGCCATCTACCGACCAGAGACATATAAATATAGTATGTATACATGCCATCCACCGACCAGAGACATATAAATATAGTATGTATACATGCAATCTACCGACCAGAGACATATAAATATAGTATGTATACATGCCATCCACCGACCAGAGAATATAAATATAGTATGTATACATGCCATCCACCGACCAGAGACATATAAATATAGTATGTATACATGCCATCCACCGACCAGAGACATATAAATATAGTATGTATACATGCCATCCACCGACCAGAGACATATACATATAGTATGTATACATGCCACCCACCAACCAGGCATATAAATATAGTATGTATACATGCCATCCATCGACCAGAGACATATAAATATAGTATGTATACATGCCATCCACCGACCAGAGACATATAAATATAGTATGTATACATGCCACCCACCAACCAGGCATATAAATATAGTATGTATACATGCCATCTACCGACCAGAGACATATAAATATAGTATGTATACATGCCATCCACCGACCAGAGACATATAAATATAGTATGTATACATGCAATCTACCGACCAGAGACATATAAATATAGTATGTATACATGCCATCCACCGACCAGGCATATAAATATAGTATGTATACATGCCATCTACCGACCAGAGACATATAAATATAGTATGTATACATGCCATCCACCGACCAGGCATATAAATATAGTATGTATACATGCCATCTACCGACCAGAGACATATACATATAGTATGTATACATGCCACCCACCAACCAGGCATATAAATATAGTATGTATACATGTCATCTACCGACCAGAGACATATACATATAGTATGTATGCATGCCACCCACCAACCAGGCATATAAATATAGTATGTATACATGCCATCTACCGACCAGAGACATATACATATAGTATGTATACATGCCACCCACAAACCAGGCATATAAATATAGTATGTATACATGCCATCTACCGACCAGAGACATATAAATATAGTATGTATACATGCCATCCACGAACCAGAGACATATAAATATAGTATGTATACATGCCACCCACCGACCAGAGACATATAAATATAGTATGTATACATGTCATCCACCGACCAGAGACATATAAATATAGTATGTATACATGCCACCCACCAACCAGAGATATATAAATATAGTATGTATACATGCCACCCACCAACCAGAGATATATAAATATAGTATGTATACATGCCATCCACCAACCAGAGACATATAAATATAGTATGTATACATGCCATCCACCGACCAGAGACATATAAATATAGTATGTATACATGCCATCCATCGACCAGAGACATATACATATAGTATGTATACATGCCATCCACCGACCAGAGACATATAAATATAGTATGTATACATGCCACCCACCGACCAGAGACATATAAATATAGTATGTATACATGCCACCCATCGACCAGAGATATATAAATATAGTATGTATACATGCCACCCACCGACCAGAGATATATAAATATAGTATGTATACATGCCACCCATCGACCAGAGATATATAAATATAGTATGTATACATGCCATCCACCGACCAGAGATATATAAATATAGTATGTATACATGCCATCCATCGACCAGAGATATATAAATATAGTATGTATACATGCCACCCACCGACCAGAGACATATAAATATAGTATGTATACATGCCACCCATCGACCAGAGATATATAAATATAGTATGTATACATGCCACCCATCGACCAGAGATATATAAATATAGTATGTATGCTTCCCATCCACCGACCAGAGATATATAAATATAGTATGTATGCTTCCCATCCACCGACCAGAGATATATAAATATAGTATGTATACTTCCCATCCACCGACCAGAGACATATAAAAATAGTATGTATACTTCCCATCCACCGACCAGAAACATATAAATATAGTATGTATACATGCCACCCACCAACCAGAGACATATAAATATAGTATGTATACATGCCATCCACCGACCAGAGACATATAAATATAGTATGTATACATGCCATCCACCGACCAGAGACATGTAAATATAGTATGTAGACATGTCATCCACCGACCAGAGAATTATAAATATAGTATGTATACATGCCATCCACCGACCAGAGACATATAAATATAGTATGTATACATGTCATCAATCGACCAGAGACATATAAATATAGTATGTATACATGCCATCCACCGACCAGAGATATATAAATATAGTATGTATACATGCCATCCACCGACCAGAGACATATAGTATGTATACATGCCATCCACCGACCAGAGACATATAAATATAGTATGTATACATGCCATCCACCGACCAGAGACATGTAAATATAGTATGTATACATGCCATCCACCGACCAGAGACATATAAATATAGTATGTATACATGCCATCTACCGACCAGAGATATATAGTATGCTTACATGTCATCCACCGACCAGAGACATATAAATATAGTATGTATACATGCCATCAACCGACCAGAGACATGTAAATATAGTATGTATACATGCCATCTACCGACCAGAGATATATAGTATGCTTACATGTCATCCACCGACCAGAGACATATAAATATAGTATGTATACATGCCATCTACCGACCAGAGACATGTAAATATAGTATGTATACATGCCATCCACCGACCAGAGACATATAAATATAGTATGTATGCATGCCACCCACCAACCAGGCATATAAATATAGTATGTATACATGCCATCCACCGACCAGAGACATATAAATATAGTATGTATACATGCCACCCACAAACCAGGCATATAAATATAGTATGTATACATGCCATCTACCGACCAGAGACATATAAATATAGTATGTATACATGCCATCCACCGACCAGAGACATATAAATATAGTATGTATACATGCCATCCACCGACCAGAGACATATAAATATAGTATGTATACATGCCACCCACCAACCAGAGATATATAAATATAGTATGTATACATGCCATCCACCAACCAGAGACATATAACTATAGTATGTATACATGCCATCCACCGACCAGAGACATATATATATAGTATGTATACATGCCATCCATCGACCAGAGACATATACATATAGTATGTATACATGCCATCCACCGACCAGAGACATATAAATATAGTATGTATACATGCCACCCACCGACCAGAGACATATAAATATAGTATGTATACATGCCACCCATCGACCAGAGATATATAAATATAGTATGTATACATGCCACCCACCGACCAGAGATATATAAATATAGTATGTATACATGCCACCCATCGACCAGAGATATATAAATATAGTATGTATACATGCCATCCACCGACCAGAGATATATAAATATAGTATGTATACATGCCATCCATCGACCAGAGATATATAAATATAGTATGTATACATGCCACCCACCGACCAGAGACATATAAATATAGTATGTATACATGCCACCCATCGACCAGAGATATATAAATATAGTATGTATACATGCCACCCACCGACCAGAGATATATAAATATAGTATGTATACATGCCACCCATCGACCAGAGATATATAAATATAGTATGTATGCTTCCCATCCACCGACCAGAGATATATAAATATAGTATGTATGCTTCCCATCCACCGACCAGAGATATATAAATATAGTATGTATACTTCCCATCCACCGACCAGAGACATATAAAAATAGTATGTATACTTCCCATCCACCGACCAGAGACATATAAATATAGTATCTATACTTCCCATCCACCGACCAGAGACATATAAATATAGTATGTATACATGCCACCCACCAACCAGAGACATATAAATATAGTATGTATACATGCCATCCACCGACCAGAGACATATAAATATAGTATGTATACATGCCATCCACCGACCAGAGATATATAAATATAGTATGTATACATGCCATCCACCGACCAGAGACATGTAAATATAGTATGTAGACATGTCATCCACCGACCAGAGAAATATAAATATAGTATGTATACATGCCATCCACCGACCAGAGACATATAAATATAGTATGTATACATGTCATCAATCGACCAGAGACATATAAATATAGTATGTATACATGCCATCCACCGACCAGAGATATATAAATATAGTATGTATACATGCCATCCACCGACCAGAGACATATAGTATGTATACATGCCATCCACCGACCAGAGACATATAAATATAGTATGTATACATGCCATCCACCGACCAGAGACATGTAAATATAGTATGTATACATGCCATCCACCGACCAGAGACATATAAATATAGTATGTATACATGCCATCAACCGACCAGAGACATGTAAATATAGTATGTATACATGCCATCTACCGACCAGAGATATATAGTATGCTTACATGTCATCCACCGACCAGAGACATATAAATATAGTATGTATACATGCCATCTACCGACCAGAGACATGTAAATATAGTATGTATACATGCCATCCACCGACCAGAGACATATAAATATAGTATGTATACATGCCATCCACCGACCAGAGCATATAAATATAGTATGTATACATGCCATCCACCGACCAGAGACATATAAATATAGTATGTATACATGCCATCCACCGACCAGAGACATATAAATATAGTATGTATACATGCCATCCACCGACCAGAGACATATAAATATAGTATGTATACATGCCACCCACCAACCAGGCATATAAATATAGTATGTATACATGCCATCCACCGACCAGAGACATATAAATATAGTATGTATACATGCCATCCACCGACCAGAGACATATAAATATAGTATGTATACATGCCATCCACCGACCAGAGACATATAAATATAGTATGTATACATGCCATCCACCGACCAGAGACATATAAATATAGTATGTATACATGCCACCCACCAACCAGAGACATATAAATATAGTATGTATACATGCCATCCACCGACCAGAGACATATAAATATAGTATGTATACATGTCATCCACCGACCAGAGACATATAAATATAGTATGTATACATGTCATCCACCGACCAGAGACATATAAATATAGTATGTATACATGCCACCCACCAACCAGAGACATATAAATATAGTATGTATACATGCCATCCACCGACCAGAGACATATAAATATAGTATGTATACATGTCATCCACCGACCAGAGACATATAAATATAGTATGTATACATGCCATCCACCGACCAGAGACATATAAATATAGTATGTATACATGCCATCCACCGACCAGAGACATATAAATATAGTATGTATACATGCCATCCACCGACCAGAGACATATAAATATAGTATGTATACATGCCATCCACCGACCAGAGACATATAAATATAGTATGTATACATGCCATCCACCGACCAGAGACATATAAATATAGTATGTATACATGCCATCCACCGACCAGAGACATATAAATATAGTATGTATACATGCCATCCACCGACCAGGCATATAAATATAGTATGTATACATGCCATCTACCGACCAGGCATATAAATATAGTATGTATACATGCCATCTACCGACCAGAGACATATACATATAGTATGTATACATGCCACCCACCAACCAGGCATATAAATATAGTATGTATACATGTCATCTACCGACCAGAGACATATACATATAGTATGTATGCATGCCACCCACCAACCAGGCATATAAATATAGTATGTATACATGCCATCTACCGACCAGAGACATATAAATATAGTATGTATACATGCCACCCACCAACCAGGCATATAAATATAGTATGTATACATGCCATCTACCGACCAGAGACATATAAATATAGTATGTATACATGCCATCCACCGACCAGAGACATATAAATATAGTATGTATACATGCCATCCACCGACCAGAGACATATAAATATAGTATGTATACATGCCACCCACCAACCAGAGATATATAAATATAGTATGTATACATGCCATCCACCAACCAGAGACATATAAATATAGTATGTATACATGCCATCCACCGACCAGAGACATATAAATATAGTATGTATACATGCCATCCATCGACCAGAGACATATACATATAGTATGTATACATGCCATCCACCGACCAGAGACATATAAATATAGTATGTATACATGCCACCCACCGACCAGAGACATATAAATATAGTATGTATACATGCCACCCATCGACCAGAGATATATAAATATAGTATGTATACATGCCACCCACCGACCAGAGATATATAAATATAGTATGTATACATGCCACCATCGACCAGAGATATATAAATATAGTATGTATACATGCCATCCACCGACCAGAGATATAAATATAGTATGTATACATGCCATCCACCGACCAGAGATATATAAATATAGTATGTATACATGCCACCCACCGACCAGAGACATATAAATATAGTATGTATACATGCCACCCATCGACCAGAGATATATAAATATAGTATGTATACATGCCACCCACCGACCAGAGATATATAAATATAGTATGTATACATGCCACCCATCGACCAGAGATATATAAATATAGTATGTATGCTTCCCATCCACCGACCAGAGATATATAAATATAGTATGTATGCTTCCCATCCACCGACCAGAGATATATAAATATAGTATGTATACTTCCCATCCACCGACCAGAGACATATAAATATAGTATGTATACTTCCCATCCACCGACCAGAGACATATAAATATAGTATGTATACTTCCCATCCACCGACCAGAGACATATAAATATAGTATGTATACATGCCACCCACCGACCAGAGATATATAACTATAGTATGTATACATGCCATCCACCGACCAGAGACATGTAAATATAGTATGTAGACATGTCATCCACCGACCAGAGAAATATAAATATAGTATGTATACATGCCATCCACCGACCAGAGACATATAAATATAGTATGTATACATGTCATCAATCGACCAGAGACATATAAATATAGTATGTATACATGCCATCCACCGACCAGAGACATATAGTATGTATACATGCCATCCACCGACCAGATACATATAAATATAGTATGTATACATGCCATCCACCGACCAGAGACATGTAAATATAGTATGTATACATGCCATCCACCGACCAGAGACATATAAATATAGTATGTTTTCATGCCATCTACCGACCAGAGATATATAGTATGCTTACATGTCATCCACCGACCAGAGACATATAAATATAGTATGTATACATGCCATCAACCGACCAGAGACATGTAAATATAGTATGTATACATGCCATCTACCGACCAGAGATATATAGTATGCTTACATGTCATCCACCGACCAGAGACATATAAATATAGTATGTATACATGCCATCTACCGACCAGAGACATGTAAATATAGTATGTATACATGCCATCCACCGACCAGAGACATATAAATATAGTATGTATACATGCCACCCACCAACCAGGCATATAAATATAGTATGTATACATGCCATCCACCGACCAGAGACATATAAATATAGTATGTATACATGCCATCTACCGACCAGAGACATATAAATATAGTATGTATACATGCCATCCACCGACCAGAGACATATAAATATAGTATGTATACATGCCACCCACCAACCAGGCATATAAATATAGTATGTATACATGCCATCCACCGACCAGGCATATAAATATAGTATGTATACATGCCATCTACCGACCAGAGACATATAAATATAGTATGTATACATGCCACCCACCAACCAGGCATATAAATATAGTATGTATACATGCCATCCACCGACCAGAGACATATAAATATAGTATGTATACATGTCATCCACCGACCAGAGACATATAAATATAGTATGTATACATGCCACCCACCAACCAGAGACATATAAATATAGTATATATACATGCCATCCACCGATCAGAGACATATAAATATAGTATGTATACATGTCATCCACCGACCAGAGACATATAAATATAGTATGTATACATGCCATCCACCGACCAGAGACATATACATATAGTATGTATACATGCCATCCATCGACCAGAGACATATAAATATAGTATGTATACATGCCATCCACCGACCAGAGACATATAAATATAGTATGTATACATGCCATCCACCGACCAGAGACATATAAATATAGTATGTATACATGCCATCCACCGACCAGAGACATATAAATATAGTATGTATACATGCCACCCACCGACCAGGCATATAAATATAGTATGTATACATGCCATCCACCGACCAGAGACATATAAATATAGTATGTATACATGCCACCCACCAACCAGGCATATAAATATAGTATGTATACATGCCACCACCGACCAGGCATATAAATATAGTATGTATACATGCCATCCACCGACCAGAGACATATAAATATAGTATGTATACATGCCATCCATCGACCAGAGACATATAAATATAGTATGTATACATGCCATCCACCGACCAGAGACATATAAATATAGTATGTATACATGCCACCCACCAACCAGGCATATAAATATAGTATGTATACATGCCATCTACCGACCAGAGACATATAAATATAGTATGTATACATGCCATCAACCGACCAGAGACATATAAATATAGTATGTATACATGCCATCCACCGACCAGAGACATATAAATATAGTATGTATACATGCCATCTACCGACCAGAGACATATAAATATAGTATGTATACATGCCATCCACCGACCAGGCATATAAATATAGTATGTATACATGCCATCTACCGACCAGAGACATATAAATATAGTATGTATACATGCCATCCACCGACCAGGCATATAAATATAGTATGTATACATGCCATCTACCGACCAGAGACATATACATATAGTATGTATACATGCCACCCACCAACCAGGCATATAAATATAGTATGTATACATGTCATCTACCGACCAGAGACATATACATATATTATGTATACATGCCATCCACGAACCAGAGACATATAAATATAGTATGTATACATGCCACCCACCGACCAGAGACATATAAATATAGTATTTATACATGTCATCCACCGACCAGAGACATATAAATATAGTATGTATACATGCCACCCACCAACCAGAGATATATAAATATAGTATGTATACATGCCACCCACCAACCAGAGATATATAAATATAGTATGTATACATGCCATCCACCAACCAGAGACATATAAATATAGTATGTATACATGCCATCCACCGACCAGAGACATATAAATATAGTATGTATACATGCCATCCATCGACCAGAGACATATAAATATAGTATGTATACATGCCATCCACCGACCAGAGACAAATAAATATAGTATGTATACATGCCACCCACCGACCAGAGACATATGAATATAGTATGTATACATGCCACCCATCGACCAGAGATATATAAATATAGTATGTATACATGCCATCCACCAACCAGAGACATATAAATATAGTATGTATACATGCCAACCGTCGACCAGAGACATATAAATATAGTATGTATACATGCCATCCACCGACCAGAGACATATAAATATAGTATGTATACATGCCATCCACCAACCAGAGATATATAAATATAGTATGTATACATGCCATCCACCAACCAGAGATATATAAATATAGTATGTATACATGCCATCCATCGACCAGAGATATATAAATATAGTATGTATGCTTCCCATCCACCGACCAGAGACATATAATTATAGTATGTATACTTCCCATCCACCGACCAGAGACATATAAATATAGTATGTATACTTCCCATCCACCGACCAGAGACATATAAATATAGTATGCCGTTTGTACACATTTATTGAAGAGGCAACGTGAAATTTAAATACCTTACCTAAAGGCACACTCGTAAAGTCTTCAGCGGTGCTCGAACTCCGGACCTGAAGCGAACGCGCATCCACTGCGCTATCACGACATCGCCGACGATCACGCGTTTTGGAAACAAATCACGTAATATTCAAAAATATATTTATAATTAGTGAACTTACGATACGAGTTAAATTATGTAGTCCAATATTGCGCAAATAATCCCCCCTCCCACATATCTCACACATAGATTATTGCGACTTCGACCATGCTGTATAATTAAGGTTAACTAGTTATGTTGATTAATAATATTGACGTTAGTTAACACACAGGGGATATAATACAACTGCCTAACTGACCTCGACCTGTAACATACTCGTAACTATCTACATACATTAACCACATTAATTATACTGTTACCAGTTACTGGCCAAGTTCAACTGATTGAACATTATTGACAGGCGTTGCATTTCGCTCTATGATCGATGTAGGGTCGTGAACTTTCCAAGTTTAGTTAATCCTAGTTTATTGCTGAATTCATTTTCACGCACGCACGCACGCACGCAGGCAGGCAGGCACGCACGCACGCACGCACGCACGCACGCACGCACGCACGCACGCACGCACGCACACTCATATATGTATCACAGGGTTCGAGCCCCGGCTGGAGCCATTACGATTGTGCCCTTAGGCAAGGCATTTAAATTCCACATTGCTTCTTCTCTCTCCTTCATTGCGATGGATTCCATCAGGAATGAGGTCTCGAGAGTGATTACTATAGGTTCAAAGAACTTGATTCGCAATCGAGCTAAAATATATTTGTATAAACTATATATATACATGTCATTCACCAACCAGAGACATATAAATATAGTATGTGGATTCGAGTGTCTTTGGCTAAGGACGCCACCGGCATAGTTCTGACTATGCTCGAACTTAATACCACGCTGCTACTAAGAACAGTCTCGAGATTAACCTATTGTTACCAGTGCTTGTTTCCCAATCGAGTTAAAAATAAGTAAACTATCGTATTGGCTATTATTGTTGGAGGAAGATCCCTGGTGTCCCTCTGTGCAGCACGGACGGGCACCCGGGTAGAACCACCGACCTTCGACAAATCAACTGGATAGCTTCATCACACGAAAGAATAAACGTTAGAGCAGCAGTTTCAGAGCAGTCGAGTGAGAAACAAGACCCTTGACAATATTTCACAAATAGCATGCAGGTCCACAGTCTACAGTTTAGGGAATATGACTGGTGAATATGGCTCACTTTGCAAGAATTACATACAACATAACTTATAGTATCTACTTAAAAGTGCCCATCCATATCCGGTCCTTTACCCAGCCTTACTCCCCCGAGATAATAACCCTGATTTAATAGTGTGTATACTCGTCATCAGAGGGCACCCAACATTGTACACATCCAGCTTTGGATCGCAATTTCTAACCTTGTCGTCTCTTCTCTCTCCTCCTCGTGGAGATGGATTCCATCAGGAATGAGGTCTCGAGAGTGATTAAAACAAGTTGTAAGAGCTTGTTATGCAATCGAGCTCAAATAAATTTGTATAAACTAATCTTGTATCTTTGTTTTAAGTCACATATGGGCGACTGAATCTTTTAAGATGTTTATATCCGAGCGCTGGAATCTAAGTTGATATTTGGAGAAGGAATCATCTTTCTCTACAGGGTGACAAAGTTTATGTTTAGTTTAAACGTTGAAAGCGTATATGTGGTCATTCGTGTGGGAGAAAACCGGAGTTCCCGGAGAAAACCCACCTGTCCGATCTGGCGACCACTGTACCATATCACATACTTCCCAGTCCGAGGATCGAACCCAGGTTGCATTGGTGAGAAGCGAGCGCGCTAATCAGACAGCCTAGTCCTGGGATGCTGGTAGCTTCTTTCGAACAGGTTCGTCAGCAGCATATAAACATATCCGGCAGTTAGATATCTGGTCATCTAGGTAGCTCCGGACATACCTCCACTACTTCTCTATTCTGTAGAACAGTGATGCTGGAGTGTGTGGCCCATATTGCAAGGTCGACAAAAAGAATATCCCGCAACTGCAAGATTGTGCCTCGGCCATGATGTGCACGTAGTAAGGTCAGCCAGGGTTTGCAATTTGTTGACTAACCTCTACTTGTATAAGGTTGGAATATAACACTGGCTATCATATGTACACAAACTCCCTGGAATTGTCAAGGAATATAACAATAGCTATCATATGTACACAAACTCCCTGGAATTGTCAAGGAATATAACAATGGCCATCATATGTACACAAACTGCCTGGAATTGTCAAGGAATATAACAACAGCCATCGTATGTACACAAACTCCCTGGAATTGTCAAGGAATATAACAATGGCCATCATATGTACACAAACTCCCTGGAATTGTCAAGGAATATAACAATAGCTATCATATGTACACAAACTCCCTGGAATTGTCAAGGAATATAACAATGGCTATCATATGTACACAAACTCCCTGGAATTGTCATGGAATATAACAATAGCTATCATATGTACACAAACTTCCTGGAATTGTCATGGAATATAACAATAGCTATCATATGTACACAAACTCCCTGGAATTGTCATGGAATATAACAATAGCTATCATATGTACACAAACTCCCTGGAATTGTCAAGCAATATAACAATGGCCATCATATGTACACAAACTCTCTGGAATTGTCAAGGAATATAACAATAGCTATCATATGTACACAAACTTCCTGGAATTGTCAAGGAATATAACAATGGCCATCATATGTACACAAACTCCCTGGAATTGTCATGGAATATAACACTGGCCATCATATGTACACAAACTGCCTGGAATTGTCATGGAATATAACAATGGCCATCATATGTACACAAACTGCCTGGAATTGTCAAGGAATATAACAATATCTATCATATGTACACAAACTGCCTGGAATTGTCATGGAATATAACAACGGCCATCGTATGTACACAAACTGCCTGGAATTGTCAAGGAATATAACAATATCTATCATATGTACACAAACTCCCTGGAATTGTCAAGGAATATAACAATAGCTATCATATGTACACAAACTCCCTGGAATTGTCAAGGAATATAACAATAGCTATCATATGTACACAAACTCCCTGGAATTGTCAAGGAATATAACAATAGCTATCATATGTACACAAACTCTCTGGAATTGTCATGGAATATAACAATAGCTATCATATGTACACAAACTCCCTGGAATTGTCAAGGAATATAACAATAGCTATCATATGTACACAAACTCCCTGGAATTGTCAAGGAATATAACAATAGCTATCATATGTACACAAACTCCCTGGAATTGTCAAGGAATATAACAATAGCTATCATATGTACACAAACTCCCTGGAATTGTCAAGCAATATAACAATAGCTATCATATGTACACAAACTCCCTGGAATTGTTAAGGAATATAACAATAGCTATCATATGTACACAAACTCCCTGGAATTGTCAAGCAATATAACAATAGCTATCATATGTACACAAACTGCCTGGAATTGTCATGGAATATAACAATGGCTATCATATGTACACACACTTCCTGGAATTGTCAAGGAATATAACAACGGCCATCGTATGTACACAAACTCCCTGGAATTGTCATGGAATATAACACTATATATCATATGTACACAAACTCCCTGGAATTGTCATGGAATATAACAATGGCTATCATATGTACACAAACTCCCTGGAATTGTCAAGGAATATAACAATAGCTATCATATGTACACAAACTCCCTGGAATTGTCAAGCAATATAACAATAGCTATCATATGTACACAAACTCCCTGGAATTGTTAAGGAATATAACAATAGCTATCATATGTACACAAACTCCCTGGAATTGTCAAGGATAAAGAAGAAGAATATAAGTGTTGGATTAACAATATTTTAATTCTTAAAAATATCAAAACTATAGATGAATCTGACAGGATTCAACATATATAAACTGTTCACATAATACTATCATTGTATAACAAGAACATTGTTCATAGTACAGGACTGACATGCTAGTGACAAGCAAGCTTACAACTGATAAGTCTATGCATGCAATACTGTTCTGCAATGAAATTCATAGCAATTAGGTTGTGATAGCACAGTGGTAGAGCGTTTGCTTCAGATGTGAAAGGTCATGATATCGCACCCAGCTGTTGCCGTTATGATTTTCCCTCTCTCCCTCTCTCCCTCTCGAGTGATTAAACTAATGTTATATGAACTTTGTTCGCAATCGAGCTAAAATAAATTTGCATGAACTGAACTCTAACAATTGAATGGAATGGCTGCAGGATTCAAGTATATGTTAACATATATTAATTCAGCATTAAATGGGTATAACTGGTTATAATTATATGTACTCGGGGGGGGGGATCAGTTATGAACTATCATAGTACAGATACATATTAAGACAGTCCACTTGCTCTTAATCTTCTTAGTACACATATTTTAAACTTCATAGTCTTAACAAAAAGTATTTTAGTACATAACTCTGTAATTTTAATGCATAATGTCGGATGCTGGATGGATATGGGTGCAAGACTTTATTGTCTTGTGACATGTCGATCACAGTATTATAGTATAACGCGACATTGCACATGTAACAAGGTATTCTCGTCACATAACCGTATTAGAAATGGTAAACATATTTTATATATATGCAATCTTAGACATCTTAGAAGTATACGTGCACCGGATATTGTATTCACCCGGTCTACCCCCGACTGTCGCTGGCACAAATTCTTGTGTGAGCGACAGTCGGAGATATGAAAACCGAACACACACTGAGATTACAGCAGCCCTCATAGCCCACTAAACATCTAGTTATAATAATTGCGATAGGCAAAACCATCACTTTTAGATGATGGGTATTTTAATTTTCTTAGAAAACTCAGTCGCCCAAATGCATTTATGCGGTGGCGACTTTAAATAAACTTATTAGTCAGTCAGCATTAAATGGTACAAAACACGTCTAATAACGAGTGGTCAATGGTGACACAAAATTTCGACCATCCTTGTACTTGAATCCTACATCCATTCCATTTAATTGTTATAGCTTAGTTCATGCAAATTTAATTTAGCTTGGTTTCAGTTTCAAAAATAAATGATTTTTATATATAGAAGAATTTATTTAATTTTCGTTCATTTTATCATTTGCCATTTTATCATTTATCATTGACCTCATTTAACTGTGTGCGGCTGTCCAATCAGAGTTCACAGATACAGAGATTGTCCAATCAGAGTTCACAGATACAGAGATTGTCCAATCAGAGTTCACAGTTATAGAGATTGTCCAATCAGAGTTCACAGATACAGAGATTGTCCAATCAGAGTTCACAGATACAGAGATTGTCCAATCAGAGTTCACAGAGATTGTCCAATCAGTGGTCACATATACACAGATTTTCCAATCAGAAATCACAGATACAAAATTTGTCCAATCAGAGATCACCGATACAAAGATTGTCCAATCAGAGTTCACATATGCAAAGATTGTCCAATCAGTTTCTCAATACAGAGATTGTCCAATAAGAATTCACATATACAAAGATTGTCCAATAAGAGTTCACATATACGAAGATTGTCCAATCAGCTCCTCAATACAGAGATTGTCCAATCAGAGTTCACATATACAAAGATTGTCCAATCAGAGTTCACATATACAAATATTGTCCAATCAGAGTTCACATATGCAAAGATTGTCCAATCAGTTTCTCAATACAGAGATTGTCCAATAGGAGTTCACATATACAAAGATTGTCCAATCAAGAGTTCACAGGAAAAGAAATTGTCCAATCAGAGATCACAGATACAACGATTGTTTAATCATATTTCACAGATACAACGATTAAACGTCCATGAAGTTGCTTCATCACGATTTTGGCACAGGTAGAGGCTGCATTGTTGGGTACTGAAATTTCGGAATCACCGGTCTTTGCTTGTCTGTATGTGCACGTTCTATGTTGGCCTTGCTTGCCCGTGCTATCATCACGTTGTCCACAACTTTTCTCATCTCTATTGCGCGCTTACGTGGGTCCAAGTCCGAGAGTCGGTCGCACTTACAACTTGTGCGTTCTTGTATAGCCTGTCAAGGTACACCCAAACATTTATATAACATGTATATTAATTTCAGACCATCCAGAACTGTGTGGAATAGACGTATGTCGTGTGAAATGGATGTTACTTTTCTTAAATTACGAAAACAACTATGGCACAACACGCATTTAAGCAATGGCTTGGGGTGTATACAATACACAAGTTGTACAAGACGAAAACTAGAGGACCATGTGGAATGTGGAAGACTAGAGGACCATGTGGAAGACTAGAGGACCATGTGGAAGACTAGAGGACCATGTGGAAGACTAGAGGACCATGTGGAGGACTAGAGGACCATGTGGAAGACTAGTGGACCATGTGGACGACTAGTGGACCATGTGGAAGACTAGAGGACCATGTGGCAGACTAGTGGACCATGTGGACAACTAGTGGACCATGTGGAAGACTAGAGGACCATGTGGAAGACTAGAGGACCATGTGGAGGACCATGTGGAAGACTAGATGACCATGTGGAAGACTAAAGAACATGCAGAATACTAGATGACCATGTGGAAGTCTACAGGATCATGTGGAAGTCTATAGGAACATGTGGACAACTAGAGGTCCATGTGGAAGTCTAGAGGACCGTGTGGAATACTAGAAGACAATGTGGAAGACTTTTGGACCATGTGGAAACTAGTGGACCATGTGGACGACTAGAGGACAATGTGGACGACTAGAGGGCAATATGGACGACTAGTGGACCATGTGGAAGACTAGAGGACCATGTTGAAGACTAGAGGACCAAGTGGAAGGCTTGATGACCATGTGCAAGACTAGATGACCCTGTGGAAGACTAGAGGACCATGTGGAAGACTAGAGGACCATGTGGAAGACTAGAGGACCATGTGGAGGACTAGAGGACCATGCGGAAGACTAGTGGACAATGTGGACGACTAGTGGACCATGTGGAAGACTTGAGGACCATGTGGCAGACTAGTGGACCATGTGGACGACTAGTGGACCATGTGGAAGACTAGAGGACCATGTGGAAGACTAGAGGACCATGTGGAGGACTAGAGGACCATGTGGAAGACTAGATGACCATGTGGAAGACTAAAGGACCATGCAGAAGACTAGAGGACAATGTGGAAGACTAGATGACCATGTGGAAGTCTACAGGATCATGTGGAAGTCTATAGGAACATGTGGACAACTAGAGGTCCATGTGGAAGTCTAGAGGACCGTGTGGAAGACTAGAAGACAATGTGGAAGACTTTTGGACCATGTGGAAACTAGTGGACCATGTGGGCGACTAGAGGACAATGTGGACGACTAGAGGGACCATGTGGAAGACTAGAGGACCATGTGGAAGACTAGCAGACCATGTAGATGACTAGTGGACCATGTGGATGACTAGAGGATAATATGGACAACTAGTGGACCATGTGGAAGACTAGTGGACCAAGTGGAAGACTAGAGGACCATGTGGAACACTAGAGGATCATGTGGAAGACTACAGGACCAAGTGGAAGACTAGAGGACCATGTGGAACACTAGAGGATCATGTGGAAGACTACAGGACCAAGTGGAAGACTAGAGGATCATGTGGAAGACAGACTAGTGGTCCATGTGGCAGACTAGGAACATGTGGACGACTAGAGGACCATGCGGAAGACTAGAGGACCATGTGGAAGACTAACCAATGGCTAAGCATGTTGCACGCATCTTCTATAAAAAGACTGTAAAGCAATATATTTACATCTTAATACTGAAAGTTAATGCCTACCTTTGGTATTAGTTGGTCGATGAGTTTGACTCTGTTATTGTGTGTTGGATGTGTGGATAGCCATTCTGGCAGATTAGCTTCACCAGTGATATCATCAGCAATACCCATACGATACCATAACACACTTCCCTCTCGTACATCATAGCATGCCTGAATCAGAATCTATAACTATCAATAACTGTTGTTAATAATACACCTCAATTAACTTGTGTCACAAAATGGTGCTCACATCTTATGACCTCTAAATATGACCTTGAACTGATGTATAGTATACTCTGTACATTGTCTGGATATGATGAACATTTGTGCCATTTTATTTCAATTTTCTTAAACAGTTTAAAGCGACACTATATCGGAATAAAAGATGTTATTTGGCAAAAATTGCCAGATATATAAAGAATAGAGTTTGTTTAAACAAATCCAAATACCCACATGTGGCGGAATGTGTGGCGTCCGTGGTCCAGTGGTAGAGCGCCGGATTTGGAATCGAACGGTCCTGGGTTCGATACTCGGTCTGGCCACGTATGTAGTGTCATTGAGCAAGGCACCTCACACACATTGCTTAGTACTGGTTAATCGCTTAGGTCGGCTAAGCCTGCCCAGGAAAACATGTCTACGTCCCCGTGAGGGGTTTGACATTAAAGGAACATACATACATACATACAGAAACAAAACAATCAAATAAATATAGTACCGTCGTATACGAGAAATGTTTATCAGCAACCATATGTAAACAATTTAGGTTAATATACTATTATATCTCCATACAAACGACAGCCATTTAGCTATCATGCAGTGGATAAGTAGTCGCCATATCTATCCCACTTCCATAGATATTACTAGGACTACATGAGATTCTGGCCTTTATTTTGAACATTGGTTTGGCTACTACATTGTCAATTTATTGGTTATTTCAAGTTATTTCAACTTATATTAATCACTCTCGAGACCTCATTCCTGATGGAATCCATCGCCACGAGGGAGAGAGAAGAGGCAACGTGGAATTTAAATGCCTTGCCTAAGGGCATAATCGTAACGGCTCCAGCGGGGCTCGAACTCCGGACCTTTCGCACCTGAAGCGAAAGCGCATCCACTGCGCTATCACGACTTCCACAGGTCGGGAAAGGGTTAAAACGCATGCGTGACACAATGGATAATGAGACAGCTGCTGTCTTAGATGTTTTGTACTGATTGCTGATAGAGAGCAGTATGTTCCGAATGTACGCAGGGTGTGGTAAACCAATTCAAGAAAGTCGTACATTCACTTTCAGCTTGATATATTGCAAAAACACACTGCTTACTGACTGAACATAATTATTCTAACTAATGGAAGAATGGGTAGCATTGCTACTTGTACGTAAAATTTCAAATTTTATAATATTTTTATTCCATACGATATAGTGTCGCTTTAAAAGATGAAGAACAGACAAAATATATTGTGGACATGACTATCGCATTGATCGTGAACAGATGTTTGCTTTGTACATTGTCCCAATATGGTGAATATTTCCCATAATATATTTCAAAATCCTTCAAACGGTTAAATGGATACAACTTAGTTTAATGGATACAACTCGGTTTAATGGATACAACTCAGTTTAATGGATACAACTCGGTTAATGGATACAACTCGGTTTAATGGATACAACTCAGTTTAATGGATACAACTCGGTTTAATGGATACAACTCGGTTTAATGGATACAACTCGGTTTAATGGATACAACTCGGTTTAATGGATACAACTCGGTTTAATGGATACAACTCAGTTTAATGGATACAACTCAGTTTAATGGATACAACTAGGTTTAATGGATACAACTCGGTTTAATGGATACAACTCGGTTTAATGGATACAACTCGGTTTAATGGATACAACTCGGTTTAATGGATACAACTCGGTTTAATGGATACAACTCAGCACATCTTCTTCATATCGTGAACATTTATTTCAATTGTTTTATGGAAAACGCAAACTACACAAACTATTGTGTTTGTGACTGTTGACCTCTATGTGCGACATTAAAATTGAATCGACATGCACTGTCTACATGTACATCATTCTTATATGGTGAACACCTATATCATGTTGATTCGATTCATTTCAAAATAATCCTTCAATTTGTTTTAGAGTTATGGAGGTGACATAGACTATTATGCATATGACCTCCAAGTGTGATACCGACCTTGAATTGACCCCCTTCTGTGCATCACCTCAATATGTTTAATAATACCGTTATTCATGTATATAAATCACCGACGGCATACCTTTGCAATCAAATGTAAGCCAACTTTGTCTGCTTCTTTCTCGAGCACCCTGCTGTAGGGTTTGTGTACGGTTAGCTGGAAATATATAATACCAGTCAGAAATAATAGACACATTGTGATAATCTTAACATTTCTCTTTTAATGAGAGACATCTCTAATTTTCTATTACCTCCCTTGGCAGATAAAGTCTGATTTATTCCAAAATGTGAATAGGTACTTTTATTATTCCAAAATGTGAATAGGTCCTTTTAGTTAGAATCCTTTGTTTTTATTGTTGTTCCCTAACCAGATGTTGCGGTATGATAATTGTGATTTTATCAAAATCGTGTTAATTAACTGATAACATTGTTTTACAAAATAAGTACCTATTGCATATACCTGTAGGAGATATGTCGAGATATAGTAATTTAATAATCATATAAAGAGATGGTGGAACAAAATTGCTAGCATTTTGTGCAATGGAAACAACGATAAAAACAGAGGAAAACACTTAATAGGACCTATCTACTTTTAGGGAGTATTCAGGGGCAGTAACTGACCGATGTCTCTCATTAAAATTTACCACACAATTCACTCATATTTCACTCGTTTATAAAGTGAAACATATTATGACTATGTAACAGTTACGATAGTGCCCTTAGTTTATACAAATTTATTTTAGCTCGATTGCAAAACAAGTTATTTCAACTTATATTAATCACTCTCGAGACCTCATTCCTGATGGAATCCAGTGCCACGAGGGAGAGAGAAGAGGCAACGTGGAATTTAAATGCCTTGCCTAAGGGTACAATCGTAACCGCTCCGGACCTTTCGCACCTGAGGCGAACGCGCATCCACTGCGCTATCATGACAGTCAAGGCACTTAAATTTGACATTGCCTCTTCTCTCTCCCGCATGGTGATGGATTCCATAAGGAATGAGGTCTATGAGCGAATAAACTAATGTTGTTAGAACTTGTTTTGCAATCAAACTAAAATTAATTTGTATTGACTATGATATACAGATGAAATATAGACTTGCATTTTAGCAAAATAGAGTGATTAAAACTGTTGCTAAAACTTGTTACGAAATCAATAAATAATTGAAGCGTAAGTATTTAATACATACGTCCATGACTTTATTGTAGAACCAGTTGGTTACAATAGCTATTCCATCGCTCGGCATCAGGGTCCATATAGCTGCCATTACACCTATCACAATGTAGTCGAGAAACTGACTGTAACTAAGCTGCTCGGCCTGTAAACATCATTAGCATTGGTTTATATTATATACAGTAGTGACTGTTTTAATCCTTTCCTTCATAGAAGCACGTCTTGACGCCATTACTATACTACATACATTAACAATGTAGTAGCCAAACCAATGTTCATAATAAAGGCCAGAATCTCATGTAGTCCCAGTAATATCTATGGAGGTGGGATAGATATGGCGACTACTTATCCACTGCATGATAGCTAAATGGCTGTCGTTTGTATGGAGATATCATAGTATATTAACCTAAATCTCTATGAAGGAAAGGGCTAAGAGATCACCTTCGCAATTATCACATCATTAACATTCCGAGTGGACGAACATCAGGGGAGGTAACTAGAGCCACAGAGTAGGGCTAGAATAAAACATGGACAACTTGCATACACTGAAAGTTTGTGTTTACGAACATAAATATGGCTTTACTTCCTACTGGTTTATATTACATTGTTCACAGGTGGCTTTACTTCCTACTGGTTTATATTACATTGTTCACAGGATCAATAAACTTCTTACTCCTCACACTTTAAACATAAATTTTAGGAAGTGGGGAACCTGATTAGTAGACATCTTGTACCTTAGGAGAAAGGGAAGATGATCAGTTCATACATACACCATGCAACAATAGATACACGAGATACAAGATACAGATACAAAATTTATTTTGAGCATTTAGGGCATGGGACATCTCGTGTCCTAGAATAAAGGGAAGATGATCAGTTTATACTTACACCATGCAACAATAGGGCATGGGACATCTCGTGTCCTAGAATAAAGGGAAGATGATCTGTTTATACTTACACCATGCAACAATAGGGCATGAGACATCTCGTGTCCTAGAATAAAGGCGAACTGATCATGGTTTTCCACAAATGTCAACATTCCAGTAAACACAAAAATGTGCCCATTCTAAAAGTAAAAATGATATGTATAGATGCTTAAAGCGACACTACATCGGTGAAATCTCGTGTTTAGTATTGACATCAACGACAAACAAACGTCATTTCAGGAGCATGGATGACCATTATACGAAATCTTACTTTCACTTTTGAAAGTTTGTAGACCACAAAAACACTGTTTATTGATTCAGTGTTAGCATTCGAATGTATTCAGAAGAATTTGTAATAGCAATGCATTTATACATGAAAGCGTGCATTTTATTTGTTTTTTGAGATGTAATGTCGCTTTAATTTACAAAATACATGTATATAGATTAGGTTACTATCTCATGAATTTACATGTATTAGTCGAGCTAATATACAAGGCAAGGCATGGCTTTCATGTTCAAGTGGCTATGGTAGTGGACTTACAATCAATGGCACCTCACAGCTGAATGTTCGAATCCCACTGGTGTGGCGGGCTTCCGAACCTATCCAGTTTGCTTGCGGAAGTTGGTGGTTCAACCCAGGTCCCCGTCCATGCCTCAAATAGCTCAGAGCTGCACCCACCACTTTCTCCACCAATGTTAGCTGGAGCATCGCCAAATTATGATGTTGATGCTACTTTATACCCCAAAATAAACACAAGCAGGGCAAGGCAAGACGGTTTAATCAGAAAAGAGTACCCGATAGACTTGTTTATCATGCTGTTGAACATATGACGTTACAGTATTATTATATCTCAAGGTTATTAATCCTTGCCTAATAATGCAAATTATAGGTCGTTTTTAAGGTAGAAATATTTTATGCCCCCTGAAAATCATGTAACTTGTCATGACATTCCGTCACATGCATTGGAGTGTACTATACTTGTTTCATCCATTGACCCCAAAACAATAGAGCCATGTATAGATAAACAGCATTAATAGGCTAAACATCACTTACAGGTAGACATCATTTACAGGTAAACATAACATACAGGTAAACATCATTTACAGGTAAACGTCACTTACAGGTAAACATCACCTTACAGGTAAACGTCACCTTACAGGTAAATGTCACCTTACAGGTAAATGTCACCTTACAGGTAAACATCACTTACAGGTAAACATCACTTACAGGTAAACATCACTTACAGGTAAATGTCACTTACAGGTAAATGTCATTTACAGGTAAATGTCACTTACAGGTAAAACAAAAGCATTTCTCTCCTTATCCTTGACAACATGTATTGTCCAATGTTGTTCTTTCATTCCAGGAAAGTCTTGATTCTTGTTAACAATACGTAGAGCATCTGTCAGTACAAACTGGTAGGAGGGGTCAGACGCAGGCACGATCTTTTCTCCATATAATTCTAAAAACTGAAATTACAAAATTTAAGAAATTGCTGAACAGTGAAAGCTCCTGAGCTGAGCTTTACTTGAGTTATATGGTACATCAACAGTGTACCTGGCTCAATGTGCTGAGCTTTACTTGAGTTTTATGGTACATCAACAGTATACCCGGCTCAATGTGCTGAGCTTTACTTGAGTTGTATGGTACATCAACAGTGTACCTGGCTCAATGTGCTGAGCTTTACTTGAGTTGTATGGTACATCAACAGTGTACCTGGCTCAATGTGCTGAGCTTTACTTGAGTTATATGGTACATCAATAGTGTACCTGGCTCAATGTGCTGAGCTTTACTTGAGTTATATGGTACATCAACAGTGTACCTGGCTCAATGTGCTGAGCTTTACTTGAGTTTTATGGTACATCAATAGTGTACCTGGCTCAATGTGCTGAGCTTTACTTGAGTTATATGGTACATCAATAGTGTACCTGGCTCAATGTGCTGAGCTTTACTTGAGTTATATGGTACATCAACAGTGTACCTGGCTCAATGTGCTGAGCTTTACTTGAGTTTTATGGTACATCAATAGTGTACCTGGCTCAATGTGCTGAGCTTTACTTGAGTTATATGGTACATCAATAGTGTACCTGGCTCAATGTGCTGAGCTTTACTTGAGTTATATGGTACATCAACAGTGTACCTGGCTCAATGTGCTGAGCTTTACTTGAGTTTTATGGTACATCAATAGTGTACCTGGCTCAATGGCTACAGTATAATCATTGACTTCAGAATGCTTGCACTCACCGCTCTAGATTCGGAATCCACCAAGGGTGTAATATTCCTACATGTCAGAAAACCATCAAATTAGCTTTCCGAAGACTAGTGGTTCTAGCCGGTAACCAACCGATATCTGAAACAATGCTCAAACAGGCATCTGTGGAATCAAGTGGAAGTCGTGATAGCGCAGTGGATGCGCGTTCGCTTCAGGTGCGAAAGGTCTGGAGTTCGAGCCCCGCTGGAGCCATTACGATTGTGCCCTTAGGTAAGGCATTTAAATATATTTATCCTAGGTTCACAGTAATTCGGGTAATGGTGTGTAATCAAGTGTTGTGTTTGTATGCACGATTATTTCGTGCATTTTCGGATAGTATAAATAGTGGAATGTAGATAGTTATCTCCATTCGAAGTCGTTTTGCATTACGATACGTCATTTTATTGGCCCCCGCCCACCCACCCTGAAATGAATACGTCAGTCTCGAAAGATTAAGATCTGTTTTATGATGAAAATATTCTCTGTTTGCAAGGGCAGCAATTGGAGGGTTAATTGATCGTTGCAGATCTTGGGGTACCTGGTAATTCTATTAAAATCAAAATTTATATATCGACAGTTCGACGCCCGTTACCAGGATTGTCCAAACGTTTATATCCAGTGGTTGTTTACAAAGAGAAGAATCGTCAGAGGAATGGCATCTTTATTAAAGGCGGCTTAAGAAATGAATTTCGGATTTTAGCTTTGTTTTTTACTTTGTCACGCAGCCACTCTCTATTTCAATGTATGTGATTTAAGTTTCTAAGACTGTTAGCTCAGACAGGCTATATTAGGTTAATCTAAGTGGCGGTACCGGTTTGAATCAATATTGATATAATAGATGTTAAACAGTTTTTAGCCTATACAATTATGATAACATTTATCGTTATACTGCTCGTTGGGAAAGTTATGGGGCAGCAAAGAAGGCCTTTTCACACTGGATAGTTGCATGGTTTCTTTCTACCTCCCCCTCCTCCTCTACAAAAAAGAAATAATAGAAAAAGATGAGGAGATTATATTATATTTAATATAATTAGGGGAGTGGGTTGGGGCAGCCGGCACTACAATTCGTATTTACGTGGCTGTCTTATATCGAGATGTATAATTTAACAACAGAGTAGGGTGTACTTTACATCACAGACTGATTTTATTTTATGTTATGAGGCTTCTAAACATTAAATATTCGCACATTTTATGGTCGCAGATTTAAACTTGAAGAAAATGCTTATACATTTATATAATAAATTATTAACATGGTAATGCAAATGACTCATCCTAAATCTTGTTTGTCATTCTTTCCCCCCTAGAATTACTTGATTATGGGATAAATGATTTATTTACGTTTGAGCGGAGCGAATTAGGGAATAAATTCCACATGCCTCTTCTCTCTCCTTCATGGCGATGGATTCCATCAGGAATGAGGTCTCGATAGTGATTAATATAAGTTAAAAGAACTTGTTTCACAATCGAGCTAAAATAAATTTGTATAAACTAAACAGGCATCTGGGGTCTTCCTCGAACATTGACAGGCTGGCAAGTGGCTATTTAATCCAAGCTGTTGATGCAACTCTAATCCAAAATACCATACATACAATATATGGCAGAAAGAATACCATACATACAATATATGGCAGAAAGGATACGGTACATACAATATATGGCAGAAAGAATACGGTACATACAATATATGGCAGAAAGGATACCATACATACAATATATGGCAGAAAGAATACCATACATACAATATATGACAGAAAGAATACCATACATACAATATATGGCAGAAAGAATACCATACATACAATATATGGCAGAAAGAATACCATACATACAATATATGGCAGAAAGAATACCATAAATACAATATATGGCAGAAAGAATACCATACATACAATATATGGCAGAAAGAATACCATACATACAATATATGGCAGAAAGAATACGGTACATACAATATATGGCAGAAAGAATACGGTACATACAATATATGGCAGAAAGGATACCATACATACAATATATGGCAGAAAGAATACCATACATACAATATATGGCAGAAAGAATACGGTACATACAATATATGGCAGAAAGAATACCATACATACAATATATGGCAGAAAGAATACCATACATACAATATATGGCAGAAAGAATACCATACATACAATATATGGCAGAAAGAATACGGTACATACAATATATGGCAGAAAGAATACGGTACATACAATATATGGCAGAAAGAATACGGTACATACAATATATGGCAGAAAGGATACCGTACATACAATATATGGCAGAAAGGATACCATACATACAATATATGGCAGAAAGAATACGGTACATACAATATATGGCAGAAACAATACGGTACATACAATATATGGCAGAAACAATACCGTACATACAATATATGGCAGAAAGGATACCATACATACAATATATGGCAGAAAGAATACCATACATACAATATATGGCAGAAAGGATACGGTACATACAATATATGGCAGAAAGAATACCATACATACAATATATGGCAGAAAGAATACCATACATACAATATATGGCAGAAAGAATACGGTACATACAATATATGGCAGAAAGAATACGGTACATACAATATATGGCAGAAAGGATACCATACATACAATATATGGCAGAAAGAATACCATACATACAATATATGGCAGAAAGAATACGGTACATACAATATATGGCAGAAAGAATACCATACATACAATATATGGCAGAAAGAATACGGTACATACAATATATGGCAGAAAGAATACGGTACATACAATATATGGCAGAAAGAATACGGTACATACAATATATGGCAGAAAGGATACCGTACATACAATATATGGCAGAAAGAATACCATACATACAATATATGGCAGAAAGAATACGGTACATACAATATATGGCAGAAAGAATACGGTACATACAATATATGGCAGAAAGAATACCGTACATACAATATATGGCAGAAAGGATACCATACATACAATATATGGCAGAAAGAATACCATACATACAATATATGGCAGAAAGAATACGGTACATACAATATATGGCAGAAAGAATACGGTACATACAATATATGGCAGAAAGAATACCATACATACAATATATGGCAGAAAGAATACCATACATACAATATATGGCAGAAAGAATACCATACATACAATATATGGCAGAAAGAATACCATACATACAATATATGGCAGAAAGAATACCATACATACAATATATGGCAGAAAGAATACCATACATACAATATATGGCAGAAAGAATACCATACATACAATATATGGCAGAAAGAATACATACATACAATATATGGCAGAAAGAATACGGTACATACAATATATGGCAGAAAGAATACGGTACATACAATATATGGCAGAAGATACCATACATACAATATATGGCAGAAAGAATACCATACATACAATATATGGCAGAAAGAATACCGTACATACAATATATGGCAGAAAGAATACCATACATAAATATATGGCAGAAAGATACCATACATACAATATATGGCAGAAGATACTACATACAATATATGGCAGAAAGAATACGGTACATACAATATATGGCAGAAAGAATACCGTACATACAATATATGGCAGAAAGAATACCATACATACAATATATGGCAGAAAGGATACCATACATACAATATATGGCAGAAAGAATACCATACATACAATATATGGCAGAAAGAATACGGTACATACAATATATGGCAGAAAGAATACCATACATACAATATATGGCAGAAAGGATACCATACATACAATATATGGCAGAAAGAATACCATACATACAATATATGGCAGAAAGAATACCGTACATACAATATATGGCAGAAAGAATACCATACATACAATATATGGCAGAAAGAATACCGTACATACAATATATGGCAGAAAGAATACGGTACATACAATATATGGCAGAAAGAATACCATACATACAATATATGGCAGAAAGAATACCATACATACAATATATGGCAGAAAGAATACCATACATACAATATATGGCAGAAAGGATACCATACATACAATATATGGCAGAAAGAATACCGTACATACAATATATGGCAGAAAGAATACGGTACATACAATATATGGCAGAAAGAATACCATACATACAATATATGGCAGAAAGAATACGGTACATACAATATATGGCAGAAAGAATACCATACATACAATATATGGCAGAAAGAATACCATACCATACAATATATGGCAGAAAGGATACCATACATACAATATATGGCAGAAAGAATACCGTACATACAATATATGGCAGAAAGAATACGGTACATACAATATATGGCAGAAAGAATACGGTACATACAATATATGGCAGAAAGGATACCATACATACAATATATGGCAGAAAGAATACCATACATACAATATATGGCAGAAAGAATACGGTACATACAATATATGGCAGAAAGAATACCATACATACAATATATGGCAGAAAGAATACCATACATACAATATATGGCAGAAAGAATACCATACATACAATATATGGCAGAAAGAATACCATACATACAATATATGGCAGAAAGAATACCATACATACAATATATGGCAGAAAGAATACGGTACATACAATATATGGCAGAAAGAATACCATACATACAATATATGGCAGAAAGAATACCATACATACAATATATGGCAGAAAGAATACCATACATACAATATATGGCAGAAAGAATACCATACATACAATATATGGCAGAAAGAATACCATACATACAATATATGGCAGAAAGGATACCATACATACAATATATGGCAGAAAGAATACCATACATACAATATATGGCAGAAAGAATACCGTACATACAATATATGGCAGAAAGAATACGGTACATACAATATATGGCAGAAAGAATACCATACATACAATATATGGCAGAAAGAATACCGTACATACAATATATGGCAGAAAGAATACCATACATACAATATATGGCAGAAAGAATACCATACATACAATATATGGCAGAAAGAATACCATACATACAATATATGGCAGAAAGAATACCGTACATACAATATATGGCAGAAAGAATACGGTACATACAATATATGGCAGAAAGAATACGGTACATACAATATATGGCAGAAAGAATACCATACATACAATATATGGCAGAAAGAATACCATACATACAATATATGGCAGAAAGAATACCATACATACAATATATGGCAGAAAGAATACGGTACATACAATATATGGCAGAAAGAATACCATACATACAATATATGGCAGAAAGAATACCATACATACAATATATGGCAGAAAGAATACCATACATACAATATATGGCAGAAAGAATACCATACATACAATATATGGCAGAAAGAATACCATACATACAATATATGGCAGAAAGAATACCATACATACAATATATGGCAGAAAGAATACCATACATACAATATATGGCAGAAAGAATACGGTACATACAATATATGGCAGAAAGAATACCATACATACAATATATGGCAGAAAGAATACCATACATACAATATATGGCAGAAAGAATACCGTACATACAATATATGGCAGAAAGAATACCATACATACAATATATGGCAGAAAGAATACCATACATACAATATATGGCAGAAAGAATACCATACATACAATATATGGCAGAAAGAATACCATACATACAATATATGGCAGAAAGAATACCATACATACAATATATGGCAGAAAGAATACGGTACATACAATATATGGCAGAAAGAATACCATACATACAATATATGGCAGAAAGAATACCATACATACAATATATGGCAGAAAGAATACGTACATACAATATATGGCAGAAAGAATACCATACATACAATATATGGCAGAAAGATACCATACATACAATATATGGCAGAAAGATACCATACATACAATATATGGCAGAAAAATACATACATACAATATATGGCAGAAAGAATACGGTACATACAATATATGGCAGAAAGAATACGGTACATACAATATATGGCAGAAAGAATACCATACATACAATATATGGCAGAAAGAATACATACATACAATATATGGCAGAAAGAATACATACATACAATATATGGCAGAAAGAATACCATACATACAATATATGGCAGAAAGAATACCATACATACAATATATGGCAGAAAGAATACCATACATACAATATATGGCAGAAAGAATACCATACATACAATATATGGCAGAAAGAATACCATACATACAATATATGGCAGAAAGAATACCATACATACAATATATGGCAGAAAGAATACCATACATACAATATATGGCAGAAAGAATACCATACATACAATATATGGCAGAAAGAATACCATACATACAATATATGGCAGAAAGAATACCATACATACAATATATGGCAGAAAGAATACCATACATACAATATATGGCAGAAAGAATACGGTACATACAATATATGGCAGAAAGAATACGGTACATACAATATATGGCAGAAAGAATACCATACATACAATATATGGCAGAAAGAATACCATACATACAATATATGGCAGAAAGAATACGGTACATACAATATATGGCAGAAAGAATACGGTACATACAATATATGGCAGAAAGAATACCATACATACAATATATGGCAGAAAGAATACCATACATACAATATATGGCAGAAAGAATACCATACATACAATATATGGCAGAAAGAATACCATACATACAATATATGGCAGAAAGAATACGGTACATACAATATATGGCAGAAAGAATACCATACATACAATATATGGCAGAAAGAATACCATACATACAATATATGGCAGAAAGAATACGGTACATACAATATATGGCAGAAAGAATACGGTACATACAATATATGGCAGAAAGAATACCATACATACAATATATGGCAGAAAGAATACCATACATACAATATATGGCAGAAAGAATACCATACATACAATATATGGCAGAAAGAATACCATACATACAATATATGGCAGAAAGAATACGGTACATACAATATATGGCAGAAAGAATACATACATACAATATATGGCAGAAAGAATACCATACATACAATATATGGCAGAAAGAATACCTACATACAATATATGGCAGAAAGAATACCATACATACAATATATGGCAGAAAGAATACCATACATACAATATATGGCAGAAAGAATACGGTACATACAATATATGGCAGAAAGAATACCATACATACAATATATGGCAGAAAGAATACCATACATACAATATATGGCAGAAAGAATACCATACATACAATATATGGCAGAAAGAATACCATACATACAATATATGGCAGAAAGAATACCGTACATACAATATATGGCAGAAAGAATACGGTACATACAATATATGGCAGAAAGAATACCATACATACAATATATGGCAGAAAGAATACCATACATACAATATATGGCAGAAAGAATACGGTACATACAATATATGGCAGAAAGAATACCATACATACAATATATGGCAGAAAGAATACCATACATACAATATATGGCAGAAAGAATACCTACATACAATATATGGCAGAAAGAATACCGTACATACAATATATGGCAGAAAGAATACGGTACATACAATATATGGCAGAAAGAATACCATACATACAATATATGGCAGAAAGAATACCATACATACAATATATGGCAGAAAGAATACCATACATACAATATATGGCAGAAAGAATACCATACATACAATATATGGCAGAAAGAATACCATACATACAATATATGGCAGAAAGAATACCATACATACAATATATGGCAGAAAGAATACCATACATACAATATATGGCAGAAAGAATACCATACATACAATATATGGCAGAAAGAATACCGTACATACAATATATGGCAGAAAGAATACCGTACATACAATATATGGCAGAAAGAATACCATACATACAATATATGGCAGAAAGAATACCATACATACAATATATGGCAGAAAGAATACCATACATACAATATATGGCAGAAAGAATACCATACATACAATATATGGCAGAAAGAATACGGTACATACAATATATGGCAGAAAGAATACGGTACATACAATATATGGCAGAAAGAATACCATACATACAATATATGGCAGAAAGAATACCATACATACAATATATGGCAGAAAGAATACCATACATACAATATATGGCAGAAAGAATACATACATACAATATATGGCAGAAAGAATACCATACATACAATATATGGCAGAAAGAATACGGTACATACAATATATGGCAGAAAGAATACCGTACATACAATATATGGCAGAAAGAATACCATACATACAATATATGGCAGAAAGAATACCATACATACAATATATGGCAGAAAGAATACCGTACATACAATATATGGCAGAAAGAATACGGTACATACAATATATGGCAGAAAGAATACCATACATACAATATATGGCAGAAAGAATACCATACATACAATATATGGCAGAAAGAATACCGTACATACAATATATGGCAGAAAGAATACCATACATACAATATATGGCAGAAAGAATACCATACATACAATATATGGCAGAAAGAATACCATACATACAATATATGGCAGAAAGAATACGGTACATACAATATATGGCAGAAAGAATACCATACATACAATATATGGCAGAAAGAATACCATACATACAATATATGGCAGAAAGAATACCATACATACAATATATGGCAGAAAGAATACCATACATACAATATATGGCAGAAAGAATACCATACATACAATATATGGCAGAAAGAATACCATACATACAATATATGGCAGAAAGAATACCATACATACAATATATGGCAGAAAGAATACCATACATACAATATATGGCAGAAAGAATACATACATACAATATATGGCAGAAAGAATACCATACATACAATATATGGCAGAAAGAATACCATACATACAATATATGGCAGAAAGAATACCATACATACAATATATGGCAGAAAGAATACCATACATACAATATATGGCAGAAAGAATACCATACATACAATATATGGCAGAAAGAATACGGTACATACAATATATGGCAGAAAGAATACCATACATACAATATATGGCAGAAAGAATACCATACATACAATATATGGCAGAAAGAATACGGTACATACAATATATGGCAGAAAGAATACCATACATACAATATATGGCAGAAAGAATACCATACATACAATATATGGCAGAAAGAATACCATACATACAATATATGGCAGAAAGAATACCATACATACAATATATGGCAGAAAGAATACCATACATACAATATATGGCAGAAAGAATACCGTACATACAATATATGGCAGAAAGAATACCATACATACAATATATGGCAGAAAGAATACCATACATACAATATATGGCAGAAAGAATACCATACATACAATATATGGCAGAAAGAATACTACATACAATATATGGCAGAAAGAATACCATACATACAATATATGGCAGAAAGATATACCATACATACAATATATGGCAGAAAGAATACCATACATACAATATATGGCAGAAAGAATACGGTACATACAATATATGGCAGAAAGAATACCATACATACAATATATGGCAGAAAGAATACCATACATACAATATATGGCAGAAAGAATACCATACATACAATATATGGCAGAAAGAATACCATACATACAATATATGGCAGAAAGAATACCATA